>LR738711.1:939706250-939841908 GCA_902687465.1 Secale cereale | reverse complement strand
GGGCAGCGGGAGGAAACGGTGGGAAAAGGGCCTCCTCTCACCGACAAAGCGGCCCACGGCCCTTTTCGCTTCTGCCGGCGCCCCTAGGCGACCCCCGGGCGCTTGGGTTCGGCTCGGGATCTTCGGCTATTATTTGGGCCCAAACCAACGCTAAATGAGATCCTGGGGGCGCGGCTGGACCGATTTTCAGCCGTCTATGCTAAAAAACGTGTGCGAAGGGCGTGTTAGGGATGCGGCTGGATATGCTCTAAGCAGCGGTGCTTTCCTGATTTTTGACAGCAACGCTTCTCATTATCTTGTTCTGATTCTGTGTGCCTCACATGCGGTGCTTTCCTGATTTTTGAATCTTGGACGCACTGATTTCTTTGGCGCTTAGCAGATGTGACCGAGGTCTCTGCTGACGATGATTCTGCGAGTAGTCAACCTAGGCCAGTAATGTAATTGCAGTGAAGGGCAGTGCATCAGCACATGGATGGATGGATGGATGGATGGATGGCCAGGACCAGCGGCAGGTGTGTAGAGCAGAGCCCTCTTCTGATGAGATTAAGTCAGTGGCGGTCCTAGAGTTTGATCAACGTGGGGCAACATTACAAAGGATAGCATTTTTTTGTCAAAACACATTACAATAGTTGATAAAGTACTAAGTATACATATAAAATGCAGTAGTACAACTTTTTTTGCAAATTCTTTATGGGGGCCATAGCCCCCACCACCCCACCCCTAGGTCCGCCACTGGATTAAGTAGTAGCTTGTTGAGCATGGCTTCATTTTCAGTTAGATCCGATCACCATTAAATCAGCTCCGTCATCCCTGGCTATAGAGTTCGATCTACATCAGTGTTCGCTTCATGGAGGGAAAGTAGTGGGTGCACCCACCTTCGATGCACTCATATAAGAAAATATAGCAAAATACTTTAAAAAATTCTGAAACTTTATGGGATTGATAATCAGCAAATGTTATGGGCCCTTGTAAAGTTTGATGGTCAAATAACACTCGAAGAGCTCTGTACAAAAAAGAAAAAAATTACAAAATCTGCTCAAACAGTGCACTCACATTTTGACAAATTTTCAGTGATTTTATATTTTTTGTACAGAGCTCATCGAATGTCATTTAGCCACCAAACTTTGCAAGCGGATGTCATATTTCCTTTTTCTGTTAAGTTAAATAAATCCAGAAAATCATTTAAACTTTGAAAAATCATATCTTTTAATCCGTAACTCCGATGAAAATAATTTATATATGAAAATTGATCAGAATTTTGATACGAATCTAGATACGCCCTCCGTATTCCCATCAGATGCCCCTAGCTAGATGAACATGGAACTTTTGACCTGTTTTCGATAAGTGAATAGTGTTCAACTTTAATAAAATAAATTCAAACAAATTCTTAAAAATATCTAATATGACCTAGACCCGTTTTTAGGCAACTCTGCACTGCACGTTAGCTTAGCACGCTCTGTGTTGCTTATGCTTGTGAATTTATATGTTTCTTCCCCCTCTTCTCTCTCGGTAGAGTCCGACGCTGACGCAGATCCCGAGACCGACGCTGTCCCGGTGATTGGTTCCCCCTCCGACGATCTTGCTTTTGCCACCGAGCAACCAGGCAAGCAACCCCCCCTTGAGCATTTCCGATATCACCTATGTCTATGCTCTCTTATTCTTGCATTAGAATTGCTGCTACTGCTACTGCTCCTATTACTGTTGCATAGCCTGTCTTTGCTAAATTGTTGATACCTGCTTTATTCATAAACTGCTTAGTATAGGTTGGGTAGCACTGCTATGGCCCCACACTCTCGTAGTTGCCTCGCATAGTACCCTTGCCTCGATCAACCGATCGAGCCCCTTCCCCTGACCTTCTTCACATCACCGCACAACCCCCCTAATATGCTCGACTCCGCAGTGTTAACATCGGGTGACGAGGGTGATACCTCCGAACTCACTTCTGATGTTGTCCCTGTATAGCTAGCTCGTTGTGGGTTACCGAGGGTGATTCCTCTTCCCACTTCCGACTTAGCTTTTGTCGTGCATCCGCTTTGGTGATTACCGCCGAGGGTGATTCCTCCGGTATCATCTTAACGGGACTTGTCGTTTAGGAATCCAACGAGGGTGATTCCTCGGATTCCTCATCGGCATGTAAACCACACGGATGCCCTGTTCACCACACCGTGTTTAAAGACGTATCGATCCCCGAGGCCGGACGTCGCCAGGAACAAAGGCGTGCGGCCAGAGGTATCGTGCGTCTGAAGGCACTCTGAAGTTACTATACCGTGTTTAAAGACGTATCGATCCCCGAGGCCGGACGTCGCCAGGAACAAAGGCGTGCGGCCAGAGGTATCGTGCGTCTGATGACACTTTGAAGTTACTACTACACATGTTGGATGGAGGCGGGTTGACCCAGAGGGGTACCCGCGAGTGCCTTTGAGGCGTGAGCTGTGGAGTCGGGTGACCAGTGAGGGTACCCGCGAGATAACTACGAGGCGTGGCCGGTCTTTTCCAGTCCTTGTCACAAGTCCTCGAGACGGGACGACGGGGCCAACAGTATCGTAGGCTCTGCTCGTTACCGCGCGCTCCCAATACACTAAGCGATTTGGATATTTGATCCGAGGGCCTCCGGGCCGATAGCACTAACCACCACGTGGGTGTGAGTGGGTGCTCTGCGTCGTATACATCAGCCGGAGTCGTCACGACGTCAGCGATTGAGCGGGCTGTTCGGATTGGACTTAGGATGCAACCGCGCTTGTATAAGGGGTTGCTAGGTCTGCTACCGAACGGCTTCGCAACGTGCGGAGTGTCCGGGGCGATGGCCAAGACCCCCGGGGGCATAGGTTTAGTCCGGCGTGCTCGATCCTCTCTGGCGGTATCCGGTCGGGTTGCGTCGTATTGTTTAGCCGAGGGCGGGCACGACCTGATGGTGTGTCCGGCCGGAGTTAAGCGAGCGTGGTGGGTAACTTGGTGCACCCCTGCAGGGAAGAAACAATCTATCGATAGCCTGTCCTACGGTAACGGACACTCGGAGTTGTATCCACTTCGGTACAACTAGAACTGGTGACTTGAGATATGAGGTTGATGCTGCTGCAAACACTATACATTATTATTATGAAACTATTCTGTTCCCCTCTCATTGCTGCAAGACTCTGAAGATGCTAGTCTTCGTCAGGACTAGGCTTTTCCCCCCTCAACTCTGGCTTTCTGCAGTCTAGTCCACCCACATAAAGCCTCCTTTGAAAATGATGCATTGCTAGTATAGATCTGATGTAAGTCTTGCTGAGTACTTTGGATGAGTACTCACGGTTGCTTTGCTTCCTCTTTTGTCCTACCCCGCATGATAAATCAGACGACGGAGCCATGGTGCCTGCAGCCCCAGCTGATGACTACTACTACCAGCCCGAGGCTGGCTACTACTACTACCCGGCCGGCGAGTACTTCTACGAGGAGCCGGCGGACGACGACCAGGAGTAGGATCGGAGGTCCCAGGCAGGAGGCCTGCGCCTTTTCGATCGTAGCTTTTATTTTGCCCCGCCTTTGTAAAAGGCCTATCTCTGTTCTGTGTTGTATCTGTACCCAGATACCTAACGCTTCCGCTGACTATGTGTGAGACATCATGTTATGTATTCAAGCCCTCGAGGCCCTGGCTTGTAATATATGACTTGTATGTATTTATTTATGTTTTAGAGTTGTGCTGTGATTCCTTCACGTGAGTCCTTAGGCTTGATCGTGTGCATTTGCGTGTATGATTAGTGCACGGTCGAGCCGGGGTCGTCACAGGGATGACCATACCCATAAAGTTTGAATATTTTTAAAAATGTTTTGCTATGTTTTTTTGTGTGGGTGCACCGAGCTGGAGCGTAGAAAAAACGCGCTCCTTTGTAGAGATAAGAACTAGCAGTTTTCCCACAGTTATTAAATTATGAGCTAAAAAATAAATCATGTAGTCGACATGGCCGAGTTGGTCTAAGGCGGCAGATTAAGGTTCTGGTCCGATGGTCCGAAAGGGAGTGGGTTCAAATCCAACTGTCAACAATTTTTTAATTTTTTTAGTTCTACAAAAACATTTTTTTCATGTAGGTTTGTCCATGGGAGAAATCAGCAGTTTCTACATAGCACATACAGTGAGAAGTGTCCCTTCAAAAAATGGATACATACAGTGACAAGTGACATTTTAGTTTTCTTCGTATTTATTCCTTATATTCGGTGAAAAGTTTTTGTTACAGGATGCCAACTCTCAATCTCAGCATCTCATCCCATGAGCAAGCCAAAACTTTTCTGCCAGTTCATATTACATATGCTCGATGCTTAACACATGGAATCTGTAACACTCGTCTCTTTTCTAAGTCTCAATAGTTCTATAGACGAAAATGATGGATGATGTGTGCCGCCTTTGGGCCCCCAACCCAACCATCTTCTTTACTAACTGGATGCTAGGTGTCACCAACTCCTCCATGCCTACAAGCTGGTTGCTGCAAACGGTCTGCCAAAACAGAACCACAAAGCCCACTGTGAGTGACACAAAGGGGTAATCAACGATAAGCATAAACATATAAGCAAAGCCATCGATCATCATAGGACATAATCTTTCTTAATGATTGGACCTCACATTCTTTGAGCTGTCATTGTTATGATTGAATCGTATCCCTTTCCCCCTGCTAAAGAAAATGAAAGAATTGTGTCTTTTGGATGACAGGTATGTCTGTCTTTATCAACTAACTAAACCTAATCGTGTGATCAGAATCTTGACCAATATACTATTCAGCGGTAGTGACCTCACAATAGACAATACAGGGTCATCATGCACGAGTGTAATGATACATAGTCCCTCCGTTCCGATTTTGAACTAAAACCACGACGAGTAAATCGGAACGAAGGGAGTAGATGATAGATACGTTGCGCATATATTCTCGAAATACATACTTAAATGATGCACTGTGAGCATAATTGATTTGATGCCAAAAGTTAGCATGCCAAATTTTAGCAGCTGCCAAATGTTGGCTAGAGATTGGTAGCTTGCCAATTTCCGTTGCCAATCTCACAGAAGGTTGTCAAATATTGGCCAATTTGGTTTTTGCCAAATGTTGGCTAGCCAAATATTGACAATGCCAAATGTTGGTAGCAAACTAATTATGCTTTGTATTTTTATAACTCGGTGCCCTGCATATAGAGGGAGCGGTTGGTGGGGAGGACATTTCAGCCCGCGCTTTTCCCAACCTACCACCTCCCCTCTCCCGCTCGCCCCGCCGTCGGGCCGCCACCCACGATTCCGGCGAAAGTAGCCGGCGGGATCACGCCGAAAGGCCGCCACACGCACGAGGTTGCCCTCCGCCACCCCCTCCCGTGTTGACGGGCCGGAAGTCACAGATCTGCGGCCGTTCGTCGCGGGTGGCCGAATTTGGCTTTTCTGGCCGCCGATGGCTGCGCCAAGCGATGGAATGGGAGGGGAGCACCCCGCGCAGCCCCGACAAAGCCCCATCGTCGCATGCAGGTACGGGTTCGTCTTGTTGCCGCCACTGACGGTTTGTCGGCATGGATTCGGCCGGCCGTCCGGCGGGCTGGACGCTCACGCAGCGGCTCTGCGGCTCGCCAATGCCGCTCATACAGTGCGACGACTGCACGCGGATAGTGCTGCGGCTAACTTTGGGCATGCCAAAGCACCCCGGATGGGTGTTCTTCAAATGTGAAAACAATATGGTATGTGTTGTTTTCATTCGGCTTTGGCATCGTTTTCTTTGGTTCAATTGCGATAGCTCATTTCGAACATCGTCATGTGTGTAGGAAAATGGATGCTCATTTTGGTTTTGGAAGGCGGATACATTGATTTATTAATAAAAAAACTTAATAGATGTTTCGTGCACTCCTAATCATAATTAAAGCTAATGATGCGGCTGCATGTGCAACTAGAGAAGAAAGTAGAGGGGAAGCAACGTCTACTTCTTTACAACCAAAGGAGAAGAACAAAGAATGCAAAATCAAGAATCCGCAGATCAACGATGAATGCATGGAGAAAATATAGGTCAAACTAGTGGGAGCAGTTATGAAAGTTGGAAATCTTTTAAAATGCATAATTGTGATGTCCTATGTATCCATTGCCGTTGAAAAAGCAAAGAAATGGATTATATTGTGTCAAATTGAAGTGCAAATTTCGCATTTGCGGGCAGGCGGGAGCGGCGCCCAGCCAACCCGTAAAAAGGCATATTCCACGAATATTTTTTTATACGGGTCTTTTTGTGGGGTCTGCCTTTGCGGCCACCCACGCCGGCCCGCAAAACCATTTTTCCCGAACTGCAAACACATTTTGCGAGTCCCTCTATACGGGGTCTGGTAGAGATGCTCTTACCTCTATGCTGGTGCTTGTCTTCTTTACAGCGACACAAGATACCAATACCCCCTCCCCCTTCCCAAACCAGAACGTGTTGAGTTGCCATGGAATAGTTTTACCCCACTTGTTGCATCGTGATCGTGGGGATTTGGCAACAAAAAAAAAAAACAACCATAGAAAAGTTCGTGAATAGTGTACCTCCCCTAAAAAAATCACTTAATCGACACCCCTCCTCGCCTCTACTTTCTCGAAATCTTAAAGAGCAGAAAGAAAGGTAAAACACATTCAAATCCTTTATACGTAGCTTAATCATATAATTTTTCATGCAAAAAAATCTAAACTGTTCACTAATTGTATGGAATGTAATTTAGTGAAACATGAATAGCATATCCAAACCATCACGCGCGAAAAAGGTGGGCACATAGATGCAAACAAATTCTTAGGAATGTACAAGCACTTTAATGTCACTAAAGAAAGTTGTCATATTGTAGGCATTGAACAAGCGAAAATGTCATCTTGCTGAAGATTCTATATGCATGTCCCTTGTCCAAAAATCCACAATTAACATCACTTGATTATCGAGAACAACAAATAACACATGGGTAGCAAGACACAAGACACACGACGAACATATCGGTTCGGTGTTGCTAAGGGTGGTTGGGGCAACTGATCACTCTCACCATGGATGTATGTGCGTAAAATATGTTCACCGTAAACATGGACTCTCCCTTGAGCTTAAAGACCAACATGTCATTTTCCTTGCCATGTGTTGCTAAAAATTGAGGCCATCCATGGTTAAATACAAGCTCACCTGCAAATCTCTAATAATCCACAAACCATGAGCACCTTTCGCATGTCTTCAGCTTGAAAGACCTAGGAATCAGGCCCTTGATCAGTGTCTTTAACCCTCTTGGGATGACTTGCATGTAGAGCTCATTCTCGTCCATCAACACACAGAACTGTGATGGACAAAATTCATCTACAAAGTGCTCAATCCTTGGAGGTTGGCATCTCCCTCTTGTCAGCGCCACTTGCTTGCCAGGTGCCATCGTCACATCTACATCACTCTTTGCCTCTCGATGATCCTAGAAGAAAGAAGACTAAATTTTTTTATGTCAACCAAATCATCGGCACATGCCGCTAACATAAAAATTAAGGATGAATCATAAAGAATAGGTAACATGGGGAACCCAACGTGTAACTTTACTAGATGCACATTTTTAAATGTGCACATATGTGATAAGCGTCGTCTGACCAAGAACTCACAATATGTGTGCACAAACTCAAATATGTAATCAATATCGATGCACAAACCTTGATTTATCATTGTTGCGTTAAAATAGCACAAACCGAACATGTATGCACAACTATCGATGTTGGTAGCTAGTTACTTTCAAATAATAGGAAGGAAATCATATTATCCTACTGAGTTGAGTAAACACAAGTTGGTATTTTCAAGACTAGCTGGAAACATATGAGATGTGCTCGACATAATAGGAACATTTGATAACAACATAACATATTATCTAGCAACAAAAAAAGATCAACACCCATCAAATTGAAATAAAAAAGGTAGTAATTTTTTTTAAATAACCCCACAATGTTGCTAGGTGAAACGAACATTTTTTGTTGTGGAAACATAATGGGATACACCATGATATTTGTTGGAACCAGCAAGCAAAGAAAAGAAAAGAAAAAGAAAAACTGATGAACATGGCAGGCACATGGCAAAACTATAAGTATAGATGGAAAAAGACTAAAGGAGTAAGTGATATATAGTTGCACAATCCATAACATGACCATTTCCATGACTTAAAAGACTTATCAATGTGCCAACTTCGCAATAATAATCATGATAATTACTCCCTCCATAAAAAAATAGGAACGTTTAGATCACTACTTTAGTGATCTAAACGCTCTTATATTTCTTTACGGAGGGAGTACAATACAATCTACAACGGCACGGGTGTTAAAGAAAAGCACACAGTGGTTGATTACAAGCTATCAACAAAAATGGTGAAATCGTCACAATGATTGTCAATCAAATCACCTCGAGATGGAAAAGTGTATTACCTACAAATAAATCCATGCTTTGAATCCCTAAGCACAAACTATGCATGCTAGACTACAAACAGATCAGATGAAGAACACATAAAAATAAATGGTGTGTAATCAACCAGGAAAGCCAGCCCCATAATTCAAAAAACAAAATTCCAATGCGCCAAAAGGACCATAGAAGGAACAAACAAATATAAAACATCAAGTGCACTGCAAAACAAATCTCAATATCTAGTCAGTAACTCCCATAAAAATAACAAAAGAATAACAACAAATATCACCCACCTCCTCTCCTCAATTCATCCCGCTAGAAGAAACCATCAAGAAAGATTTCACCTACTCAAAGAGCTGGCCCTCATATGCACGAATAGTTGAACCAATTGCATGTTGTTTAACTGCGTGCGTGTGTTGTCAAGATGCATCAACTCCCCACCACCATGTCTCCCCTTAGGCTCCAAATGACCAAACATAAATCCAACCTCTCTATCCTCCACTTGCGAGCAAAAAATCCGGCAAAAACCCTACATCATGCAAACCATAGCTTTCCTCGAATGTCCCTAACCACCACAATGCTATTCCTTGAGGAGCAATCTCATCTCCAAAACACAAGCGCACCCCATGTCCTGAAATCTGCATATACACACTCGAGTCTATACGCACCACACCGCAAAACCACCCCCTCCCCCGCCCCACCACCAAATTGTCTATAATTGGCAGGCAAACATATTATCACATTGAGTTGAGTAGACACAGGTTGGTATTTTCAAGACTTGTAGGAAGTGTGCTCAACATACTAGGCACATTTGGTAAAAACATAACTTATTGTCTAGTAAGAAAAAAATCGCCACCCATAAAAAAATAGGTGGTAATATTTTAAGCATAACCTCACAATGCTAGACTACAAACAGATCATATAAAGCAACGATGAAGTACACACAAAAATGAATGGTATGTGATCAACCAGAAAACCTAGCCCCATAATTCAAAAAACAAAATTTCATTGCGCCAAAACAACCACCAAAGGCATAAACCAATATCAAACATCAAGTGCACTTCAAAAAAACGAATCTCGCATTCCAGCCAGTAACTCCCATAACAACAACAATAAGAATAACAAATCCCACCCACCTCCTCTCCTCAATTCATCCTGCTAGAAGAAACCATCAGGGAAGATTCCACCTCCTCCAAGAAATGTCCCTTGGATCCACAAATAGTTGAACCAACTGCATGTTGTTCAACTATGTGTGTGTTCTCCACGTGCATCAACTCCCCACCACCCTACCCCTTAGGATTGTTACTTGTGATCCGTGTTGATAAATTCCCCAAAGAGGAGGGATGATGCAGCATAACAGCAGTAGTATTTCCCTCGGATATGAAATGAAGGTTATCAATCTAGTAGGAGAACCAAGCAACACTATGTAAACAACACCTACACACAAACAACAAATCCTCGCAACCCAACGCGCAAAGGGGTTGTCAATCCCTCCAAGGTAAGATAAATAGATAGACTGATAGATGCAAATAGAATAAAAGTAAATAAAGCGCACCAAAGTGTTTTTGGATTTTTTGCAAAACAGATCTGAAAATATACGATAAAAAATAGACCCGGGGGCGTAGATTTCACTAGTGGCTTCTCTCGAGAAAATAGCATACGGTGGGTAAACATTTTACAGTTGGGCAATTGATAGAAGAGAAAATAATTATGATGATTTCCAAGACAGTGATCATGTATATAGGCATCACGTCCAACATTAGTAGACCGGCTCCTTCCAGCATCTACTACTATTACTCCACACATTGACTGCTATCCGGCATGCATCTAGTGTATTACGTTCACGGAGAAACGGAGTAATGCATTAAGAACGATGACATGATGTAGAAAATATGTATTCATGTAGGAATAGACCCCATCTTGTTGTCCTTAATAGCAACGATACATGCGTGTCCTGTCCCTTTCTGTCACTGAGATTGAGCACCGCAAGATCGAACCCATTACAAAGCACATCTTCCCATGGAAGATAAATCAATCAACTTGTCCAAACAAAATCGAAATATCAAAGAAGAAATACGAGGGTATAATAATCATGTATAGATAGATCTGATCATAAACTCACGATTCATCGGAGCCTAACAAACACACCACAAAAAAAGTTACATCAAATATATGTCCACGAATATCGAGGTGAACATTGTATTGAATATAAAAAAAGCCATCTAGCTACTAACTACGGACACGTAGGTCTGTGATAAACTACTCACACATCATCGGAGGAGCACCAATGAGGATGATTAACCCGGCCGTGATCGTGTTCCTCTCCGTCGGAGTGCCGGAAAGGGCCTCGAGATTGGATCTTGTGGTTCTGGAACCTGCGGTGGATGGAAAAAATATTTCGTCAACTCCCCTAGGGCTTCTCGAATATTGTGGTATTTATAGAGCCGGAGGTCGGTGGAAAAGGTCCCCGTGTGCCCCATGAGGCATCAGGGCACGCCAGGGGCCTCTGGCGTGCCTTAGTGTCTTGTGGGCCCTACGGGCCTCCTTTGGTGCACCTCCTGGGCTTACCGAGCCTCTTCTGGGTAGAAAAAATTCTCCCAAATATTTCATTGCATTTGGACTCCGTTTTCTATTGATATTCTGCAAGGTAAAAAACAAGCAAAAACAACAACTGGCATTGGGCACTATGTCAATAGGTTAGTCCCAAAAATGATATAAAGTTGCTAGAAAATGTATGTAAAACATCCAAGATTGATAATATAACAACATGGAACAATAAAAAATTATAGATACGTTGGAGACATATCAGCATCCCCAAGCTTAATTTCTCTCGTTCTCGAGTAGGTAAATGATAAAAACAGAATTTTTGGATGTGGAATGTTGCCTAACATATTCACCATATTCTTTTCTTCATAGCATGGACATTTGGACTTTTAGATGATTCAAGGCAATATTCTATAGTTTGACATGAAGAGTTATATTTTTTGCATTTCGGGATTGGGCATCCTATTACCGCCACACTCTCGTGCAATGACAAGTGAATAAATACTCATCTTAAGAATAACGTACCTAGCATGGAAAATATCGGCCACCCCCGCCGCTTCATGAGCGGTACGGGCACACAAAAGAGAAATTTATTTTGAAAATTAGAGTTGGCACATACAAATTTACTTGGAACGGCATGGAAATACTGGATATAGGTAGGTATGGTGGACTCATTTGAGATAACTTGGGTTTCAGGAGTTGGATGCACAAGCAGTATTCCCTCTTAGTAAAAGTGGAGGCTAGCAAATAGATTGAGAAGCAACCAACCATGAAACAAAAACATCATAAAAGAACATTAAACATAACTAACACCGAATAATGTACCAAAAGTAGGATATAACTTCATTGCATAATTATTGACTTAATGTGCACGCAGAGTGAATCACAAACCTTAACACCAATATTCTTACTAAAGCATAATTACTCACCAACATGACTCACATATCACTATCTTCATATCGCAAAACTATTTCAAGGAATCAATTTAATATCCAATGATCTTCATGAAAGTTTTAATTATATCCTTCTTGAATATCTATCACTTTGGGACCAAATTCTTTTAAAGCATATTGCCATTGCTAATAACAAGCTCTCAAGCAAATTTAAGTTAAGTGCGGGAGCACAAATTTCTTCAAAATTTGAACTCTCAAAATAATGTAAGTGAAGCGTTAGAGGGTTTCTTCAAAAAATATGCTAACTCTCAAAATAATGTAAGTGAAGCATGTGAGCTTATTTCTTTAAAATAACAGCACCACCGTGCTAAAAAAGATATAAGTGAAGCAATAGAGCAATTACATCGCTCAAAAAAAAATTAAGTGAAGCACATAGAGCAATTCTAACAAATCATAGAATAATCAAATAGGTGTGTCCAGCAAGGATGATTGTGACAAGCTAAAACACAAAAAATACTCATATAATACAAGACGCTCAAAGCAAAACTCATGATATGTGATGAATAAAAATATAGCTTCAAGTAAATTTACCGATGGTCGTTAGAAGAAAGAGGGGATGCCTATCGAGGCATATCCCCAAGCTTAGTTGCTTGATACTTCTTGAATATTATCTTGGGGTGCCATGGGCATCCCCAAGCTTAGGATCTTTTCACTCCTTATTCCTTCATCCATCGTGATCTCAGCCAAAACTTGAAAACTTCAATTACACAAAACTTAACAAAACCTCGTGAGATCCATTAGTATAATAAAACCCATCTTTACTCTAAGTACTATTCCAAACCCATTCATATTTTTTATTACATTATATCTACCGTATTCTAACTTTACCATGGCTTATACCCCCCCCCCCGATACAATCCATAGATTCATTGAAATAAGCACGTAATGCAATGAAAATAGAATCTATCAAAAACATAACAATCTGTAAAGACGTAATTTTTAGTCATACTTATGTAAATCTAAAAATCCTGAAACATTAGGGAAACGTGGGCAATTTGTATATAAACTTTGTGTAAAAATGTTAGAAATTTTTCACGCTCCAGCAATCGAAAACAATTTTCCTACTAGACGTGAAAGTTTGTGTTAATCCACCGAATCAAATCAACTCTCACCCAAATCAACCCAAAGGCTTTGCTTGGCACAAACACTAATTAAAACACTAAAAACAATCACAATAGTATTGTAATTGTGTATTTGTTGAAAAATAGAAAGAAAACCCAAAAGCAAAAAATATAACTATTGGGTTGCCTCCAAACAAGCGCTATTGTTGTACGCCCCTAGCTAGGTATAATGCATAGATTCTTACGTGTTGTCATCTTTGTTGGTTGATCCATAGGTTGCCATGATGATTGATTCGTATGGTAGATTAATCTTAGTTCTAGGGAAGTGTTCCATACCCTTTCTTAATGGAAACTGAAATTTTATATTCCCTTCTTTCATATTAATCGCGACACCTATAGTTCGTAGAAACGGTCTACCAAGTCTAATTGGACAAGACGGTTGCAATCAATATCTAGAACGATAAAATCTATGGGCACACAATTCCTATTTGTCAGAATAAGATCATCATTAATTCTTCCCAAAGGCTTTTTAATAGTAGAATCCGCCAAGTGCAAATTTAGAAAACATTCTTCCAAATTGGTAAGACCAAGCACATCACATAGAGATTTCGGAATTGAGGAAACACTAGCACCCAAATCACATAAAGCATAGCACTCATAATTTTTTATCTTAATTTTAATGGTAGGTTCCCATTCATCATATACTTTTCTAGGAATTGAAATATCTAATTCTAACTTTTCTTCCAAGGATTTCATTAGCACTTCAGCTGTTGGAAATATGCCCTAGAGGCAATAATAAAAGAGTTATTATTATATTTCCTTGTTCATGATAATCGTTTATTATCCATGCTATAATTGTATTGATTGGAAACTCATATACATGTGTGGATAAATAGACAAACTTTGTGTCCCTAGTGAGCCTCTACAGGACTAGCTCGTTGATCAAAGATGACCACGGTTTCCAGGTCATAGACATGAGTTGTCATTTGATAACGGGATCACATCATTAGGAGAATGATGTGATGGACAAGACCCAAACGTTAAACATAGCTTTTGATCGTATCAGTTATCGCTATAGTTTTCTGCATGTCAAGTATAAGTTCCTATGACCATGAGATCATGTAACTCACTGACACCGTAGGAGTGCTTTGTGTGTACCAAACGTCGCAACGTAACTGGGTGACTATAAAGGTACTCTACAGGTATCTCCGAAGGTGTCTGTTGAGTTGACATGGATCGAGACTGGGATTTGTCACTCCGTGTGACGGAGAGGTATCTCAGGGCCCACTCGGTAATACGTCATCTCAATGAGCTCAAAGTGACTAAGTAGTTGGTCACGGGATTATGTATTACGGTAACGAGTAAAGAGACTTGCCGGTAACGAGATTGAACTAGGTATAGAGATACCGACGATCGAATCTCGGGCAAGTAACATACCGACGAGACAAAGGGAACTGTATACGGGATTGCCTGAATCCTTGACATCGTGGTTCATCCGATGAGATCATCAAGGAACATGTGGGAACCAATATGGGTATCCAGATCCCGCTATTGGTTATTGACCTGGGAGTGTCTCGGTCATGTCTACATGGTTTCCGAACCCGCAGGGTCTACACACTTAAGATTCGGTGACGCTAGGGTTGTTAGTGAGAACAGTGCATGGTTACCGAAGGTTGTTCAGAGTCCCGGATGAGATCCCGGACGTGACGAGGGTCTCCGGAATGATCCGGGGACGAAGATTGATATATGGGATGAAAGGTTTCGGAGTCCGGAAGTGTTCCGGGGAGCATCGGGAAATCGGCGGATGACCGAAAAGGGTTTCGGGGGTCCCGGAAGTGGTTTCGGGCCTATTGGGCCACAAAGGGGGGACACAACAGCCCTCATAGGGCTGTGCGCCCCCCCTGGGCCCTCTCCTAGTGCGCAAGGGGGCTGGCCCCTCCTAGGGCTGGCCGCACCCCCTAGCTTGGGGGGCAAGGCACCTAGGGGGGGAAACCCTAGGGCCTGGCGCAGCCCTTGGCCGCCGCCCCCCCTCTGCCCTGGCCGCCGGCCCCCCTAGGGGAAACCCTAGGGCGCCCCCCTCCCTCTATTCCCCCTATATATAGAGAGGTAGAGGGAGGGCAGCCAACACACGTTTGTGCCTCGGTGCTGCCCTCCCTCTCCCATAACATCTTCATCTTCCCGCGGTGCTTGGCGAAGCCCTGCTGGAATCCTCCACCACCATCACCACCACGCCGTCGTGCTGCCGGTCTCTCCATCAACCTCTCCTCCACCCCTTGCTGGATCAAGAAGGAGGAGACGTCCCCGAGCCGTACGTGTGAAGAACGCGGAGGCACCGTTGCTTCGGTGCTTGGATCTTCAGCGATCTGAATCGCGGCGAGTACGACTCCATCAACCGCGTTCTTAAACGCTTCCGCTTAGCGATCTACAAGGGTATGTGGATCCAACTCTCCTCTCGTAGATGCATCTCCTAGATTGATCTTGGTGAGCGTAGGAAAATTTTTTGTTTCCCATGCAACGTTCCCCAACAGTGGCATCATGAGCTAGGATCTTGCGTAGATGCTTTCACGAGTAGAACACAAAAGGGTTTGTGGGCGTTGATGTTTAAATTGCTGCCCTCCTTAGTCTTTCTTGATTCAGCGGTATTATGGGATGAAGCGGCCCGGACCAACTTTACATGTCCACGTACATGAGACCGGTTCCATCGACAGACATGTGACTTTTGTTGCATAAGATGGCTGGCGGGTGTCTGTCTCTCCTATCTTAGTTGAATCGGAATAGAACAAGGCGGTCCTTGTAGAAGGTTAAATAGCAACTTGAATATCACCGTTGTGGCTTTGCGTAGGTAAGAAGCGTTCTTGCTAGATACCCATAGCAGCCACGTAAAACATGCAACAACAAATTAGAGGACGTCTAACTTGTTTTTGCAGGGTATGTATGTGATATGATATGGCCAATGACATGATGAGATATATTTGATGTATGAGATGATCATGTTGTAATAGTTAACATCGACTTGCATGTCGATGCATACGGCAACCGGCAGGAGCCATAGGGTTGTCTTTAATTTTGTATGACCTGCGTGTCAATCATTAAGCGCTTTGTAATGCTTTACTTTATCGCTAAACGGTAGCAATAGTAGTAAGAGCATGGTGGGCGCGCGACAACCCCGATGGCGACACGATGATGGAGATCATGATGATGGAGATCATGGTGTGGCGCCGGTGACGATGGAGATCATGCCGGTGCTTTGGAGATGGAGATCAAAAGCACGAGTTGATGGCCATATCATGTCACTTATGATTTGCATGTGATGTTAATCCTTTTATGCATCTTATTTTGCTTAGGACGACGGTAGCATTATAAGATGATCCTTCACTAAAATTTCAAGATAAAATTGTGTTCCCCCCGAGTGTGCGCCGTTGCGAAGGTTCGTCGTTTCGAAGCACCACGTGATGATCGGGTGTGATAGACTCTACGTTCGCATACAACGGGTGCAAGCCAGTTTTGCACATGCAGAACACTCGGGTTAGACTTGACGAGCCTAGCATGTACAGACATGGCCTTGGAACACGGAGGACCGAAAGGTCGAGCATGAGTCATATAGTAGATATGATCAACATGTAGATGTTCACCATTGACACCACCTCATCTCACGTGATGATCGGACTTGGGTTGGTGAATCTGGATCATGTCACGCTCGAATGACCAGAGGGATGTCAATTTGAGTGGGAGTTATAAATAATTTGATTAGGTAATAACTCACTTATCATGAACAATAGTCTAAAATGTCTTTGCAAATCTTTTGTTGTAGATGGCTCGCGCAGTAGCTCCCCTGAATTTTAATGCGTTCCTAGAGAAAGCTAAACTGAAAGATGATGGGAGCAACTTTGTGGACTGGCTCCGCAATCTGAGGATCATCCTCACAGCTGCCCAAAAGGTTTATGTCCTAAATGCACCGCTAGGTGACCCCCCCGCTCCTACAGCCTCTGCAGACGTTTTGAACGCCTGGCAGTCGCGTTCGGATGACTACTCAATAGTGCAGTGTGCCATGTTGTATGGTTTGGAAGGAGGACTTCAAAGGCGTTTTGAACGTCATGGGGCATATGAGATGTACCAGGAGTTGAAGTTCATCTTTGAAAAGAATGCTAAGATCGAGAGGTATGAGACCACCGATAAATTCTTTGCCTGCAAGATGGAGGAGAATTCGTCTGTCAGTGAGCACTTACTGAAGATGTCTGGGTACTATACCCGCATAGCTGATCTGGGACTTGTGTTCCCGGATGAGGCTATCATTGACAGAATTCTCCAGTCACTCCCGCCTAGCTACAAGAGCTTCGTGCAGCAGTATAACATGCAAGGGATGAACAAAACCATCGCCGAGCTATTTTCGATGCTGAAAGTCGCTGAGGCAGACATCCAGAAGGAGTATCAAGTGTTGATGGTCAATAAAACCACCAGTTTCAAGAAGAATGGCAAGGGCAAGAAGGGTAACTCTAAGAAGGGTGGCAAAGCAGTTGCTCATCCAGTGAAGAAACCCAAGGCTGGGCCTAAGCCAGAGACTGAGTGTTTCTATTGCAAGGGGAACGGCCACTGGAAGCGGAACTGCCCCAAGTATCTGGCAGACAAGAAGGGGGCCAACAACAACAACAACAAAGGTATATGTGATATACATGTTATTGATGTGTACCTTACCAACTCTCGTTGTAGTGCCTGGGTATTTGATACCGGTTCGGTTGCTCACATTTGCAACTCTAAACAGGAACTGCGGAATAAACGGAGGCTGGCGAAGGACGAAGTGATGATGCGCGTGGGAAATGGTTCCAAGGTTGATGTGATCGCCGTCGGCACGCTCGCTCTTCGATTACCATCGGGATTAGTTATGAACCTGAATAATTGTTATTTAGTGCCTGCGTTAAGCATGAACATTATATCTGGATCTTGTTTATTGCGAGACGGTTACTCATTTAAATCAGAGAATAAAGGTTGTTCTATTTATATGGATAATATCTTTTATGGTCATGCACCCGAAGTGAGGGGTTTATTCTTGTTGAATCTCGATAGTGATGATACACATGTTCATAACATTGATGCCAAAAGATGTAGAGTTGATAATGATAATACCACTTTCTTGTGGCACTGCCGTCTGGGTCATATCGGCGTGAAACGCATGAGGAAGCTCCATGCTGATGGACTTTTGGAGTCTCTTGATTTTGAATCACTTGACACATGCGAGCCGTGCCTCATGGGCAAGATGACAAGGACCCCGTTTTCAGGGACAATGGAACGGGCAAGTGACTTATTGGAAATCATACATACTGATGTGTGTGGTCCGATGAGTGTAACGGCGCGCGGTGGATATCGTTATTTTCTCACCTTCACTGACGACTTAAGTAGATATGGGTATATTTACTTGATGAAGCATAAGTCTGAAACTTTTGAAAAGTTCAAGCAATTTCAGAGTGAAGTTGAAAATCATCGTAACAAGAAGATCAAGTTCCTACGATCTGATCGAGGGGGAGAATATCTGAGTTATGAGTTTGGCGATCACTTAAGAAAATGTGGAATTGTTTCACAGTTGACGCCACCTGGAACACCACAGCGTAATGGTGTGTCCGAACGTCGTAATCGAACCCTATTAGATATGGTACATTCTATGATGTCTCTTGCCGATTTGCCACTATCGTTCTGGGGATATGCGTTAGAGACAGCTGCATTCACTTTAAATAGGGCTCCATCCAAGTCCGTTGAGACAACACCGTATGAACTATGGTTTGGTAAGAAACCGAAGTTGTCTTTTCTCAAAGTTTGGGGTTGCGATGCTTACGTCAAAAGGCTTCAGCCAGAAAAGCTCGAACCCAAAGCGGACAAATGTGTCTTCATAGGATACCCAAAAGAGACGGTTGGGTACACCTTCTATCTCAGATCCGAGGGCAAAGTGTTTGTCGCTAAGAACGGGTCCTTTCTCGAGAAAGAGTTTCTCTCGAAAGAATTGAGTGGGAGGAAGGTGGAACTTGATGAGGTTATTGAACCTCTGCTTCAACCAGAGAGTAGCGCAGCGCAGAAAGATGTTTTTGTGGAGCCTGCAGAGGTTGAAGAGGAAGCCGATGATGATGATCAAGAAGCTTCTGATCAAGTTACTACCGAACCTCGTAGGTCGACAAGGGTACGCACTGCACCTGAATGGTATGGTAACCCTGTCTTGGAGGTCATGTTGTTGGACAACAGTGAACCTACGAGCTATGGAGAAGCGATGGTGGGCCCGGATTCCGACAAATGGTTAGAGGCCATGAAATCCGAGATGGGATCCATGTATGAAAACAAAGTATGGACTTTGGAAGTATTACCTGAAGGGCGGAAGGCCATTCAGAATAAATGGATTTTTAAGAGGAAGACGGACGCTGACGGAAATGTCACCGTGTATAAAGCTCGACTTGTGGCAAAGGGTTTTTCACAAGTTCAAGGAATTGACTACGATGAGACTTTCTCACCCGTAGCGATGCTTAAATCCGTCCGAATCATGTTAGCAATAGCTGCATATTTCGATTATGAAATTTGGCAGATGGATGTCAAAACAGCGTTCCTTAACGGTTTTCTTAAGGAAGAGTTGTATATGATACAACCGGAAGGTTTTGGCGATCCAGAGAATGCTGACAAAGTATGCAAGCTCCAGCGTTCCATTTATGGGCTGGTGCAAGCATCTCGGAGTTGGAATCTTCGCTTTGATGAGGTGATCAAAGCGTTTGGGTTTGTACAAGTTTACGGAGAAGCTTGTATTTACAAGAAAGTGAGTGGGAGCTCTATAGCGTTTCTAATATTATATGTGGATGACATATTGCTGATTGGAAACAATATAGAATTTTTGGATAGCGTGAAGGGGTATTTGAACAAGAGTTTTTCGATGAAGGATCTCGGTGAAGCTGCTTTTATATTGGGCATCAAGATCTATAGAGATAGATCAAGACGCTTGATAGGACTTTCACAAAGTACATACCTTGATAAAGTTTTGAAGAAGTTCAAAATGGATCAATCCAAGAAGGGGTTCTTGCCGGTATTGCAAGGTACAAAGTTGAGTAAGACTCAATGCCCAGTGACTGCGGAAGATAGAGAAAAGATGAGTGTCGTCCCCTATGCTTCAGCCATAGGCTCTATCTTGTATGCAATGCTGTGCACAAGACCAGATGTCAGCCTTGCCATAAGTATGGCCGGAAGGTTTCAAAGTAATCCTGGTATGGATCACTGGACAGCGGTCAAGAATATCCTAAAGTACCTGAAAAGGACTAAGGAAATGTTTCTCGTTTATGGAGGTGATCAAGAGCTCGTCGTAAAGGGTTACGTCGATGCAAGCTTTGACACTGATCCGGATGACTCTAAGTCACAAACCGGATACGTATATATTCTCAACGGGGGAGCGGTAAGCTGGTGCAGTTCCAAGCAGAGCGTGGTAGCCGATTCTACATGCGAAGCGGAATACATAGCTGCCTCGGAGGCGGCAAAGGAAGGTGTCTGGATGAAGGAGTTCATGACAGATCTTGGAGTTGTGCCTAGTGCACTAAACCCAATGACTCTGTTCTGTGACAACACTGGTGCCATTGCTCTAGCCAAGGAACCAAGGTTTCACAAGAGGACCAGACACATAAAGCGACGCTTCAATTCCATCCGCGATTCAGTCAAGGAGGAGGACATAAGCATTTGCAAAGTACACACGGATTTGAATGTTGCAGATCCGTTGACTAAGCCTCTTCCACGGGCTAAGCATGATCAACACCAAGACTCTATGGGTGTTAGATTCATTACCTTGTAATACTAGATTATTGACTCTAGTGCAAGTGGGAGACTGTTGGAAATATGCCCTAGAGGCAATAATAAACGAGTTATTATTATATTTCCTTGTTCATGATAATCGTTTATTATCCATGCTATAATTGTATTGATTGGAAACTCATATACATGTGTGGATAAATAGACAAACTTTGTGTCCCTAGTGAGCCTCTACAGGACTAGCTCGTTGATCAAAGATGACCACGGTTTCCAGGTCATAGACATGAGTTGTCATTTGATAACGGGATCACATCATTAGGAGAATGATGTGATGGACAAGACCCAAACGTTAAACATAGCTTTTGATCGTATCAGTTATCGCTATAGTTTTCTGCATGTCAAGTATAAGTTCCTATGACCATGAGATCATGTAACTCACTGACACCGTAGGAGTGCTTTGTGTGTACCAAACGTCGCAACGTAACTGGGTGACTATAAAGGTACTCTACAGGTATCTCCGAAGGTGTCTGTTGAGTTGACATGGATCGAGACTGGGATTTGTCACTCCGTGTGACGGAGAGGTATCTCAGGGCCCACTCGGTAATACGTCATCTCAATGAGCTCAAAGTGACTAAGTAGTTGGTCACGGGATTATGTATTACGGTAACGAGTAAAGAGACTTGCCGGTAACGAGATTGAACTAGGTATAGAGATACCGACGATCGAATCTCGGGCAAGTAACATACCGACGAGACAAAGGGAACTGTATACGGGATTGCCTGAATCCTTGACATCGTGGTTCATCCGATGAGATCATCAAGGAACATGTGGGAACCAATATGGGTATCCAGATCCCGCTATTGGTTATTGACCTGGGAGTGTCTCGGTCATGTCTACATGGTTTCCGAACCCGCAGGGTCTACACACTTAAGATTCGGTGACGCTAGGGTTGTTAGTGAGAACAGTGCATGGTTACCGAAGGTTGTTCGGAGTCCCGGATGAGATCCCGGACGTGACGAGGGTCTCCGGAATGATCCGGGGACGAAGATTGATATATGGGATGAAAGGTTTCGGAGTCCGGAAGTGTTCCGGGGAGCATCGGGAAATCGGCGGATGACCGAAAAGGGTTTCGGGGGTCCCGGAAGTGGTTTCGGGCCTATTGGGCCACAAAGGGGGGACACAACAGCCCTCATAGGGCTGTGCGCCCCCCCCTGGGCCCTCTCCTAGTGCGCAAGGGGGCTGGCCCCTCCTAGGGCTGGCCGCACCCCCTAGCTTGGGGGGCAAGGCACCTAGGGGGGGAAACCCTAGGGCCTGGCGCAGCCCTTGGCCGCCGCCCCCCCTCTGCCCTGGCCGCCGGCCCCCCTAGGGGAAACCCTAGGGCGCCCCCCTCCCTCTATTCCCCCTATATATAGAGAGGTAGAGGGAGGGCAGCCAACACACGTTTGTGCCTCGGTGCTGCCCTCCCTCTCCCATAACATCTTCATCTTCCCGCGGTGCTTGGCGAAGCCCTGCTGGAATCCTCCACCACCATCACCACCACGCCGTCGTGCTGCCGGTCTCTCCATCAACCTCTCCTCCACCCCTTGCTGGATCAAGAAGGAGGAGACGTCCCCGAGCCGTACGTGTGAAGAACGCGGAGGCACCGTTGCTTCGGTGCTTGGATCTTCAGCGATCTGAATCGCGGCGAGTACGACTCCATCAACCGCGTTCTTAAACGCTTCCGCTTAGCGATCTACAAGGGTATGTGGATCCAACTCTCCTCTCGTAGATGCATCTCCTAGATTGATCTTGGTGAGCGTAGGAAAATTTTTTGTTTCCCATGCAACGTTCCCCAACATCAGCAATATGTTTAGTAAAAGCTTTCTTTTGTTCATAGGCATTGGGTGAATTTATCATGGATTGCAGCAAAGAAATACACTTAATCAAAGTGCAACTATCATAATTAAAGTCTTTGTAATTCAAAGGAGTGGGCGCATCACTAGCTAACATTTTTACCTCTTCAAACTCACTTTTATTACTTTTTCAACATGATTTTCACCCTCTGAATCGTGGGAACGCCTTCTAGCTAAAGTTGACTCCTCTTCGTGTCCCTAATCATAAATTTTAACATTACTAAACAAGGAATCAATAGAGGACACACCAGTCATTTTAATCTCTTCATCATCACTATTTTCTAGTGATTCCGGCTTACCTGCCATTTGATTTATTAGTGTAGCTTGCGCATCAGATATTTTTCCTAACAAATTTTCAGTGTGTGCATACTGAGATTGGAGATTAGGAACTTCTTTGCTGACATGGTCAAGTTGTTTCGTCATAGCCTCAAGCAAAATAGAGTGTTCTGTAAGTTCTTCGGTAAAAAAACATTTTGCTTAAATTGCATAGCCATGTATTCTTTGGTATTTCTCTCAATATCAATCAAGATGTTAGGATAGGGAACATCATAATACTTGCTTTGAGACATCATGACTATGTAAGCAAGAACACAAGCAAACTAGAGATCTAACAAGCAAAAGCAAACAAAAAGAAGGCAAATAAAAAGCAAGTATTTTTGTGTTTTTTGTAAAAATGTTTTAGAAGTGGTGAAGATGAAAACGAGAGGAAAATGACAAATATTGTAATTGCAAGGAGATAAGAGTTTATGCATAGGAACCTGATAGATGTTGACGACGCCTCCCCGACAACCACACCAGAGGTTGACGAGAGACTATCTTGTCTTCATCCTCCCCGGCAACGGCACGAGAAATTCTTCCTACTACTTGTGTCCATGTTGGTAAATTCCCCGATGTGGAGGGGATGATGCAGCACAACAGCGGTAAGTATTTCCCTTAGTTGTTAAACCAAGGTTATCAATCCAGTAGGAGAACCAAGCAACACTATGCAAACAGGACCTATACACAAACAACAAATCCTCGCAACCCAACGCGCAGAGGGGTTGTCAATCCCTCCAAGGTAAGATAAATAGATAGACTGATAGATGCAAATAGAATAAAAGCAAATAAAATGCAGCAACGTGTTTTTTGATTTTTGGCAAAAAATATCTAAAATATATGATAGGAAATAGACCCAAGGGCCGTAGATTTCACTAGTGGCTTCTCTCGAGAAAATAGCATATGGTGGGTAAACAAATTACTATTGGGCAATTAATAGAAGAGCAAATAATTATGACGACATTTAAGACAATGATCATGTATATATGCATCACATCCAAGATTAGTAGACCAACTCCTGCCTGCATCCACACATCGACGGCTATCGAGCATGCATCTAGTGAATTAAGTTCATGGACAAACGGAGTAATGCACTAAGAACGATGACAAGATGTAGACAAGATCTATTCATGTAGGAATATACCCCATCTTGTTGTCCTTAATAGCAACGATACATGCGTGTTATGTCTCTTCCTGTCATTGAGATTGAGCACCGCAAGATCGAACCCATTACAAAGCACCTCTTCCCATGGCAAGATAAATCAAGCAAGTTGGCCAAACAAAACTGAAATATCGAAGAAGAAATACGAGGCTATAATAATCATGTATAGATAGATCTGATCATAAACTCACAATTCATCATATCCCTAGGACCGTCGATGAGGGGGAGCAAGGTGAGCAACCACACAGGGCCTCAAAATCGTGGGGCCCAATCGAGAGGGGAAAAAACCTCCGTACGATGCATCTCTTCCGTTGAAAGATCGCTATAAAAACCAGGAAAGAAAATTAACGTACGTCTTTTTTAGCGACGGAAACTAATGTATATGCATACGGGAGCCTGGGCTGCTAGTGCTAGAGGCCCAAATGAAAGACTTATACAAAAAAGAAAAGAAGGTTACATCCCAATAGCATGATCGGAAGACTAGAAGATCGCTCAATTCCAGCGATTGTAGACGAACAGGCAGCGCCGCAGCGAACTTCCGTCTAGGTCTTGGCGTCTCCCGAGCGGCGATCGGGGATTGACGAAGGCCCTAGCTGTCGTGCCGTCGCCGGCACAATTACCTCCGATCGAATCTGATTGCTGATCGTCTTGCTGCATGAAGACGCAACAACCGTGGACCGCGGTTCCGTTCCTTGCTTCAACCTGATCAGGATTGAGGAACACGTCCAGGGGCCAAACTACGGACTGTGTTTTAATCCCCAAGTGCAAGGTTCTATTTTCAGTTCATTTCTTTGTATTTGAATGATCTATTCATCTAGCAATCGTTATTAGTTAGATTTTTTATCATTGATCCCTTGCAATTTGTTAGGTTTTGTTCCTAAATCTTCATCTCGTGATTGTTGCATCTGCGGAAAGGAGTTTCTCTAATGTAAGAAATACTAGACAGCTGCCCCTTTTTGGTAGAACATGAGGTTCGTTCATTACTTTGTAATCCCTTTACCTTTTTAGCATTAGTGTTGATATATGCCTAAATAAGGTACAAATAAAATAGACTTGAAATTATATAGTAAAGTGAGAGTATGCTTTATGCATAATACTTTTTTCTTTTATGTGAACTGCTCAAAATTTTGGGCCACATTTTTATTTTCTCGCCCGAGGCCCCGAATTACTCGAGACGGCCCTGCATATCCCAACAAACACACCGCAAAAAAGAGTTACATCAAATAGATCTCCAAGAACATCGAGGAGAACATTGTATTGAAGATCAAAAAGAGAGAAGAAGCCATCTAGCTACTAACTATGGACCCGTATGTCTGTGGCAAACTACTCATGCATCATCGGAGGAGCACCAGTGAGGATGATGAACCCCTCCGTGATCGTGTCCCTCTCCGGCGGAGTGCCGGAAAGGGCCTCTTGATTGGATCTCGTGGTTCTGGAACTTGCGGTGGCTGGAAAAATATTTCGTCGACTCCCTCGGTTTCTTGTATTTTGTGGTGCGCCCTGGTGTCTTGTGGGCCCCACGGGCCTCCTCTAGTGCACCTCCTAGGCTTCTTGGGTCCCTTCTGGGTAGGAAAAAATTCTCCAAAAAGTTTCGTTGCATTTGGACTCCGTTTGGTATTGATATTCTGCAAAGTAAAAATAACAAGCAAAAAACATCAATTGGCACTGGGCACTATGTCAATAGGTTAGTCCCAAAAAATGATATAAAGTTGCTAGAAAGTGTATGTAAAACATCCAAGATTGATAATATAACATCATGGAACAATAAAAAATTATAGATACGTTAGAGACGTATCAAGGATCCAAATGACCTAACATAAATCCAACCTCTCTATCACTTGATCCCCCACTTACGCGCAAAAAATCCACCACAAACCCAATATTTAGCAAACCATAGCCTTCCTCGAATGGCCCTAGCCCCCACAAGCCTAGCATCCCCATCCCTTGATGATCAATCTCAGCTCCAAAACACATGTATGACCCATGTTCTAAAATTTGTATCTACACTTTGGAGTCTATACGCGCCACACATTTGTATAATAGGAAGGACGACATATTATCCTATTGGGTTGACTAGACACAATTTTGTATTATCAAGACTAGCAGGGAAGATAGGAGGTGTGCTTAACATAATAGGCACATTTTGGTAATAATGTAACATATTATCGAGTAAGTAAAAAATTATCATCACCACTAAAAAACACAAATATGTGGTAAATTTTCAGCATAACCTCCCAATGTTGATGAGTGAAACTAACATATTTTTTGTGGCAACATAATGGGATACACCATGCTATTTGTAGGGCCAACATGCATTGAAGAGAAAAAACGGATGAACATTACAGGTGCATGGGTAAAACTATGAGCATAGATGGTAAAATACTAAAGGAGTAATTGATATATAGCGCCAAAATCCATAACATGTCAATGTCCATTATCAATGTGGCAACTTCATAATAATAATCATGACAATTAGAATACAATCTATAGTAGCACGGGCGTTAAAGAGAAGTGCACAGTGAATAATAACAAGGTATCAACACAAATGGTGAAATCATGACAACGATTGGCAATCACATCGCCTCAAGATGGAAAAGTGTATTATCTACAAAAAACGCGCATCAAATCCCTAAGCATATATGCATGCTAGACTACAAATAGATCAGATGAATAACACCAAATGAAAGGTCTGTAATCAACCAGGAAACCTAAAAAGACGATGAAGCACATAAAAATGAAAGGTTTGTAATCAACCAGGAAACCTAGCCCCATAATTAAAAAAACATTCCAATGCGCCAAAAAGACCACCAAAGGAAAATACCAATATCAAACACCAAGTGCACTCTAAAAAAAATATCGCAATCCTGCCAGTAACTCCCATAACAACAATAAGAAGAATAACACCAAATCCCACCCACCTCTTCTCCTCAATTCACACTGCTAGAAGAAACCATAAGGGAAGATTCCACTTCCTCCAAGAAGTGACCCTCGTATCCACAAACAGTTGAACCAACTCCATGTTGTTCAACTGTTCGTGTGTGTTCTCCAGATGAATCAACTCCCCACCACCCTACCCCCTCGGGCTCCAAATGACCAAACATAAATCCAACCTCTCTATCACTTGATCTCGCACTTGCGTGCAAAAAATCCACCATAAACCTAATGTCGTGCAAACCATAGCCTTCTTCGAATGGCCCTACCTCCCACAAGCCTAGCAACCTCATCCTCATCGTCATCCCTTAAGAAGTAATGTCTGCTCCAAAACACAAGTACGCCCCATGTCCTAAATTTTACATCTACACATTCGAGTCTATACTTGACACACAACACAAGCCCCGCCCCCCAACACACACACACAAATTGTATAATAGGAAGGAAAGCATATTATCATGTTGAGTTGACTACGCACGGTTGGTATTATCAAGACCAGCACAGAACATAGGAGGTGTGCTCAACATAATAAGCACACTTGGTAAAAACATACCATATTATCTAGTAAGTAAAAATTTCATCACCCATAAAATAAAATAAAAATATGTGTTAAATTTTTAGTAATACCTCATAATGTTGGTGAGTGAAACAAACATTTTTGTTGTTGTGGCACCTTAATGGGATACAACATGCTATTTGTAGGAACCAACAAGAATTGAAGAGAAAAGAAAAAGAAAAATTGATGAACATGGCAGGCAAATAGCCAAAACTATAAGCATAGATGGTAAAATACTAAAGAAGTAAGTGATATATAGCTACACAATCCATAACATGATAGTTTCCATGAACTTATCAATGTTGTAACATCTAATAAACATGACAATTACAATACAGTTTATAGCGCCACAGGTGTTAAAGAAAAGACCACGGTGAATGGTAACAAGCTATCAACAGAAATGGTCAAATCATAACAACCATTGACAATCACATCACCTCGAGATTGAAAAGTGTATTACCTAAAAAAATAGGCATCGAATCCTAAGCATGAACTATGCATGCTAGCAAGAGTACACATGTGTTAAATAAAGAAACAATGAAGCACACATAAAAATGAAAGGAACGTAATTAACCAGGAAACCTAGCCCCATAATAAAAAACAAAATTCCAATGCGCCATAAAGACCACCAAAGGCACAAACCAATATAAAACACCAAGTACACTGCAAAAGAAATCTCGCAATCTAGCATGTAACTCTCATAAAAACAACAATAAGAAGAGGAACAAATCCCACCCACCTCATCTCCTCAATTTGTCCTGCTACAAGAGACCATCAGGAAAGATTCCACCTCCTCTAATAAATGGCCCTCGTATCCACAAACAATTGAACCAACTGCACATGTGTATTGTACATATGCATCAACTCTCCACCACCCCACCGCCTCTTAGGATCCAAATGACCAAACATAAATCCAACGTCTCTATCACTTGATCTCGCACTTGCGCGCCAAAAATCCACCACAAACCAACCATTGAGAAAACAGTAGCCTTCCTCGAATGGCCCTAACCTCCACAAGCCTAACATCTCCATCCCTTGAGGAGAAATCTTTGATCCAACACACAAGCACTCCCCATGTCCTAAAATTTGTGTACACACTTTCAAGTCTATATGCGCCACACCACACAACGTCATGATGTCGCTTAAAGCTACGTCGGTATTTCCCCAAAGAGGAAGGGATGATGCAGCAGAGCGGCGGTAGGTATTTCCCTCAGATGTGAAACCAAGGTTATCGAACCAGTAGGAGAACCAAGCAACACAACGTAAACAACACCTGCACACAAATAACAACACCTCGCAACCCGACGTGTTAAAGGGGTTGTCAATCCCTTTCGGGTAACGAACGTGAGAGAGATATAAATATTGGTAGATTGGTTGATAAATAAGATAAATTGCAGCAATGTATTTTTGGGTTTTTGGTTTAGTAGATCTGAAAATAAAAGCAAAGGCAAATAGATCGCAAAGGCAAATATATGAGAAAGAAGACCCGGGGGCCGTAGGTTTCACTAGTGGCTTTTCTCGAGAAATATAGCAAATGGTGGGTAAACAAATTACTGTTGGGCAATTGATAGAACTTCAAATAATCATGACGATATCCAGGCAATGATCATTACATAGGCATCACGCCTAAGATTAGTAGACCGGCTCCTGCCTGCATCTACTACTATTACTCCACACATTGACCGATATCCAGCATGCATCTACTGTATTAAGTTCATGGAGAAATGGAGTAATGCATTAAGAACGATGACATGTAGACAAGATCTGTTTATCTATGGCGTTAGATATGGATCTCGTCGTTTTATCCTTAGTAGCAACGATACATACGTGTTGGTTCCCCTTTTGTCACTGGGATCAAGCACCGTAAGATCGAACCCACTACAAAGCACTTCTTCCCATTGCAAGATAAAGAGATCAAGTTGGCCAAAAAAACCAACATCGGAGAAGAAATACGAGTCTATAAGCAATCATGCATATAAGAGATCAAAGAAACTCAAATAACTTTCATGGATATAAAAAGATAGATCTGATCATAAACTCAAAGTTCATCGGATCCCAACAAACACACCGCAAAAATAGTTACATCATATGGATCTACAAGAGACCATTGTATTGATAATCAAAAGAGAGAGAGGAAGCCATCTAGCTACTAACTACGAACCCGTAGGTCTACAAGGAACTACTCACACATCATCGGAGAGGCACCAATAGAAGTGGTGAACCCCTCCGTGATGGTGTCGAGATTGGATCGGGTGTTTCTGGACTCTGCGGCGGCTGGATGGATATTTCATCGACTCCCCTAGGTTATCTGGAATATTGTGGTATTTATAGAGCAAAGAGGTGGTGCGGAAGGCCACCGAGGTGGGCGCAACCCACCTGGGCGCGCTAGGGGGGCCTAGCACGCCCTGGTGTGTTGTGCCCCCCTCGGGGCACCCCCCAGGTGCTGCCTTGTCCCATCATCTGTCTTCTGACCCATAAAAATTTTCTAAAAAGTTTCGCGGTGTTTGGGCTCTGTTTGATATTGATTTCCTGCGACGTAAAAAACATGCAGAAAACAGCAACTGGTACTTGGCACTATGTCAATAGGTTAGTACCAAAAAATGATATAAAATGACTATAAAATGATTGTAAACATCCAAGAATGATAATATAACAACATGGAACAATCAAAAATTATAGATACATTGGAGACGTATCAGCATCCCCAAGCTTAACTCCTGCTCGTCCTCGAGTAGGTAAGTGATAAAGACATAATTTTTGATGTGGAATGCTGCCTAACATGTCATATCATATTCTTTTATTTATAGCATGAACGTTTGGAATTTTATATGGTTCAAAGCAATAGTCTAGTTTTGACATAATAATTTAGATACTCAAGCATATCAACAAGCAACCATGTCTTTCAAAATATCAATGCTAAAATAAGTTATCCCTAGCCCATTATGCTCAACCATTAATCCATTCATGAAACACATTCGTATATTAGTTACACCTAATGCTCAAGTACGATCATAGTGTTTCCTAGTTGGTGCTTGTAAGAGAGGATGGATACTCAAATTCAAAATAAAAATTGCATAAGTAAAAGAAAGGCCCTTCGTAGAGGGAAGTAGGGATTTGTAGAGGTGTCAGAGCTCAAAGCTTAAATTAAGAGATAAAAGTTTTTGGGAGGTATACTTTTCCCACCAACGAGAACGACTTGAGGTTCCCAACATTTTCCATGCTAGATATATCATAGGCGGTTTCCAAACCGAAAATAAAGTTTATTCCTTTTCCACCAAACTTTCACAAGCCATGGCTAGCCGAATCCACGGTTACCTTCCATACTATAAGTGCATCTAGTGCCACCCCTAGTTGGTTTTGCAGTATTGACGACAAACCTGGTTGAGGGACTAATGTGTTTGTGAGAATTGCAGGATAACACAGGTAGTAGTCCCTCATTGATTCGGTTTGCCTACCGGAGACGACCCCTAAAAATGTATGAAGACATTGACATCAGTGGTGGTATATGAAGATAATCATATTGAAGACTATGACAAGAGAAGACATTGTGTGAACACTATGGAGAATGAAGACTTAGAAGTTTCGTTGTTTCCTTTTCTTCTTTGTTGAGTCAAAGGAACCACCGTACTATTAAGTGGGGTCTAAGTGATCTAAGTCAGAGTGACTGAAGTGATGCTCAACCAAATCCAATGTCTTCGAGCGAAGACTATGAGAGCAAATCTTATCCAGAGTTGGATGAGTCAGCCTTACTTGTAGCCCAAGTAAAGTTGCCGTGTGAGTGATTGAAATCTGACCGTTGGAACACGTGTCAGTTCCTTAGTGACCCAGGGTCACTTTGGACAAATCAGGTCGGGTTGCCCAGTGGCTATAAATAGCCCACCCCTACACCATAAATTGGTGGCTGCTCAGAGTTATTACACGGCTTTTGTCGTTTGAGAGCAACCCACCTCCGAAGCGTTTGAGAGAGAAATCCTTGCGAGGACAAAGCCCAAACACCCAGAGCCAAAGAGTGTTAGGCATCACTGAAGTATTTCTGTCTATGTGACCTGAAGACTTATTACACTTGAGGACTGTGTTTCCTCCAGCCGGTTAGGCGTCGCGTTCTGAGCATCCAAGAGTCATTGTGGATCGCCGGTGAACGAAGTCTGTGAAGGTTTGGAAGTCTACCTTGAAGACTTACCAGAGTGATTGGGCGAGGACTAGGTGTCCTTAGCTCAAGGGGAATAAGGTGAAGACGCGGTCTTCTGAGTTAAATCTCAGCCTCCCTAACCAGACGTACAGTTGTCACAGCAACTGGAACTGTCTAACAAATCACTGTCCTCCTCGAGCTACTGGTTCTATCCTTTCCTTCCCTTTACTTACTGTCCTATGTTGTGAAGTCATTGCCTGCTTGCCTTATCTGATTGACTTCACTGAGTATCTACTTGTTGTGATTGGCTTCATTCCTTCTTCCATCATGATCCCTACTGCCTAGCTGTTATTAGTCTTCATGCCTTCACTTCATTGAATACATGACTATGGCTTGTCTAGTGTAGTCTACTTTCCGCTGCGTACTAATAGGATTGAGTTTATCTTTTGTCTTCAAAACTACCATGTTTTGAAGCATTTCATAAAAATCGCCTATTCACCCCCCCTCTAGTCGATATACAGCACTTTCAATTGGTATCAGAGCAGGGTACTCCCTTGTTCTGTGTGATTCGGTTTAACCACCTGGAGTTTCAGCTGCGTGCCCCGTCTTCGATGGCACCGAATATCCCTACTGGAAGAACAAGATGCGCATGCACCTTGAAGCCATTGACGTGGACCTCTGGTTTGTCGTCAAGAACGGTGTTCCTAAGATTGGTGAAGGTATCACTCCTGCTGATGTCAAGAGGCTCGTCCAACTGGATTCAACGGCCAAGAACATCATCTGTGGTCATCTGACCAAAGGATAGTATGGTCGTGTAAGTGCTCTGGACACGTCAAAGGAAGTCTGGGACTGGCTCTCAAAGGTCATTGAAGGAGTCTCTACCCAGAGAGATCAAATGATTAGCTTCCTTCGCAATCTCTTCAATCGCTTCAAGAGACACGACAATGAGAATGTCCAGCACACATTCGATCGTCTCACTGACATCACAAATGAGCTTCAAGCACTTGGCGCCACTGAAATCACCAAGCATGAAATCGTCAAGACTCTTCTGAGATCACTCGATAGCTCATTTGATATCCTTGCCCCGATGATTCAAGAATGCCCTGACTTCAAGACTCTCGATCCGTCTAATATACTTGAGAGGCTCAACACACATGAGTTCCAGCTATCTGAGAAACGTGACATCTATGGTCCCAACTATGGCCGATCTCGCGCCTTAAAGGCAAAGGCTGTTTCTTCATCTGAAGAAGAATCTGACTGTAGTTCTGATGATCCTGAAGACATTGGAAAGGAGCTTGCCATGCTTGTGAAGAAGTTCCAGAAATTCACTAGGAAGAAAGGCTTCAGAAAGTCTTCACGATCCAGCTCAAGAAATGATGAAGCTTCTACCCATGACTACAAGAAGAGAACATGTCATAAGTGCAAGAAACCTGGTCACTACATCTCTGAGTGTCCTCAATGGGACAATGAGAAGAAGAAGAAGAAGAGCAAGGAATATGATTCTGATGACAAGAAAAAGAAGAAATACTCAAAGTCTTCTTCCAAGTCTTCATCAAAGTATTCATCACACAAGAATAATTCATCTAGCAAGGCTCGCGCGTTTGTTGGCAAGGAGATGGATTCTGAGGAGGAGTCTGCTTCTGAAGAGGTGGAGGTGGAGTCGGAGGAGGAGTCTGATTCTGGTGCTGCGAGTCTGGCTCTAGCCACTGCCTATGTGGGCAAGTCCATCTTCAACACTGAAGACAATGGCCCCGTCCCCAACATTGATGATGAGGATGATGACTCTGCTCCCACCTACTGCTTCATGGCACGCGGTGCCAAGGTAAAATCACGTGATGCTTACTTTCAAACATCCAGTGAAGATGACTCTGATTGTGAATCAAAACCTAACTACAAGACACTTGCTAAAATTGCCACTGAACAGCAGAAAGCCATGGAACATATTCAAAAACTGTTAGACAAAAGCGATGACCTGTTGGACGCGGAAATGACCCATTCTCAGTCCTTATTTGAAGACATAAAAAATCTTCATGTTAAGTACAAGGAACTTGAAGGTCTTTATGAATCGCTCTCAAAAACTCATGAAAAGCTTTCCCACGATTACATTCAAAGGAAACGAGAACTTGAGAAATTGAAAGCGGCTCATGAAGACCTTCAAAACGAAAAATGAGTCACTCCACGCACAACTGATCAGCTCCACTCATGAAGAGTTTGAACCACCATGTCTAAAATGCATTGAGCGTGATAATGCTACATCTGTTGCTAAATGTTCTACTGCTCCCACTGCTGCAATATCTTCAACTACTGATGTGGTAACTAACCCCTCTGCTGAGGATACCACTACTATTGCTGATGAAAATGCTAGGTTGAAGACTTTGCTTGAAACAGGGATGTACAAAAGCCTCAAAGGGCATCAGACTCTATGTGATGTCCTCAAAAAGCAGATACTGAACCGAAACCCTAGGAAAGAGGGTGTTGGGTTCGACAGGAAAATGAATGTTGATGGTTCATACTGGAAGCCTGAGCAGTATCCCAAAACCACATGGGTTGCTGCAAAGGAACCTTCAGTGGATCCATCTACCCTATGTGGCTTCACTTGTGCTAATCCTGTTATCATTGATGAATCCTTTGATGCAAACTATAAACTGTTTAAGAATCAAAATGGTGAAGTGTTTGCCAGGTATATTGGTACTAACTGCAGAAACGGGCCACCTATGAAGAAGATCTGGGTACCCAAAGGTTGTCTTGAGAAACTTCCAGCAAAAGTTATCATGACACCTCCTGGGAAGAAGACAAACCCCAGACCAAAGGCTTCAAATGGTCCTAAGGCTTCATACAGACAAAGGACTCACCTGAGTCACCCTAACGCGAATGTTTTACAGGGAAACCATACTCACACCCATGAATATGAGCGTGTTTCTTCAAACCGCTATATTCATAAAACAAAGAATTTTTCTGCCTATTCTTATGAGTATTATTCTCCTCCTGCAAGATTATTTGCTAGGGCTCCAAAGCCAAAATTCTCAGATGCTGCTCTTAGACTCATTGCTTCTAAGCCACCCCTTAAAATGTGGGTGGTTAAGAAGAACTAACTTTCTCTTGCAGGGAAAGGTCTCCAGCCGAAAATCAAAAGCTTCTGATGCTATTGTTGGGGACCTAAAACACTTGTAGGGCACAAGATCAAATGCCCAAATGACTTACTGCTCATACAGCTCTTGAATCACTTGCTAAACATCTTATCAGTCATAATCTTCGTCTGAGCTTTCATATCAACTTATACGTCAAATGTTTATGCTTCATAATGGCTTTTGGTGAATCCTATCCTCCTAACTGCATTGTAGGGAGTGACAACAAAGTCTTCAGAATGGATTGTGGATAGCGGATGCACAAATCATATGATTGGTGATCGAAATCTTCTCATGGACTCAACCTTACGTCCATCTAACAAGAGTCACATCACATTTGCTGATACTGGTAAAAGCAAAGTGTTGGGTCTAGGTAGAATTGCAATCTCAAGAGATCAGCACATGGATAAAGTCATGCTTGTTGAATCTCTTGGCTTCAACTTGATGTTTGTCTCAATGCTTTGTGACTTCAACATGATTGTGATCTTTGGCAAATTTCGTTGCCTTGTACTAATGGAATCTGACAAATCTTTAGTATTTGAAGGATACAGAAAAGGTGATATGTACATGGTAGATTTCTCAGCTGGACCACAGATGGCCGTATGTCTTCTAGCAAAAGCTTCAGAGTGCTGGCTCTGGCATCGGAGGCTAAGACATGCTGGCATGAGGAGCTTGCACACTCTCGCAAAGAAGAAGCATGTCATAGGCATCGAGGAAGTCAAGTTCAAGAAAGATCATCTATGTGGTGCCTGTGAAGCTGGGAAGATGACTAGAGCCAAGCACCCCTCGAAGACAATCCTGACCACTTCCAAACCCTTCGAGCTGCTTCACATGCACTTATTCGGCCCTACTCACTACTCCACATTCTCTACCACAGGCTGTCTCTATGGCTTCGTCATTGTTGATGATTATTCAAGATACACATGGGTGCACATAATACTCTACAAGACTAAAGTGCAAGATGTATTCAGACGCTTCGCCAACCGTGCCATGAACAACTATGGCGTCAAGATCAAGCATATCAGAAGTGATAATGAGTTCAAGAACACTGGCCTTGATCTTTATCTGGATGAAACGGGAATCACTCATGAATTCTCAGCCCTGTATACACCTCAGCAAAATGGGATCGTTGAGCGCAAGAACAGAACTCTAATTGAGATGGCTCGAACGATGCTCGATGAATACAAGACACCAAGAAGGTTCTGGCCCGAAGCTATTGATACTGCATGCCATATCATCAACCGTGTTTATCTTCACAAGCTTCTGAAGAAAACATCATATGAACTCCTCACTGGAAAGAAGCCTAACGTAAGTTACTTCAGAGTATTTGGAGCTAAGTGCTGGATCAAGGATCCTCATCACAAGTCAAAATTTGCACCCAAAGCACATGAAGGCTTCATGCTCGGATATGGAAAGGACTCACACTCCTACAGAGTGTTCAACATATTTCTCTATAAAACTGTTGAAACTGTGGATGTGCGGTTTGACGAGACAAATGGTTCACAAAGAGAGTCCCTACCAACTGTGCTAGATGAGGCTTCACCAAATGAATCTATCAAGCTAATGGGAACCGGTGAGATCATGCCCTCTGAAGCACAACCTGACGAGGAACTCATCATCTCTGCTCCAAATCAACCCGACGACAATGCTCAGCCTGAAGACAACACTCCTAACGATGACAATGTACAGCAAGAGCAAAATCTTCGTCTAGCTCATCCTCGTGTTGCAAATGAAGTACAAGTTGAGAAGATAATTGATAGCATAAATGCTCCTGGTCCACTTACTCGCTCAAGGGCAACACAGCTTGCAAATTTCTGTGGGCACTTTGCTTTTGTCTCAATATCTAAACCCAAGAAAGTTGCGGAAGCTTTTATGGAACCCGAATGGATTCAAGCAATGCAAGAAGAGCTTCAACAGTTTGAGCTAAAAAATGTGTGGGAACTTGTCAAGCGTCCTGATCCTCGCAAGCACAACATAATAGGCACAAAATGGATCTATCACAACAAGCAAGATGAGCATGGTCAAGTGGTCAGAAACAAAGCTTGTCTCATTGCTCAAGGATACACTCAAGTCGAAGGGATTGACATCGATGAAACATTTGCTCCGGTGGCTAGACTTGAAGCTATTCGTATACTGCTAGCCTATGCAAATCATCACAACATACTTCTATATCAAATGGATGTAAAGAGTGCCTTTCTCAATGGAAGGATTGAAGAAGAAGTGTACGTTGCACAACCACATGGCTTTGAAGATCCAAAACGTCCTGATATGGTATACAAACTCAACAAGGCACTGTATGGCCTCAAACAAGCGCCTCGTGCTTGGTATGACACACTCAAAGACTTCCTGAAGAGCAAAGGCTTCAAACCTGGATCCCTAGATCCCACACTCTTCAGGAAGACATATGATGATGAACTATTTGTCTGCCAAATCTATGTGGACGACATTATCTTCGGCTGCACGGACAAAAAAATACAGTGATGAGTTTGGTCACATGATGCAAGAACATTATCAAATGTCCATGATGGGTGAGCTGAAGTTCTTCCTTGGTCTTCAAATTCGTTAGCAAAGCAACGACATCTTCATATCTCAAGAGAAGTACCTTAAAGATTGCCTGAAAAAATTTGGAATGCAAGACTGCAAAGGGTACTCGACGCCAATGCCTGCTAAACACCATCTGGGTCCCGACGCCAATGGTAAAGAGTTTGATCAACAGGTATACCGCTCCATGATTGGTTCTTTACTTTATTTATGTGCATCTAGACCAGATATTATGCTTAGTGTTTGCATGTGTGCTCGATATCAAGCGGCACCAAAGGAGTCGCATCACCTAGCTGTGAACCGAATACTTCGATATTTGGCTTACACCCCAACACTAGGATTATGGTATCCAAAGGGCTCAGAGTTTGATCTAGTTGGATTCTCAGATGCTGATTATGCTGGTGACAAAGTTGATCGCAAGTCTACATCAGGCACATGTCACTTTCCAGGACGATCTCTTGTCTGTTGGTCTTCAAAGAAGCAGAACTGTGTATCACTCTCCACTGCTGAATCTTGTGACGACCCCGGCCCGATCGTGCACTAATCATACACGCAAATGCACACGATCAAGCCTAAGGACTCACGTGAAGGAAATCACAGCACAACTCTAAAACATAAATAAATACATGCAAGTTATATATTACAAGCCAGGGGCCTCGAGGGCTCGAATACATAACAAGTGTAATACACATAGTCAGCGGAAGCGTTAGGTATCTGTGTACAGATACAACACAGTAGAAGATAGGCCTTTTACAAAGGCGGGGCAAAATTAAAAGCTACGATCGAAAAGGCGCAGGCCTCCTGCCTGGGACCTCCGATCCTACTCCTGGTCGTCGTCTGCCGGCTCCTCGTAGAAGTACTCGCCGGCCGGGTAGTAGTAGTAGCCAGCCTCGGGCTGGTAGTAGTAGTCGTCAACGGGGGCTGCAGGCACCATGGCTCCGTCGTCTGGTTTATCATGCGGGTAGGACAAAAGAGGGAGCAAAGCAACCGTGAGTACTCATCCAAAGTACTCAGCAAGACTTACATCAGATCTATACTAGCAATGCAACATTTTCAAAGGAGGCTTTATGTGGGTGGACTAGACTGCAGAAAGCCAGAGTAGAGAGGGGGAAGCCTAGTCCTGACGAAGACTAGCATCTTCAGCGTCTTGCAGCAAATAGAAGGGAACAGAATAGTTTCATAATAATAATGTATAGTGTTTGCAGCAACATCATCTCCATATCTCAAGTCACCAGTTCTAGTTGTACCGAAGTGGATACAACTCCGAGTGTCCGTTACCGTAGGACAGGCTATCGATAGATTGTTTCTTCCCTGCAGGGGTGCACCAAGTTACCCACCACGCTCGCTTAACTCCGGCCGGACACACCATCAGGTCGTGCCCGCCCTCGGCTAAACAATACGACGCAACCCGACCGGATACCGCCAGAGAGGATCGAGCACGTCGGACTAATCCTATGCCCCCGGGGGTCATGGCCGTCGCCCCGGACACTCCGTACGTTGCGAGGACGTTCGGTAGCAGACCTAGCAACCCCTTATACAAGCGCAGTTGCATCCTAAGTCCAATCCGAACGGGCCGCTCAATCGCTGACGTCGTGACGACTCCGGCTGATGTATACGACGCAGAGCACCCACTCACACCCACGTGGTGGTTAGTGCTATCGGCCCGGAGGCCTCTCGGATCAAATATCCAAATCGCTTAGTGTATTGGGAGCGCGCGGTAACGAGCAGAGCCTACGATACTGTTGGCCCCGTCGTCCCGTCTCGAGGACTTGTGACAAGGACTGGGAAAGACCGGCCACGCCTCGTAGTTATCTCGCGGGTACCCTCACTGGTCACCCGACTCCACAGCTCACGCCTCAAAGGCACTCGCGGGTACCCCTCTGGGTCAACCCGCCTCCATCCAATCATGTGTAGTAGTAACTTCAAAGTGTCATCAGACGCACGATACCTCTGGCCGCACGCCTTTGTTCCTGGCGACGTCCGGCCTCGGGGATCGATACGTCTTTAAACACGGTGTGGTGAACAGGGCATCCGTGTGGTTTCCATGCCGATGAGGAATCCGAGGAATCACCCTCGTTGGATCCCTAAACGACAAGTCCCGTTAAGGTGGTACCGGAGGAATCACCCTCGGCGGTATTCACCATAGCGGATGCACGACAAAAGCTAAGTCGGAAGTGGGAAGAGGAATCACCCTCGGTAACCCACAACGAGCTAGCTATACTACAGGGACAACATCGAAAGTGAGTTCGGAGGTATCACCCTCGTCACCCGATGTTAACTCTGCGGAGTCGAGCATATTAGGAGGGGGTGTGCGGTGATGTGAAGAAGGTCAGGGGAAGGGGCTCGATCGCTTGATCGAGGCAAGGGTACTATGCGAGGCAACTACGAGAGTGTGGGACCATAGCAGTGCTACCCAACCTACACTAAGCAGTTTATGAATAAAGACAGGTATCAACAATTTAGCAAAAACAGGCTATGCAACAGTAATAGGAGCAGTAGCAGTAGCAGCAATTCTAATGCAAGAATAAGAGAGAATAGACATAGGCGATATCGGAAATGCTCAAGGGGGGGTTGCTTGCCTGGTTGCTCGATGGCAAAAGCAAGGTCGTCGGATGGGGAACCAATCACCGGGACAGCGTCGGTCTCGGGATCTGCGTCAGCGTCGGACTCTACCGAGAGAGAAGAGGGGGGGAAGAAACAGATAAATACACAGCAAACATGCATCACAAAGCGTGCTAAGCTAACGTGCAGTGCAGGGTTGCCTAAAAACATGTCTAGGTCATATTAGTTATTTTAAGAATTTGTTTGGATTTATTTTATTAAAGTTGAGCACTATTCATTTATCGAAAACAGGCCGAAAGTTCCATGTTCATCTAGCTAGGGGCATCTGACGGGAATACGGAGGGCGTATCTAGATTCGTATCGAAATTCTGATCAATTTTCATATATAAATTATTTTCATCGGAGTTACGGATTAAAAGATATGATTTTTTCAAAGTTTAAATGATTTTCTGAATTTTATTTAATTTAACAGAAAAAGGAAATATGACATCAGCATGATGTCATGCTGGCATCAGCAAGTCAACAAGACGGCTGACCAGTCAAATCTGACATGTGGGTCCAGTGGGACCCACATGTCAGCCTCTGCTACTAAACAGGGTTAATTTTAAACTAAACTAAACCTATTTAGCTACTGGACCCCACCTGTCAGTGACTAGTTGAACTTAATTAACTTATTTTTATTTTTAAAACGTGTTAGTTAATTAGTAGGGCGGTGGGGCCCGCGTGTCATTGGCTGGGGCCTGCCCAGTCAGCATAGTTGACTGGTCAAACCAGTCAACGGGGCCCCCAGGGCCCACAGGCAGTGACCCAGGGGTGGCCCCAGGTCGGCCACGGCAGCGGTGGCCGGCGTTTCGCCGCCGGCGACCCTCAAACGCGGCGGAGGGCCACGGCTCTCGTCGGAAATCGGCCACAGGGGCCCGTTCGGGCCGTGGCTGGGTGCGTTCGAAAGCTGGAGCTCTCGCGCATCGAGCGGTGCCACCGGCCGGACCAGGGGACGACCGGAACATCGCCGGCGACGATGGTTGGCGGCGGTGGCTACGGGTGTTCGTCGGAAACGGCGATGCCGTGCGTGTTAGCTTGACCTAGATGTGTGGGAGTGATCTACGCATCGTGGTGAGGCTGCTGGACAAGTGCCCGTGGCCACTTGGTCACCGGAACCTCGCCGTCGACGAGGTCCGCGGCGCTGTGTGCGGGCTCGAATGGAGCGACACCTACGGGCAGCTAGGGAACCAACGGGGAGGAGCAGAGGCCGTGGAGCTCACCGTGTGGCACACACGCAGGCCCTTGACAGATTAGGAGCTGCAGAACGGCGGGGCTCGTCGGAGTTGCGCCGGCGTCCGAGAGGAAGGGGGCGACGGCTTGCGGTCGCTGCAGGGCTCGTCGGCTCCGGTACGTGGTCGGGGTCGAGGTAGTCGACCACCGCGCGTCCACCAGACACCACGATGGCGACGAAGGACGGCGATGGCCGCGCTGGCAACGGCCGAGCAGCTGCGGCAGCGCTCGGCGCGCGGATCTGAGAGGGGGAAGGAGGCGAGGCGAGCGAGGAAAAAGGGGGGGAATGGAGGAGGAGGGTCAGGGGAGCCGGCTCGGGCTCGCCCTTATCCTCCCAGCCACCTGCTCCCGTCGGCGTGGCGTGCAGCGACGGCGCGGCGAGCTCACAGCCATGGAGACGACGACACGAGGGGGAGGAGCAGGTAGGTTGGGCTGGGCCGGTGCTGTGCACTTGGGCCCAAGTGCACAGTGTCAGGCTTGGCCCTTTTTCCCTTTTCTTATTTTCTGTTTTATTTTATTTCAACAGCAGAGGGAAAAGAAAAAGGTAGGGTTATCAAATGAGGTTTGCAAAATTGTGAGTTGGCCCAAAAATGAGGTTGCAATATTCCTCACCACAAAAAAATTGCTTTGGACTATTTTGGATCATTTTTGAGATTTTCAAAAATGTAAAAGCATTTAATAGTGCTGTTATAACACTATTTAAATGCCCTAGCCCATTATTTGAGTTGCTGGTGATGATATTTTCAACAACAGCATTTGATTTGGAATATTTGCTAAATAATGAACATTATTCCATAATTTTTGGAACAACTTCATTTTGCAATTGAATTTGAATTGGAGTTTTCAGGGGCAAATTTGAGTTGACTTGTTTAACCACTGTGATTTGCATTGTAAATGAAAATGACTTGGCATTATCATCAGTTGATCACAGTGATCATTACAAGGGGGTGTTACAAATTCTCCTCCTCTAAAAGAAATTCTCGTCCCGAGAATTTAGGAGGTAGAAGCAAAGAGGTCTGGGTATTCCGCCCGAAGATTTTCCTCGCGTTCCCAAGTGGCTTCATCTTCAGTATGATTTGACCACTGCACTTTCAGGAACTTGGTTGTCTTCTGGCGGGTCCGACGTTCAGTCTGATCGAGGATGCGGATCGGATGCTCCTTATAAGACAGATCATCTTGAAGCTCGAGCATCTCGTGATCCACAGCACGATGCGGGGACTCCTTGAAAGATCGGCGGAGTTGCGACACATGGAACACATCGTGGATATGTGAGAATTGCGGAGGCAATTGCAATTTGTAAGCCACGAATCCACGCCTAGCAACCACGGGGAAGGGACCAATGTAGCGTGGAGCTAACTTGCCCTTGATACCGAAACGGTGCGTGCCCTTCATAGGGGTGACACGAAGATAAACTTGATCACCGGGATGATAAGTCAGACCCCATCGCTTGCGATCATAGTTGCTCTTCTGACGGTCTTGAGCCGCCTTGAGATTTTCACGCACGATACGGACTTGCTCTTCGGCGTGTTGAATAATGTCCGGACCAATAACTTGTCGTTCCCCAGTTTCTGACCAGTTCAGAGGGGTTCGACACTTACGTCCGTACAGAACTTCAAAGGGAGCCATCTTCAAGCTTGCTTGATAGCTGTTGTTATACGAGAACTCGGCATATGGAAGAGATTCTTCCCATTTCTTACCGAATGATATAACACAAGCTCGCAACATATCTTCAAGCACTTGATTAACTCATTCAACTTGACCTTGGGACTGGGGGTGATAAGCTGAACTCCAGTGAATATGAGTTCCCAAAGCTTCTTGAAAACTTTCCCAGAATTTGGAAGTGAACAGGGAGCCACGGTCCGAACTGATCTCCTTCGGAATTCCGTGGAGTGAAACGATTCGGGAGATATACAATTCTGCTAACTGGCTAGCAGTGATAGTCTCCTTGACTGGCAGGAAGTGTGCAACCTTTGAGAGTTGGTCGATGACGACAAGAATGGCATCGTTACCCTTCTGGGACTTAGGAAAACCAGTAATGAAATCCATCTGCACCTTATCCCATTTCCACAGCGGAATAGGAAGAGGTTGCAGAAGTCCAGCAGGCTTCTGATGCTCTGCCTTCACGCGACGGCAGACATCGCATTCAGCAACATGACGAGCGATATCCCGCTTCATATTAGGCCACCAGTATCTTTGGCGGAGATCACGATACATCTTGGTACTACCAGGATGAATAGACAGCGGTGTATCATGTGCCTCCTTCATGACCTGGTCAGTCATTAGGTCGAAACGAGTTACCACCATGCGGCCTCGGAAATACAAGGTTCCATCTTCGGATATTGAGAAATCCCTGTATTTCGGAAGATGCAGTTCCTGTTTAATAACATCAACGAAAGCATCTTTGGTTTGCGCTACCTTGACAGCCTTCTCAAGATCCGGCTGTATCACAAGGTCATTAAGCGAACCATGTGGAACGATATGCAGATTCAGCTTGCGTAACTCCTCATAAAGACGAGGTTGAGCTCGCTTAACCTTGAGGTTGGTGCTGTAAGACTTGCGACTCAAGGCATCGGCCATCACATTAGCCTTGCCAGGGGTATAAGAAATACCACAGTCATATTCAGATATAGTTTCCAACCATCGCTGTTGGCGGAGATTAAGATCCGGCTGAGTGAATAAATACTTCAAACTTTGATGATCAGTATAAATCTCACACCGGTTACCGAGAAGGTAATGTCGCCATAGCTTCAATGCAAAGATCACTGCAGCAAGTTCAAGATCATGCACTGGATAATTCTCTTCATGCGGACGCAATTGACGTGATGCATAAGCAACCACTCTTCGTTCTTGCATTAGGACACAGCCTAATCCTTGACGAGAGGCGTCACAATATATCACGAAGTCCTTGCGAGAATCTGGAGGAGCAAGCACTGGTGCAGAAACGAGCTTGTCCTTAAGAGCTTGAAAGCTTTCCTGGCATTTATCTGTCCACTCAAACTTAACGCCTTTGTGAAGCAGATTAGTCAGGGGCTTGGCAATCTTGGAAAAGTTCTCGACGAAGCGACGACAATAGCTTGCAAGGCCGAGAAAACTTCTCACTTGCTTGACATCCTTCGGGGGAGTCCAGTCAAGAATAGCCTGAACCCGTTCCGGATTAACGGCAATGCCATCCTTGGAAATTACATGTCCAAGGTAGGTTACTTCAGAAAGCCAGAACTCGCATTTGGAAAACTTAGCATAAAGCTGATGTTCTCGCAGCTTCTCCAGAACAAGACGAAGATGTTCGGCGTGTTCTTCCTTGTTCTTTGAGAATATCAGAATATCATCCAGATATACCACGACGAACTTGTCGAGGTAATCCATGAATATATAATTCATCAGGCGGGAGAAGGTAGCTGGAGCATTAGTCAGTCCAAAGGACATGACAGTGTACTCATAAGAGCCATAGCGAGTAACAAAGGCAGTCTTTGGAATATCCTCTTCGCGGACACGGATCTGGTGATAACCCAACCTCAAGTCGAGTTTGGAAAACACTGATGATCCAGCCAGTTGATCATATAAGTCATTGATCCGAGGAAGTGGATATTTATTCTGGATAGTTGCCTGGTTGATAGGTCGGTAATCTTGTACCAGCCTATTCGTACCATCTTTCTTCTTGACGAAAAGAGACGGTGCTCCCCAGGCAGAGGAACTAGGACGGATGAAGCCCTTCTTGAGAGACTTATCGATTTCCTCCTTAAGCTCAAGGAGCTCATGCGGTGGCATCTTGTAAGGACGCTTCGCAATAGGAGTAGTACCCGGCTTCAAGTCAATAACAAATTCGACGGCTCGAGCAGGAGGTATTCCGGGAAGTTCTTCTGGGAAGACATCCGGGAATTCACATACAACTGGTATGTTTTCGAGCCCTTCAAGTGGTGAAGCATTCAATGCATTTAAGGCATAGATTTGAGCCTCGGCATCACGAGCTACACGAGCGCGGCAACTCACGAGTTGATTCGAGGGGTGCCGAAGACGTACAGTCTTGGTGGCACAATCAATTTGGGCCTCGTGAGCCTCCAACCAATCCATTCCTAAGATAAGGTCTATGCCGCAGGATTTCAGGACAATGGGGTGTGCCTGAAATTTCATTTCTTCTATCTCCACTACTATTTCCGGACAGAATAAGGTAGATCTGCACCGACCCGCGGAGGTTTGTACGGAAACCGTTTGATATAAGTTATCTTGTTTAAAGCCATGTTTCAATGCAAATGGTTCGGATATGAAAGAATCAGATGCACCAGTATCAAACAAGACATTAGCAAATACTGAGTTGACAAGAAGTGTACCCATCACTGTGGCTGGCTGCTCTGGGTCTTCACTCAGATTGACGTGGTGAAGCTGACCACCACGAGCATTCGAAGGCCTGACATTATTGTTGCGCTGCGGAGGAATTCCACGTCCATTGCCACGGCCAGCAGATGGAAGAGCCAGCTGACCCTGAGCCTGCGGACAGTCTCTGGCACGGTGACCCGGACGGCCACACTTGAAGCAGAGTCCACTCTCTGGACGAATCGCAGGTGCTCGAGGTGCTGGGACAGCAGGCCTGTACTGCATTGGCGGTGGAGGAGGCAGACGAGGTGCAGCATAAGAAGGCCTGTATACAGGAGCGTTGGGACGAAACATGCTCTGGGGAATCCATATGCGGCGCTTCTGAGAAGACGAGCCCGAAGATGAGCCCGACTCGCGAGAGCGCTTAAGAGCATCCTTGTGTAGCTTGAGTCCAGTTTCAACCTGAATGGCCTTGTTCACAAGAGTGGCGAAATCCGGAAAATCCAGTGCCACTAGAGCAAGCAGAATATCATGATGAAGTCCGCGCCTGAACTTCTCTTGTCGTCTTGCGTCAGTAGCGATATCCTCCTCAGCATAGCGGGACAGTTCAAGGAACTCCCGCTGATAGGCATCAACTGACTTGTTGCCCTGAATCAGGTTACGGAACTCCGTACGCTTGCGGTCAATAACACCCTCAGGGATGTACCGAGCACGGAAGGCAGTCTTGAAGTCTGCCCAAGAGATAACAGTTCCAGCAGGCACTGTGTTCCGGTGCGTGTCCCACCACTGGGCCGCCGGACCCTTCAGGAAATATGTCGCAAACTTGACATAGTTGTCAGGGGACACGGCGGCAGAGTCCAGCTCAAAGAAGATGTCACGCAGCCAATCATCGGCATCCAAGGGGTTGGCGGCACTGCGAAATACCGTTGGATTGAGCCGCAGAAATTCTTGCAGAGTGATAGCGGCTGGCTGATGCTGAGCATTGGCGTTGGCCTGAGGTATCTGGTTGAGCATACCCTGCAGCACCTGACGCTGCAAGTCAAAGGTCTGCATTACGGCAGCCATATAATCTGGCGGCGGAGGCGGAGGCGGAGGTGGAGGTGGATCACCGTTACCAGCCATCCTGATAATTCCAACAGGGGTGGTTTTAGAGACAAGAATACACGTTGCATGAATTCAACAATGTAGTAAATATGCACGACATAAGGGAAGTGCATTAATACAACATCATACACATCATGACATACGGGTTCGTACATAACGTCGGTTACAAACGGGCAGCATAACGGCGCAAAATCCAAAGCTAGACATAGTAGGCGGCGCGCAGACCGCGGTAAGGAAGTACACAACGAGACGTAGCAAAGGCTACATCAACGTCGGAGAAGGGAACTGAAACGGGGTAGCTGCAAGTGCGGACGGCGGATCTCAACCGCAGAAGGATCCTGAGCTCCATGTGCACTCTGATGCAGAACCCGGTCTCGGACGGGAATCAGAGGTCCACGAACTGGCGTGTGACCTCCAACCGCAGGCCACTCGACACCTGGAGGTGTGTTGATCCTGCGCGGGCAAAGGATAGACTGAGGAAGTGTCCCTGCTTGGACAGCCGGTACCAACTGCGTCAACGTCTGGTAGAGAACTGTCCGAGTGATGGACAACTCAACCGCCAGGGCCCGAGCAGTTCGATCCAGCGCCTGAGTGTGCTGAATCAGAACCTGCGGGTCATAACGTCGACTCTCGTACGGGGCACAGATAGCTGAGTAGTATCCAGTCTCATCTCCAGCAGGTGCATACGGAATGTACCGAAACTCAGAGGCATCCAAGCTATCTCTGTGCTCTCCTCGGAGGCGTGCGACAGCAGCGTAGGCAGCGTCATGGACTGCCATCGCAACCGTCACGCCGCTACCGTGGAAGCGGTACAGCTCAGTGTCTGAGTCATCCTGCCGGTCATAGATACGAACAACAGCATAATACTGCTCCTGGTTGAACTCGCGATACTCCTCGTAGACCATGTACTCGGGGTACCAGCGGTAGCCCAGTCTGGTCATGAGAGCGACTAGAATGGCCGGAAACCCAGGGGCATCTCGAGCCCAGGTGCGAAGCACAAGCTGAGTCTCCGGGCGGTGTGGAAACAGAGGATTCATCTGAAAGAAGAAGAATCAGACTTGTCAAGTCAATTATCATCAGGACTTGATAAGAAAGGTTAAACAAACAAATGGAAAGGAATGATTATCAGACTAATCAGGTCAATGATAAGAAATCGCACTGATATCCAGCTCTCCGGGTAGATGTGAAATCGAGAACCTAATGGAGTTAGTAAAACTTAACCCGAATAGACGAGAGAGAAGAGTCCCAGAGTATAGATGAGGAATAAAAGAAGCTACACCACCCAATTGGCGACGTGGGGCCATAAGCCACACAGCCAAGTTAGTAAAACAGTTTTTGGACCTCTAGACTCGACTTCGGCCAAGGAGTTGGAAAGGGGGTTCCTACAGGCAGTCGGCTCTGATACCAACCTGTGACGACCCCGGCCCGATCGTGCACTAATCATACACGCAAATGCACACGATCAAGCCTAAGGACTCACGTGAAGGAAATCACAGCACAACTCTAAAACATAAATAAATACATGCAAGTTATATATTACAAGCCAGGGGCCTCGAGGGCTCGAATACATAACAAGTGTAATACACATAGTCAGCGGAAGCGTTAGGTATCTGTGTACAGATACAACACAGTAGAAGATAGGCCTTTTACAAAGGCGGGGCAAAATTAAAAGCTACGATCGAAAAGGCGCAGGCCTCCTGCCTGGGACCTCCGATCCTACTCCTGGTCGTCGTCTGCCGGCTCCTCGTAGAAGTACTCGCCGGCCGGGTAGTAGTAGTAGCCAGCCTCGGGCTGGTAGTAGTAGTCGTCAACGGGGGCTGCAGGCACCATGGCTGCGTCGTCTGGTTTATCATGCGGGTAGGACAAAAGAGGGAGCAAAGCAACCGTGAGTACTCATCCAAAGTACTCAGCAAGACTTACATCAGATCTATACTAGCAATGCAACATTTTCAAAGGAGGCTTTATGTGGGTGGACTAGACTGCAGAAAGCCAGAGTAGAGAGGGGGAAGCCTAGTCCTGACGAAGACTAGCATCTTCAGCGTCTTGCAGCAAATAGAAGGGAACAGAATAGTTTCATAATAATAATGTATAGTGTTTGCAGCAACATCATCTCCATATCTCAAGTCACCAGTTCTAGTTGTACCGAAGTGGATACAACTCCGAGTGTCCGTTACCGTAGGACAGGCTATCGATAGATTGTTTCTTCCCTGCAGGGGTGCACCAAGTTACCCACCACGCTCGCTTAACTCCGGCCGGACACACCATCAGGTCGTGCCCGCCCTCGGCTAAACAATACGACGCAACCCGACCGGATACCGCCAGAGAGGATCGAGCACGTCGGACTAATCCTATGCCCCCGGGGGTCATGGCCGTCGCCCCGGACACTCCGTACGTTGCGAGGACGTTCGGTAGCAGACCTAGCAACCCCTTATACAAGCGCAGTTGCATCCTAAGTCCAATCCGAACGGGCCGCTCAATCGCTGACGTCGTGACGACTCCGGCTGATGTATACGACGCAGAGCACCCACTCACACCCACGTGGTGGTTAGTGCTATCGGCCCGGAGGCCTCTCGGATCAAATATCCAAATCGCTTAGTGTATTGGGAGCGCGCGGTAACGAGCAGAGCCTACGATACTGTTGGCCCCGTCGTCCCGTCTCGAGGACTTGTGACAAGGACTGGGAAAGACCGGCCACGCCTCGTAGTTATCTCGCGGGTACCCTCACTGGTCACCCGACTCCACAGCTCACGCCTCAAAGGCACTCGCGGGTACCCCTCTGGGTCAACCCGCCTCCATCCAATCATGTGTAGTAGTAACTTCAAAGTGTCATCAGACGCACGATACCTCTGGCCGCACGCCTTTGTTCCTGGCGACGTCCGGCCTCGGGGATCGATACGTCTTTAAACACGGTGTGGTGAACAGGGCATCCGTGTGGTTTCCATGCCGATGAGGAATCCGAGGAATCACCCTCGTTGGATCCCTAAACGACAAGTCCCGTTAAGGTGGTACCGGAGGAATCACCCTCGGCGGTATTCACCATAGCGGATGCACGACAAAAGCTAAGTCGGAAGTGGGAAGAGGAATCACCCTCGGTAACCCACAACGAGCTAGCTATACTACAGGGACAACATCGAAAGTGAGTTCGGAGGTATCACCCTCGTCACCCGATGTTAACTCTGCGGAGTCGAGCATATTAGGAGGGGGTGTGCGGTGATGTGAAGAAGGTCAGGGGAAGGGGCTCGATCGCTTGATCGAGGCAAGGGTACTATGCGAGGCAACTACGAGAGTGTGGGACCATAGCAGTGCTACCCAACCTACACTAAGCAGTTTATGAATAAAGACAGGTATCAACAATTTAGCAAAAACAGGCTATGCAACAGTAATAGGAGCAGTAGCAGTAGCAGCAATTCTAATGCAAGAATAAGAGAGAATAGACATAGGCGATATCGGAAATGCTCAAGGGGGGGTTGCTTGCCTGGTTGCTCGGTGGCAAAAGCAAGGTCGTCGGATGGGGAACCAATCACCGGGACAGCGTCGGTCTCGGGATCTGCGTCAGCGTCGGACTCTACCGAGAGAGAAGAGGGGGGGAAGAAACAGATAAATACACAGCAAACATGCATCACAAAGCGTGCTAAGCTAACGTGCAGTGCAGGGTTGCCTAAAAACATGTCTAGGTCATATTAGTTATTTTAAGAATTTGTTTGGATTTATTTTATTAAAGTTGAGCACTATTCATTTATCGAAAACAGGCCGAAAGTTCCATGTTCATCTAGCTAGGGGCATCTGACGGGAATACGGAGGGCGTATCTAGATTCGTATCGAAATTCTGATCAATTTTCATATATAAATTATTTTCATCGGAGTTACGGATTAAAAGATATGATTTTTTCAAAGTTTAAATGATTTTCTGAATTTTATTTAATTTAACAGAAAAAGGAAATATGACATCAGCATGATGTCATGCTGGCATCAGCAAGTCAACAAGACGGCTGACCAGTCAAATCTGACATGTGGGTCCAGTGGGACCCACATGTCAGCCTCTGCTACTAAACAGGGTTAATTTTAAACTAAACTAAACCTATTTAGCTACTGGACCCCACCTGTCAGTGACTAGTTGAACTTAATTAACTTATTTTTATTTTTAAAACGTGTTAGTTAATTAGTAGGGCGGTGGGGCCCGCGTGTCATTGGCTGGGGCCTGCCCAGTCAGCATAGTTGAATGGTCAAACCAGTCAACGGGGCCCCCAGGGCCCACAGGCAGTGACCCAGGGGTGGCCCCAGGTCGGCCACGGCGGCGGTGGCCGGCGTTTCGCCGCCGGCGACCCTCAAACGCGGCGGAGGGCCACGGCTCTCGTCGGAAATCGGCCACAGGGGCCCGTTCGGGCCGTGGCTGGGTGCGTTCGAAAGCTGGAGCTCTCGCGCATCGAGCGGTGCCACCGGCCGGACCAGGGGACGACCGGAACATCGCCGGCGACGATGGTTGGCGGCGGTGGCTACGGGTGTTCGTCGGAAACGGCGATGCCGTGCGTGTTAGCTTGACCTAGATGTGTGGGAGTGATCTACGCATCGTGGTGAGGCTGCTGGACAAGTGCCCGTGGCCACTTGGTCACCGGAACCTCGCCGTCGACGAGGTCCGCGGCGCTGTGTGCGGGCTCGAATGGAGCGACACCTACGGGCAGCTAGGGAACCAACGGGGAGGAGCAGAGGCCGTGGAGCTCACCGTGTGGCACACACGCAGGCCCTTGACAGATTAGGAGCTGCAGAACGGCGGGGCTCGTCGGAGTTGCGCCGGCGTCCGAGAGGAAGGGGGCGACGGCTTGCGGTCGCTGCAGGGCTCGTCGGCTCCGGTACGTGGTCGGGGTCGAGGTAGTCGACCACCGCGCGTCCACCAGACACCACGATGGCGACGAAGGACGGCGATGGCCGCGCTGGCAACGGCCGAGCAGCTGCGGCAGCGCTCGGCGCGCGGATCTGAGAGGGGGAAGGAGGCGAGGCGAGCGAGGAAAAAGGGGGGGAATGGAGGAGGAGGGTCAGGGGAGCCGGCTCGGGCTCGCCCTTATCCTCCCAGCCACCTGCTCCCGTCGGCGTGGCGTGCAGCGACGGCGCGGCGAGCTCACAGCCATGGAGACGACGACACGAGGGGGAGGAGCAGGTAGGTTGGGCTGGGCCGGTGCTGTGCACTTGGGCCCAAGTGCACAGTGTCAGGCTTGGCCCTTTTTCCCTTTTCTTATTTTCTGTTTTATTTTATTTCAACAGCAGAGGGAAAAGAAAAAGGTAGGGTTATCAAATGAGGTTTGCAAAATTGTGAGTTGGCCCAAAAATGAGGTTGCAATATTCCTCACCACAAAAAAATTGCTTTGGACTATTTTGGATCATTTTTGAGATTTTCAAAAATGTAAAAGCATTTAATAGTGCTGTTATAACACTATTTAAATGCCCTAGCCCATTATTTGAGTTGCTGGTGATGATATTTTCAACAACAGCATTTGATTTGGAATATTTGCTAAATAATGAACATTATTCCATAATTTTTGGAACAACTTCATTTTGCAATTGAATTTGAATTGGAGTTTTCAGGGGCAAATTTGAGTTGACTTGTTTAACCACTGTGATTTGCATTGTAAATGAAAATGACTTGGCATTATCATCAGTTGATCACAGTGATCATTACAAGGGGGTGTTACAAATCTGAATACATTGCTGTTGGATCTTGCTGCGCTCAGCTTCTCTGGATGAAGCAAACGCTCAAGGACTATGGCGTCCATCTGAAGCATGTGCCACTCTACTGTGATAATGAAAGCGCTATCAAGATTGCCAACAACCCAGTTCAGCACTCGAAGACAAAGCACATTGAAATTCGTCATCACTTTCTCAGAGATCATGTCATGAAGGAAGATATTGATATCATACACGTCAACACTGAAGAGCAACTGGTAGATATCTTCACAAAGCCCTTGGATGAGAAAAGGTTTTGCAAGTTGCGGTGTGAGCTAAATATCTTAGAATCCTCAAATGTCCTGTAATCAGGCACACATCCTAACACTTATGCATATTGATGACTTAGATGTGCAACACACGAAGTAAAGTATATCTTCAATCAATGAAGACTTACATTCTAAGTGTGAATACATTAACATGGAATTTGACTTCGGAGCGCAACGATAATTGTGCGCCGTGTCTGGGTCTAATACTTCCTATACGGTGGGTAACGCCACCACCAAATTCTGGTTTGAAGTGTTTCTCGTGGCGTTACATTTGCAAAGTCTTCGCACTTGGTTTATCTTCGTATAGGACATATATATATATATATATATATATATATATATATATATATACAGCCGGTCTATTCTTATAACATTATGAGAATAATATTCTCATAACACTTCCGAACTGCATTGCAAAATTGCATTGGAGAGCTATGCGCACTGCTTCCTTCTTCTGCTGTGCACCACATAGGGGTGCAGCAGGAAACATTCATTTAGCATCATTTCTGGCTAGTTTGACTGATTTCTACTGGTTTATTCGTGCTTGCGCTGATTTAATTTGTGGTTAAGCACTGAATTCTGCGAGAAAACGACGAAAATCCTTGGATTTTGGCGGATCTGCGTCCGTTCGTCCGCTTTTCTCTGTTTCTCTGTTCTCCCCAGTGCGGATCGAAATTGCTGCATTTTGTATGTAATATTCTGTTGTTTTCAGCATTTACGGGCTGCTTTTGATCTATCCGTATAAATTGGAGCGGATTAAGTTGTTATTTTGGAAGAATTTTAAGTTTTCTGTCCACGTTTTTTTGCGGCGCGACTGGCTCTGGTCGTTTATCAAAGATGTTCTTTGAGTTTTTTTGCATTATATAGTTGTTAGAACTGCATTGCAGGCTTTGTTTTTCGTCTGTGAATCGTGGTCAAGAGCGGTGGACTGCAGTAATATGCAAATGCGCGTTGAATTTTTTGTAGTGCGGCGAACTGCATTAATATGCAATGCGAGCCTGTATGAACTGCATTACAGCCACGGGGGTGTCGGGGGACTAGTTTGATTAGTTTTTTTTGCTTTGGTCAAGCGCGGTGGACTGCAGCAATATGCAATGCGGAATGCATTTTGTTATGTAACCGCACTGCTTTATTTGCCGTTTTTTTTATGTTGTTTGTTTTACATATATATATACTGGTGGGTCAATTGGCTCCCCTCCCACCTTATCCCTGGCGGGTCCCATCTCATCTTATCCGTGGCGGCGCCACTCCTGCTCGATCTGTTTTTTCTCCCAACCAGATCTGTTTTTCGCCTGGCAATGGATTGCGCGTGCGGCTGCCTGGCAAGGGTGGAGCCGATGCTGGAGACATGCGTTTTTTCTGAAGGTTTGGTTCTGAACCAGAAGCAGCGGCACAGCGCTCTCTGTTCTATTCTATATTCTTTAGGTATTGGATTTCGGGCTCCATTCGTCCATCAGTTGACTGACGATGATGTCAGTGTTTCATGGGTATGTATTTCTCGGATATTCTTTTTCATGTGTTGTTTGTAGTTAATGCTACCTGAATTTTTGTAGGAGTATTAGTTTTCTGAAGAAATTTTTTTGCTACCAAGTATAAGCGAACTGCTTTTCCCATAGTAGTTTTTTATGAACATTGTAGGAGCAGCAGCAATGTTTGTCTAGTGAATATTATTACGTGTTGACATCAATATTTTTTTATGAAAGATTGTAATCTTTTTCTTAGTTGTTCTTATTTTTTTTTCTGTTCTTGTTGTTTTTCTTTGCAGAAATTCCCTTCTGGTCTAGTTAGGGTAACAGAAACCTGTGTTAATTTGGTGTTGGTCAGCAAGAATGGATATCATGATGTTGATGTTATGTATTCTGTTGGCTCTGATGATTGTTTGGTTCTCAAAGATGGCTGGAAGGAATTTGTGGAGGAAGCTGGTCTTCAGGCATGGGATGTTGTGATTGCTATGTTTTTTAGGCATGCAAAGTGTTTGGAAATCAAGTTAAATTTGCTTTAGATCAGTCTCGCTTGAGCAGCAGCAGCATGAGACATTTTTGTTGTAATAATCTGACATTTTTTGCGTGGCTTCTAGTGTTTTTTCTTATGAGAATTCTGAGTATAAGTGAACTGCTTTTTTACATATAGTCTTTCATGTGCATCCTATCAGCAGCAGCAGTTGAAGAACATGCATTCTGGAAACCCCCACCGAGCTTTTTCTTTTTTTTAACCCACACACGGAACTAGAGTTTTTTTAATAAAAGAGCACTGCATCAACCTTCTCTAACAGGAGCAGTTTTGTGAAAGAATTCTCTATGCGAACTGCTCTGATAGTTTTGTTTTTTATGTGTATCCTAGCTACATCAGCAGTTTTGAAGCAATATACATACTGAAAACAGACTACGGAGAACTGCATATATTTTGATAGATAGAAACCACGGTTCTGCGGTCATAATTAACATAGTACATCATCAAGCAAACTAACGCAACATAAGCAAACATTGTCCCAAAGCAAACTAGAACGAAAGCAAACTAATCTACATACGCAGAGGGAAACTAAATCGAGCACTTGCGACAGGAATCCTTGGGTTTCAGCATCTGTCCTGCTTCACCAGTTCCACCCGTTGGAGTTGGAGGTGGAAGTTGATGCCCCCTTGCCCCACCCCCTCTTGGATGACCTCGGGCGCTTCCTTGTCTTCTCTGTTTCAGCACGCGCGAGGCCTTTCTTCATGGTGCTGATTCTGTTCCATATCTCGAACGCAGCGTAGGCGTCCTTGGCAGCATACTCGACGTGCTTGGTGCTGAGAATGGAAGTCCACAGGCTGTGGTCGTGGTCTGTCATCTTCATCTTCATGTCCGCGTACTCGTCGTCGATGATGGCAGCAGCTACATCGCCCAGCGAGTCCAGTGGCTTCGTTCCATCAGGCACCCTCCAGTTCGTCTGGATGTCGACGAAGTTGGTGACGTGGAGGTCGCTGGCTGCGAGTTTCTGCTTGTCCTGCTCGATGGCGAAGCCAGCGAACTCGAACCTAAGGAAAGTGAACCGCAAGTTATACCTTTCGAAACTGCATATACGGGCATATAGAACTGCAACGCGTACTCGGCATAGAGAATTGCTTACCTTGGGTCGCTGAGGAACCTGTCGAAGGGGACGCATCTCTTGCCCAATGTACCACATACCTGGAAAAGAAGCACTGGCTGGTACTTGCCGATGGATAGTTGAACCACGGCCGCTCTGCGGTGGTCGGGTGTGTACTCCACGTCGATGCCGACGATCTTCTGGCGGCGCCGCTGGAGAAGTGTCTTGAACTCTTCGACGTACGTCGCCATGGCGGCGACGTCGGTGGTGTAGATCACCTTCAGCTTCGTGTTCCCGTGCGCATGCACGGCGTCGTAGGTTCTGCTGAACCCCATTGCTGCAAAGAGGAGGTAGAGGAGGAGGAAGGCGCAGCGTCGTGTGTTTTGTGCGGACGGCCTGTTCGATGGAGCGCGGGATTTAAATGGGAGCGGCAACAACTTCTGCCGAGGACACGATCTCTTCTCCCAACCGTGTAGGCGATCGTGGGTTCGTGATGATCGTGGCGTTCGTGCGGCGTGCAACCGTCGGGATAAAGGAGGGGCGGGGCGCGGGCACTTCGGGCGATAGTGGGCGCATTTATTTTAGGGCAGGCGAACCGAATCGTCCGCCGTAAGCGAACTGCATCGCTTCAGAAGCGGAATCGTTTCCCGTAAGCGAACTGCATCGCTTCAGAAGCGGAATCGTTTTTGTTTACATTTTTTTGCACTAAGCGCACTGCACTGTGTACTCAAAGGTTACTGCACCGAAGCTTTTAAACGCACCACGCACGCACTGCAGTGTATGTGAATCCTAGCCTGACTCTACATTTTTTTCTTTTCTATCTGCTTTTCTGTACTGATTCACGTTCATGGTCAGATTCTATACGAGCAAGAGAACTGCATTCTCAAAATGACATTCCGATGTCGGGTTTTTCATACAGAAGAGAACCGCATTCTGAGAGTGGAATTCTCATCTTATTTTCTTTTTTCATATAGAAGAGAACTGCATATTATTACACGATACGATATATATAAATGATGAAGTTAATATGTTTTTTTAAAATGCAAAACTGCATATGTGTTTGATCTACGTCCTTTTCCTGGTGCTTCTTCGCAGATTGTGCACTGCATTTGTTTCAACGATTGTTGCTGCTTCTGTCTTGCTCTTGTTGTTCGCGTTACCCCTCGTAACGGGACCGTGCGACCGCGATGCTTGCCTACGCGCTGGATTATGCGTTCTGTCTCCCCCCCTCGTTTTTGATGATGGTTCTTCGATTTCTTCATCTGCTTCTTCTTCTTCCTCGTCTTCTTCTTCTTCTTCCTCATGTTCCTCCTCGGTTTCATCAGCTTCGATCGCTTCCTCACTCTCTTCTCTGTCAGCATCTTCTTCGTCCTCTTCTTCATCTTTTTCCTCTGTTCTATTTGGACAAGTTCTCGCGTTATGCTTCTCTCTCTTGTTGCAGACGCTACATAGTCTTCTCTTTGGCGTATCATCTTGTTGGTTAGCTTGGTTATTTGTGGTGGCATTTTCAGCCTGGATTTGTTTCAGCCTCTCCTCACATGTTCTTGAGTTGTGTCCCGCAATCTTATTGCATGATTTACACATCCTTACCCCCAGTGGTCTTCCTTCGCTGTCCAGTTCCGGCTCAGGCCTGCTATTTTTTCTAGGGCTTTTTTCATTTGCTGCAGCTTTTTTATTGGCTGACTTGCTCTCTTTCTTTCTCCCTTTTGTGTTTGAAACAGGCGGGGGAAGAATTGTGTCATCCATATTATGAACTGCACCATCAGCAGCATGTTCGTGCTCCTTTCCTTGGACTTCACCGCGCGCATCCATTATCTTCTCTGCCTCTTCTTCTTCTTCATTTATTACGTTCACTTCTTGTATGAGTTTTCTCATCCCAGCTAAAGCTCTGTTGTACCCTCTATCCGATTTGACACCTCTGTTCGCCAGGTCCATTGCAGTTTCTGCAAGTAGTCTCCTACGGCAGAACATCGAACTCCCATCCGGAGCAGTTTGCTCATAGTCTCTGCGGTCAAAAGTTGGATTTTGGTGTATCTCTTCAATATGTACTGTTCAGGTATCTTGTCCACCCGCAGCTGATCCAACATGCAAATGATGTGCACGCAGAACAGGCCTGCAGCAAAAGAAAATTTTTGGGTTACTCGTGCCAGCAAACTTCACATAAATAGGCAACATTTTTTAATTTTTTTGGTTTTGTGAACTGCATTATAAATAGGTCCTGTGTCTGCTGCTATAGTGAACCTCACTATATATTTTTTTGTTTTTAATCTCTTTTTTTTTGCTACGAGCAATAAGTGAACTTCATTTTGTTTTACGTGTGCTTATTTTTTTTGTTTTCCTGTATCACTTACCTGTGTGTGTCCACAGCTTGCATTCGCATTCGTAGATACCGTTCGTCACATCAGCAACCACCTGGAACTCGTGTCTTGCCCAATCAAAATCATCAGACCGGTTGTAGTGGCGCACCAAATATTTCGTTGGGTTGTCAGTGGACTGCTCTAATATGAAGGATGTGCTGCGGTAGTGCGTTTGCTTGAAGTCAGCAAAGACCGCCCTGGTGTAAATCTTGGAGAGCCGAACCTCAAATCTAAACTGAGTAGTAGTCTTTATCTCCGTCTGTGAAACAAAGAAAACCAGTTAAGTAGTTGTCTTTTTTGCAGCAAAAATCAAGAAAGCGAGTATTTGTTTTTATTAATTGCTGATCCATCTCTAAAAAATTTGTTCTGTTTTATATACCTCGTTAGCTATGGTCTCCGCGTGCTCGACGCCCTTCCTTGTCTGGATGCACCTGTCCACCTGGGACGCAAAGATGTGTAGGTCGTGTCTTTCCTTGACAAAGTTCCTCTTCAAGATCCGGTTCATGCTTTCACTTCTCTGTGTCGACGTCATCCGTGCACAGACCACCTCCTTGTAGTAAGCCGATATCCATTCTTTTCTGTCTGCCCACAGCGCCTTCATAATCTCATCATTTTGCAGGTTATACTTTTCCATGAGCTCACGCCAAGCGCGTTCAAACTCTGATGGCATCAGTGGGTGGTTGAGAATGGAGGTCAGCTCATCCTTGAATTTCTCATAGGCTTTGTACAGCAAGGACAGGTGATCCTTGTATTTTTTCAGTATATGCCAACGGCATAACTTGTGCAACGTGCCTACGAGCGTACTTTTTATCGCGGCATCCATGGAGGGGCATTGATTTGCATGTTTTTGAAAGAAAAAAAACAAGCATCGAGTTATTGAGAGAACTGCATATCCTTTTTCTGCTTCTTTTTTTCATTGGATGTAAGAAATGTACTACAAAACTTGGCAGTGAACTGCATTGTTATTTAAGTTCACTCTTTTTTTCAGCATACCTGTGTGTATGCAGATTGGCCGCTTGTTGTTCATGCAACGCAAGAACGTCCGGAACACCCACTCGAAAGTCGGTATTGTTTCGTCTCTGATGAGAGCCACATCGAATATTGTACTTTGGAGGTGGTGGTTGACTCCAACGAAGACGCCCAGAGGCATGTGGAACTTGTTGGTCTTGTAGGTCGTGTCAAATGTGACACAATCTCCAAAATCTTCGTACGATCCCCTGCAGCTGGCGTTCGCCCAGAATATGTTGCGCACACGGTTATCGACATCTTTGTCGTAATCATAGAAGAACTCCGGGTTTATTTGCTGCATCTTCTCAAAGAAAGCCAGGAGTTTCTTCACATCGCCCTATGTTTCCTCCCTCGCGAATTGATGCTTCCTGCAGTTCAAATTAACAATATACTTTCAGCATTATGGACTTACAGAAAATGCACAAAGCGGACTGCATGAAATAGACAATATATCGTTTTTTTGTTTTTAGTAAACGTACATGTTCACCCAGTCACGGCTGGTGCGCCCCATAACGTGCAGTCCTCCTGACATCCTAGACAGGGTTGACATCATCTGCGTGTGCGTGAGGTTGTCGCTCTGCATGTCCTTCACTAGTTTATCGAGCAACGGGTCATCCGTCTTATGCGAGTGCATGTGCAGAAGCATAGCCGGGCTGTCAATCATCCTGTGGTTGTGATTGAGCTCAATCTCTGCTATCACAAACACATCCTTTATTTTTTTCAATCTCATCCCCGCCTTGCAGCCAGTCCTCTTTGATGTTTTTTCTCGCTTTCTGTCATAATCAGTGACAGTTTGTTTGCTTCTGCCTTCCTTTGAGCACACGATGTATCTGTTTGTTCTGTATCCGCCGTTTTTGCGTGTGCCGAAGCCTGCATGCCTCGCATACGTGTTGTAGAATTCTCGCGCCGCATCTTCTGATGTGAACTGCATACCTTTCACAGGCACAAGTTCTTGGAGCATGTTCTCATCCTGCACACACACAACATGGAATGTTTCTTTTTTTTGTTAATGAGAATGCACAAGCTGAAACTTTGCGTAATAACTGAACTGCAGTAGTCAGGCAAGGATGCTTACGTGCGTGTACTGTTTTTCTTCTAACGGTGTTTGCAGCTCACCGATGTTTATTGGGCATGGAGGGGTGACAACAGACCTGTGTAATTGAGGATCGCAAGGAGGCAGGAGTGTGGAGAACTTTACTTTTTTCGTTGCTTGCGGCCCTCCTTGATTCTGTTTCCGATTCTTTTGTTGGGCAGTAGGCGGCCTTGGTGGAATTCCACTGTCCCTTTGGCGACAAATCGTTTGCACATGGACCCGCCGAACTTGCTGGGTTTCAACACCGGCTTCTGGAGGTGCTATATCATCCGTTCTGATCTGCTGACCAAATGTTTCAAAGACACGCGTGTACCTTGGCTGCATAACTGTTATGATTTGCTCTTCGTCATCATCCTCCTCCTCATCATTTTTCTGCGCGTGTTCCCCCATGAAGACCAGATCGTCGTCCTCCTCCTCGTCATCCTGCGGGTTTTTTGTTTCACTGCCTTCTCCATCTCGAATGATGTTTGGTTCACTGTTTTCATCTTTATCCTTTACATCTTCCTCCACGGAGTACGCAGTTCTGTTTGTTGTGTTAAAGAAACCCCTAGGTAATTCAGGGGTTATCCATCCAGGCATCTCCCACTCTTCTCTTCCAATGCAGTTCAGGGGCTCAGGGTCGTAAATGATTCGAGACATCTTCTGTTTTTGAGGCATAGTGAATTCCTGCAGGTTATTAAGCCAAAGCTTTTTTTTTATGCACGTCAACAATGAAATGAACTGCATCTTTTGTTCTATATATCATTATATTTTTTGCAAACGGTAAGAATTTGCACGTTCAATTTGTCATTCTACAGCAGGGGCACTGTTAGTTAACGTGAAGAAACAATGCACTTCAGCTCTAGGAACAGCGCTCTACTTTTTTAGTCAATGTGGACTGCAATTTTGATCCATACAGCGTTTTTTATTTTTCGAACTATCCTTTTCTGATTTTTCTACTTTGGAGACACATGTGACTGCAGTCGACGCAAGATGGGGGACTGCATGTGTATAAAAACGGCACTGCAAACTGGATGTGGGGGTTGGTATGTTGATTTTCTTACCTTATATGCAGTTCCCTCCTTCTGCAGATGCAGCTCTTGCTGCTGTTGTCGTGCAGTCCACCTCCGCTGTAGGAACTCATGCGCTTTTTCCACCTTGGCCATTGTTGCGGGAGAAGGCTGGACGTGCACCATTGCAGTTCGCATCCACGACGAATGCGATGTAGTAGTCAACGTTGCAGTTCGCTTCCCCCTGTCATGCATGGCTGAGGCTGGATGTTTCAGGGGCGGATCCTCCAGGTGTTGTTGGGGTGAAGGTGAGGTGCGGCGTCGCTTCCTAAACGCCGCCGCGGAAATTTCGTCCCCGACGGACTGCATCGCCGGCCGCTTTGGCGGGCGCTCCGCTACCGCTACGAGGCGGGGGGGGTGGAGGTGAGGTGCAGGACGCCGGCCACCGGCCGCCGTGCGCTCCGGCGCTACGAGGCGGGGGAGGGGTGGGGAGAGGACGCCGGCCGCCGTCCGCCGTGCGCCCCCGCGCTAGGAGGCGGGGAGGGGTGGGGGAGGACGCTGCCCGCCGGCCGCCGTGCGCTCCCGCGCTAGAAGGCGGGGGAGGGGTTGGGGAGGACGCTGGCCGCCGGCCGCCTGGGCGCTCCCGCGCTAGGAGGCGGGGAGGGGTTGGGGAGGATGCCGGCGTCGGGCGCTAGGAGGCGGGGAGTGGACGAGTTGGTTGTTAGGAGAATAAGCTTTTTGTTAGGAGAATAAGGTCTTAAGGGGTGTTATGAGAATAGACCCACCCTATATATATATATATATATATATATATATATATATATATATATATATATAGAGAGAGAGAGAGAGAGAGAGAGACAGAGAGAGAGAGAGAGAGAGAGAGAGAGAGAGAGAGTTGTGTTCTGTCCTCTACAGCATTCACTTATAGCTATGTCTTCGTATTTGAATTTTTTGAACTAAGTGAATGTGATCGGACCCTAACCTCTCTATGCTTTCTCATCTCACACTCTGTCTGTCCAAATCATATGCATTCTGTTGAATCTGTCGAATATCTTCCTTGCATCCTTGTCAGCAAAAGATACGGAGACAAACTTTAAATCTGATTTTAATGCTCCATCCTTTATGCCTGAAACCCGGAGAAGCCGGAACGACCACTCCGACAGTCGTGGTGTACGTGGGATCGTGGGACAACTCCCAATGCGTTACATGACCGCCACGTGTCCCTCGTATGTGAACCGCCAGGGGCACCTGCGTAATTGCGCTGCGCCGTCTCCCATGCTTATAAATGCACGTCCCATCACGGTCAAAAATTTCTTCTACCACCTCTCCACCTCGACCAACCCTAGCGCCTCCGCTAGCTCCCGACGACGCCGGCGACGAAGCGCTTCGCTGTCGTGCTTAATGGCTTCTCGCCCCTCGTTGGTTACCCCAAGTGGAAGGTTTGAGATGCAGTGTAGCGGTAGTTTTCCCTTGGCAAAGATACCAAGGATCGAATCCCCTGAGACTCCGAGGTTCAACAAGAAGGTGTCAACTACTAGCGGTGCAACTAGCGATCGACCGGACCTGCACACAAATACAAATAACTTTGCTCCCAACGAGTACAGAGAGGTTGTCAATCCCTCCGGCCTTGTCGTTTACAAAAGGATCAAACGCAAGAGATAATAGTGATAGGTATGACTGCAACTAGTAAGTAAGAACTGAAAGTAAATGGCGGATGTGATCAGTGATGGTAATATGGACCGGGGTCCCATGATGTTCACTAGTGATGTCTCTCTCCCAAAAGACGATAAACAGCTAAGCGAGGTAAACGAATTACAGCTGGGCAATTGACAGGATTATGTGCGCAAACCAATGCTAACTATGCTGCAAAGAAAGGTAGAGGCTCAAAAGCATGGGCGGTACGCCAAGGTAAGTAGACCGAAATACATCTGCATCTACTACTAATCATCCACCTTGAGATATCTATCCAGAACATCTCGCTGGTATTAAGTTGCGAGTCCCACCCATAGTGTAAACTCAAAGCAACAGACAACTGCATTAAAAGAACTTTGCGTAAAGTAAACAATCCTTGCACCCGCGAGTACAAGCACCGTTGTTTTCCCCCTTGTGGCAACAACACATCCCCTAGACTCATGTTTCTGTCACTCAAGCTAGTCATCGAGGGGCATGAACCCACAATCAAGCATAACGTTCCCTCTTGGAGTTACTACCTACTACTTGGCCAAAGCAATAAACAGCAACGGAGAACATGCAAGAATTACTCAAGAACATAAATATAAAAGAGGTAAATCAAATATATTACTCACACACAATCTGAACATAATCTCATAATCCATCGGATCCCAGCAAACTCATCATAGGAACAGCATAAGGATTACATATGTGCCTCGATCATGTAGGGCAGCTCACGAGGTCTAATCAGTGAAGAACAAAGAGGGGAGGAGAACATCACATAGCTACTGGTCATGGACCCATGGTCCAAGGGAGACTACTCACAACTCATCCGGGAGGCGTCCATGGTGGTGGAGAGGCTCCCGGTGGTGATCCTCCCCTCCGGCAGGGTGCCGGGAAGAGTTCTCCTGGCGCTCCCGATCTTGGAAGCGCGGCGGCGGCGGAACAGAGATGAGATCGCGAAAAAGGGTTCCGTCCTCGAGGGTTTCGGGATGCGGTGTAAATATATGCCAAAGGGGGGCGTCAGAGGAGGCCAGGGGGGCCCAGGCGCCCTGGCGGCGCGGCCAGGAGGGGGGGCGCGCCCTCTGGCCGCCTGGAGCCCTGGTGGTCCCCCTCCGGCCCTACTTTGGCCGTATGGAAGCTTCTGGAACGCTGATTTTTTATATATTTTTCCCGGAATTTTTCTGGCAGTTTACGTAATGGGAAAACCTGAAATACAAAAACAGCAGAAAACAGAAACTGGCACTGGGGTGCACTGAGTTAATAGGTTAGTCCAAATATGATCAAAAGTGTATGGAAGTGCATAAATATCATAGCAATATCACACAAAAGAGGCATGGAGCAAGCAGAAATTATAGATACGTTTTGGACGTATCAACATCCCCAAGCTTAATTCCTGCTCGTCCTCGAGTAGGTAAATGATAACAAGCATAATTTCTGTGGTGACATGCTATTAATCATATAAGGACTTTTCACAGTCACATGACAAATGCTTACTGAGATAATGAATCTGTAGTAGTTAAGTTGCCTCATGAGAATATCACAAAGAACTGAAAGTTTTACAATATGATACTGAAACACTCAATAGATTTGCAGTGAGCATGGTGTGCAAACATGACAAAGTGATATCTCGCTTGCCCCCTTTAGTGAAGCAAAACATAAATGCAGGGGCACCTCCAAAGTTTAAGTGACGACTAGATACAATGATTTCAGAATAAACGATATCATAGTCATGCAGAAGACAATGGTATTTTGGGACAATGCACATTCCACTCAGAATGACAATCATGCTCTCAATAGTTGGTGCTTTAAAGAAAGAAGGTGGAGAATCTCGAACCGTGGCTTTTGTTGGCAAGGTTGAAAACCCGTGGTCGAAAACAAAAACTAAACATGTACCAGAGCTCTTGGTTTTAAAAACAGAGGTAATAATTATTTTTTTAGAATAAGCATATTTCGTCAACGAATGCTAGCAGATAACTCAATCACTTCTTGAGCTGGACAAGTTTCGAGGAATGGCTCCCGCATGAGGACGGTCACATCCTCTTAATCTCCTTTGTTTATCACTGCCAAAGTTTTCTGATTTCTCATGAACAAAGCGTGAAGGAGGGTTTGTTTGTTGTATAATTTTTTAATGAGCCGGGCGCACTCTTTGCCAGTTCCTTCTCGTATTATGGGTTTGCACATTAGACATGCAATCCCGGGGTGAAGCTTGTCCAACTTAAAAAGATCATGAATTAACTACTACTTCCTCATGAGCTAAAACAGAGGCACAAAAGAGAAATGCTTTTTTTGAATAATTTCGAGATGGTACATGAAAGTCTTCATTAGGAATGGCAGGTAAATACCATGTATAGGAAGGTATGGTGGACTCATATGGCATAACTGGTTTAAAGGATTTTGGATGCACAAGCAGTCAGTCCGCTTAGTACAGGCGAAGGTTAGCAAAAGACTGGGAGCGACCAACTAAAAGAGCAATGACGGTCATAATCATGCAGAGCGACAAAGCAACATTGAATCAGGCATGGAAGTTATATCGCTACTCAGAAATTAAAGATCATCAAGTCTTGATAGACTTTCTTTGCAGTCTTAAATATGTGTGAGCATACGCCAAGTCAATCAAAATAAATTCTTGGAGGAAGATACCACTAAACCATACCACATCATAGGCAAACAAATCATGTTGGTACTTCAATAACACATTAAGAACCCCCCAGCTATTTGAGACTAACCATAAGAAAACATGAACTACTAAGCACCATTATGCAGATAGCATTTTTATCATAGACATATCAACCAGTGCAACAGAAGCCAACTCTCTTAACAAGATAAGCATGATAACTAAAGAGAGTTCCAGCGACCAACTAAACAAAAGCTCTTTAAAAAGTAAAGCATGAAAACTAAGAGCTGAACATGATAGTAGATATTGAATGACAAAGAACACACACAGCAAGGATAGACATGAAAATTCTATGTTATGTTCTAGGTTGAAGTGGAGCGTGTTTCTCTCCCACACAAAGAAAGCTGAGTTCCAACTCGTTATGAACAGCAAGCAAAGCTAAAGAAAACTAAAAAGGAAACTAAAAGCAAGACGCTCCAAGCATAGCACATAACACATGAAGTGATAAAAATATAGTGGAACGAAAGACGAACTGATAATTGTTGATGGAGAAGGGGATGCACGGGGCATCCCCAAGCTTAGACGCTTGAGTCTTCTTGAATATTTCTTGGGGGTGCACGGGGGCATCCCCAAGCTTGAGCGTTTGACACTCCTGAATCTTTTTATCATCTTCCCTCGCACACTTGAAAACTCCTTTCATACATAACTCATCATAATCTGATTAGCGAGGTTAGTACCCATAATAAAATAATTTTTCCTTGCTGGAAATAAGGATATTCTTGAAGGTCTACTGTTTCTCAAGATTGCCAAAAGGTTTTTGCAAAGAAAAGCAAGCTCAAGGTTTGCAAAACGAAGGAAAGGCAAAACATGACAGAATCTGTGAAAAACAGACCAACAGGTAGTAAATAATTTTTTCGGGGCACTTCTGCAACTCAAATCAAAAAACTCAGAACAGACGCCCGAAAGCCAATTGTATAGAGCACGCTGTCGAAAAAGTCAGCCAAAAAGATGAACTGGTGATTTTATACGAATTTTTCTGTCCAAGGACAGAATCTGTTTCCTGGACAGCCCGTCACAACTTTTGAACTTTCTTGCAATCAGAGGCTACACTTGGCACAAAGCTGAAAAGTAAAGATACAATGATGATGCTACTGTAGTAACAACATCAAGACACAACAAAAGCAAAATAAAATTTTAATCGTTGTGGGCTGCCTCCCAAAAGCGCTTTCTTTTATGCCTTTAAGCTAGGCATAATGCAAAGAGATCAAGTTTTATCAAGAGTAAAAGAATAGATAGCCCGTATAACGGACTCAAAAGGTAACTTAATCTTCTTTCTAGGGAAGTGTTCCATCCCTTTCTTGAGAGGAAATTGGAATCTTATATTCCCCTCTTTCATGTCAATGATGGCACCAACGGTGCGAAGAAAAGGACGTCCCAAAATAATTGGACAAGAAGGTTCACATTCAATATCCATAATAGTAAAATCAACGGGAACATAATTGTCATTGACAATGATAAGAACATCGTCGATCCTCCCCAAGGGTTTCTTTATGGAAGAATCAACAAGACGAACACCAAAAGAACAAGAATCAAAAGGTTTCAATTTAAGCATATCATATATTCTTTTGGGCATAACGGAGGTACTAGCTCCAACATCACATAAAGCATAGCAAGAGAAGTTATTCATCTTAATTTTAATCATACGATCCCAACCATCTTCTAGCTTTCTAGGTATGGAGGCTTCTACCCTAAGTTTCTCCTCCCTAGCTTTGATGAGAGCATTAGTAATATGCTCTGTCAAGGCAAGGTTAAGTGTGCTAGTGCGGGGATCTCTAGACATCTTGTGAAGGAAATCAATAACTTCGGTAAGGGTGCAATTATCAAAATCAAGGTCACTACTATCAAGTAAAGTGGTAGTGGTGTCCTTTAGGCTCACTTGTTTGGTAGTTTCTATGGTCATAGCATCACCATTAATAGGTCCAACGGGACCAGGAGTGCATTGGGTGCTAAGAGTTTGGATATCCTCAACAACTTGGATAGTAGCAACAGTGTGGTGGGTAGGAAGGTTCTTAATTCTATCTTCTTCCTCCTTTTCTCTAGCCCATCTCTCTTTAAGTTTAGCCAACATCCTAATGTTTTCATTAATTTGCACTTGAATAGCATTCATAGGAGTGGTCTTCCTCTCCTCAAGAGGGGAAGTTCTAATTTTAAGCAACTCCACCTCATGGGCTAAATTGTCTACCTTCGAAGAGAGATTATCTAGTTTGGCTAGTTTTTCTTCTACATTCTTATTGAAGGCTTTTTGGGTAGTGATGAAATCTTTAAGCATAATCTCTAGTTCAGAAGTGGAGTTCTTGGTGCTCGGATAAGCATTGTTGTTCCCATAGGAATTAGAGGGGAACGGTCTAGGATTGCTACCAAAATTACTCCTATAAGCATTGTTATTGAAATTGTTTCTAGAGATAAAGTTCACATCTACTTGTTCTTGAGCAATCAAAGAATTTAAAGGAACATCACGAGGATCAATAGAAGATTGCTTGGAAAGTAGAGACATGATCAAGTCAACTTTTTCATTTAGGGAGGAAATCGCCTCGACAGAGTTTACCTTCCTACCTGTTGGAGCGCGTTCGGTGTGCCATTGGGAATAATTGGTCATCATTTCATCGAGAAGCTTCGTGGCAGCACCAAGTGTAGTTGACAGAAAGGTTCCTCCCGCGGCCGAATCTAACAAGTTCCGCGAGGTAAAGTTCAAGCCTGCATAAAAAGTTTGGATAACCATCCAAGTAGTCAAACCATGAGTAGGGCAGTTCTTGACAAGAGATTTCATGTGTTCCCAAGCTTGGGCAACGTGTTCATTATCCAATTGTTTGAAATTCATTATGTTACTCCTTAGTTGGATAATTTTAGCAGGTGGATAGTACTTTGCAATAAAGGCATCCTTGCACTTGTCCCAAGAATCTATGCTATTTCTAAGCAAGCATTGAATCCAAATTTTAGCTCCTCCTCTCAAGGAGAAAGGAAAAAGCTTAAGCTTAACAATATTACCATCTATTTCTTGGTACTTTTGCATATCACAGAGTTCAACAAAGTTGTTTAAGTGTAAAGCAGCATCATCTCCAGCACCGGAGAATTGATCTTTCATAACTAGGTTCAGTAAAGCAGGTTTAATTTCATAAGAAGGTGCTGAAGTGGCAGGTGTAGTGATAGGCGTGCAGATAAAGTCATCGTTGTTATGACTAGTGAAGTCACACAACTTGGTGTTCTCGGTGGAACCCATAGCAGCAAGCAAGCAAGATAACTATTTTTGTGATTTTTTATAAAAGATACTAAAGCAAAAACTGAAAGGTAAACTAACAAGACTAAAAAGCAAAGGTAAAAGATAGCGTGCAACTCCCCTATCTTGAAGAGTGGAGTCCCCGGCAACGGCGCCAGAAAACTTTGCTTGATGGATTCTCGCCCCTCGTTGGTTACCCCAAGTGGAAGGTTTGAGATGCAGTGTAGCGGTAGTTTTCCCTTGGCAAAGATACCAAGGATCGAATCCCCTAAGACTCCGAGGTTCAACAAGAAGGTGTCAACTGCTAGCGGCGCAACTAGCGATCGACCGGATCTGCACACAAATACAAATAACTTTGCTCCCAATGAGTACAGAGAGGTTGTCAATCCCTCCGGCCTTGTCGTTTACAAAGGATCAAACGCAAGAGATAATAGTGATAGGTATGACTGCAACTAGTAAGTAAGAACTGAAAGTAAATAGCGGATGTGATCAGTGATGGTAATATGGACCGAGGTCCCATGATGTTCACTAGTGATGTCTCTCTCCCAAAAGACGATAAAACAGCTAAGCGAGGTAAACGAATTACAGCTGGGCAATTGACAGGATTATGTGCGCAAACCAATGCTAACTATGCTGCAAAGAAAGGTAGAGGCTCAAAAGCATGGGCGGTACGCCAAGGTAAGTAGACCAAAATCCATCTGCATCTACTACTAATCATCCACCTTGAGATATCTATCCAGAACATCTCGCTGGTATTAAGTTGCGAGTCCCACCCATAGTGTAAACTCAAAGCAACAGACAACTGCATTAAAAGAACTTTGCGTAAAGTAAACAATCCTTGCACCCGCGAGTACAAGCACCGTTGTTTTCCCCCTTGTGGCAACAGCACATCCCCTAGACTCATGTTTCTGTCACTCAAGCTAGTCATCGAGGGGCATGAACCCACAATCAAGCATAACGTTCCCTCTTGGAGTTACTACCTACTACTTGGCCAAAGCAATAAACAGCAACGGAGAACATGCAAGAATTACTCAAGAACATAAATATAAAAGAGGTAAATCAAATATATTACTCACACACAATCTGAACATAATCTCATAATCCATCGGATCCCAGCAAACTCATCATAGCAACAGCATAAGGATTACATATGTGCCTCGATCATGTAGGGCAACTCACGAGGTCTAATCGGTGAAGAAAAAAGAGGGGAGGAGAACATCACATAGCTACTGGTCATGGACCCATGGTCCAAGGGAGACTACTCACAACTCATCCGGGAGGCGTCCATGGTGGTGGAGAGGCTCCCGGTGGTGATCCTCCCCTCCGGCAGGGTGCCGGGAAGAGTTCTCCTGGCGCTCCCCATCTTGGAAGCGCGGAAGCGGCGGAACAGAGATGAGATCGCAAAAAAGGGTTCCGTCCTCGAGGGTTTCGAGACGCGGTGTAAATATATGCCAAAGGGGGGCGTCAGAGGAGGCCAGGGGGGCCCAGGCGCCCTGGTGGCGCGGCCAGGAGGGGGGCGCGCCCTCTGGCCGCCTGGAGCCCTGGTGGCCCCCCTCCGGCCCTACTTTGGCCGTATGGAAGCTTCCGGAACGCTGATTTTTTATATATTTTTCCCGGAATTTTTCTGGCAGTTTACGTAATGGGAAAACCTGAAATACAAAAACAGCAGAAAACAGAAACTGGCACTGGGGTGCACTGAGTTAATAGGTTAGTCCAAATATGATCAAAAGTGTATGGAAGTGCATAAATATCATAGCAATATCACACAAAAGAGGCATGGAGCAAGCAGAAATTATAGATACGTTTTGGACGTATCATGCCGCAACCTCGTCGACGCCGTCCTCACGCCGGCCGCGGACATCTTCTACTCCGCCGTCGCCGTAGCTGTCATCCGTCGCCAAGTTAGGGCACGGAAGATGGAACTGCTGGGCATCCAACTCTTGTCCGTCTAAGCAGTTCATCGTGTGGTAAATAAAACTTGCCTTTTACCATCTTCTTGATCCATAAAGATTCATCTCTTTCACCACAAGAGGTTTCTGCCTACACAAATATATAGATCTATCTGCATCTCATATCTTGCCTAGTACATTGACATATGCTTCAAACATAGTTAGATTCCTCACTTGTACCTATTCGTGGATTCGTACAAATCTGGAACCAACTCTCATCACATGAGTGAATGTCTTCTCGCTATGAGGTCAAAGTCTTCAAAACTGTTTTATCTTCAAAAACTTCTGAGAATGCATATGACCTTTTTCCCCCTCCCTCGCATCTCTAATGCTGTCACAGTTACATGTCCGTGGGAGAATCCCTTGGTTCTCATAGTCTGCATTCATTTGCAGAATTTTTGCAGCGTCACATTCACTCCCCTGAAGACAGTTCATGTCTGACCAGCAGACCGAAGCACTTGCCAGTTTTGAAGCCATTCAGTTTGAAGCCCTTCAGATTGAAGCCAATGGCAACTGACAAGACAGTTAGAAAGGGTGGCAGACAGCGCCGTGGCAACACCTCCATTGATTTTCCTCCTGATCTCATTGAGATGTACAAGACTGATCCAGAGGAGGATTATAATCAGAGGAAGACACGAATCTAATGGATTCGAAGATATTGGGCTGAACAGTGGTTCAAGTACAGGTTCGTGACCCAAGAGTATGCTGAAAAGAACGCCATCAAGCATCCATGGGGAGATATCACCTATAAAAATCTTCCCCCCAAGACTCGTGTTGAAGCCATTGCTCAAGGCTTCTACCCTTGCATGGTCAGAGGGCCTCAACCTACTGATGCTGATCCAAGTTCTCTGCTCTGGTGTCGCGACGACAATTTGTTCAAGTGCAATCTTCAATATGCCAAGAACTCAGCCAAAGAGAACAAGAAGCATTGGGGGTTGGACTTCAATCCTGGCCCCTCTGCGCCCCGCGCTGATGGCTCGCGCGAAGCTGAACCTAACCTAGTCGGGCCCTTCTACAACTTAGAAGGCCTCATCAGTCACATCAGGGTTCAAGGGGCAAATGTGGATAAACCTGCAGATGAAACTGATTCTGAAGAAGCGCCTGCAACCCCGAAGCCCAAGAAGAAGAAATCCAAGGCTTCGAAGACAACTCCACCAATTGCTTCAAGAGTGAAGCCTTTGGCCACTGCTCCACCAACACCAAGTGTGCAATCTGAGGAACATTCTCGCATCTCCAAGAGCAGACAGCTGAGGAAGAAGCCATCACGCAATCACAGTCCAGCTCTCACTCCTGACGTTGTTCTGAAGACTGCCAATGAAGCCCTTGATCTCTCAAGCGATGAGGATCTTGGTGACGATGCTATGGAGCAACTGATCAAGAGCAAGCAAGATGCTGAAATCTTCAATGATATGCCGCTCTTTGACGTGGAAGTGCTCAATAATTTCATTGATGAATGGTTTGACACCCCCAACCTTAGCTTCGACGATCTTCAACTTCTAGTTGGCCTCAGCGTCTTCTTCCATGGCGCCATTGCTTCTGAGCTAGCTCTGGCTCAGAGAATCGTTGAGCTGAAGCAAAAGATCGATTATGAAAAGGCTCAGTTCAAGAAGCATATGGACAAGCTCAGCATTCAAGAGATTCAAAACTTCAAAGTTATGATGCATGAGCTCAAGGAAGCCTTTCGCCAGAGGCGTGATGAAGCTAAAGGTTCTCGTGAGCAGATCAAGGACTTGGCTGCCAAATGTGTTCAAGCTTTCAATGAAGCTGAAAAGCGTAAGGCCCTTGGGCGTCCTGGCATTGACCCAAGGATGGCTGCCAAGAAGAAGAAGAAGCAACATGTGCCCGAAGCTGAAGAATCAAGGCAGGAAATGCCTAGCATAGTCTTCCCTGCCAGCATGACCGGCACGAAGCCTAAGGCCACTCCAACTGCCTTGGAACTTAAGAAGACAAAGGTGGTTGAAGCAAAAGCTCGCAAGCGCAAGCAAACTACTGATGTAGCTCCACCCACCAAGAAGCACAAGACAAAGAAGGATAATGCTGCTTCCAAAGAGCCTATCTTTGTTGAGCCCATCTCAGTTGCTCGCCCTGCATCTGCCCACAGAGAACGTCGCATGACAGTCCATGAGCCTGCTCCCACAGAGGCTGAAGACATTCCAGCTGCTGACCCCACCGCAGCTGAAGACATTGGTCCTCATGACAATGTTGAAGATGATGAAGTCCTTCCTCAGATCGAGTACAACGTTGAATCTTCGCATGTTCTTACGAACAGCGAACGCATCAGCATTGGCCGTCCTTTGACGCCAATTGCACATGATGACTCGTGGGATGATCACCCATAGGATACACCAGTCACACCTCAGCCAACTCAAGACGCCAGTTCGGTGCTTGAAGATGAAGACTTTGAGGCCCAACAACCTCCATCCCCTCAGGCGTCGCCAGCTTTTCGCAGGCTTCGCAAAGGACCAAGGCCTCAAGTCGTCGCCCCAATTGTTCCAGAAGGAGTAGAGTAACCATCTGTACCTGACGCTGCTCCTACTGTGAACCCCTCAGAATCTGAAGCCAAAGCGGCTGAAGATATTCCGGCTACATCAGCCGAAGAAGAACCACCCCAAGCGGAAGATGAACGTACTGCCACACCCCCTGTTCTCGAGGAGAACGTGTCCAACCCTCCAGCTCCTGAAATGGAGGTTACAAACACAGAGGATGCCACCACCAACACTGAAGCCAATGACGTGGTCATGGCTGAAGCTAATGTGGCACCTGAAGACATAGTGGTGCCTGAAGTGATGGCGCCTGAAGACAGTGTTGCACCTGAAGCAAATCTGCAGCCTGAAGCTAATGCCTCTGCTCCTGTTCCGCCTCCTAGGCCCCATACAATTGAGCAATCATACAACCAAGATGATTAGCTCATTACTGTCCAGTGGCCCATTCTGACTCCACCACCCACTACTGGACCGCATGTTGCTAGTCCTCAGTTTGATCATCATGTTGAGCACAGGCCTCAAGTTCAGAAGCCTAAGCCAAGACTGCCAAGGTTTCCAGGTATTGCAACCTCTCAAGGGTCATTCAATGCCCATAGCTTCACTGCGCACAACACCTTCTTTGAAAGCACCAAGAACCCATATTCCAAGCCAAGAATATCATCAGATAGGTTCTGGAGCCATTAGCAGTGCAATTATTACTCAAGAGTACTCTATGATCAAGGGCGCATTTTCCCTCATATGCGTCTTGATACTGAAGCTATTGCTGGTCTGCCCTGTCTGGAGGAAGCTCTTGATTGTTTCCTTGATGCTGACCTGCTAAATTTTGTAACTGACAAGGAGCATTGGAATGAAGAGCTGCTTCTGCAATTCTATGCAACCCTCCACATTCGAGGCTACGGCAGGGATCCGAAGACATGGGTCCTTGAGTGGATGACAGGCAATGTCCATCATGAAGCCAAAGCCTTTGATCTCATTCAGCTTACTGGCCTGCCCACTCCAGGAGATCTGTATGAACCTGGCTATCAATTGCACAATGAAGCCTTGGAGAGCATCTTTCAGAAGCGCAAGCCCAACATGAGCCAAATGCTAAGCATGATGAAGCCTCTGCCAAGTGATGCTGAATATCCTAAGGAATTCTTTGTTGAAGACCTAGAGTACCTGCCACGCACCATCTATCACATCCTCGGGCGTAATGTATGGCCTGTCAAAGGAAATTCTTCATCAGCCAAGCTTGAAGGCACCATGAAGACTTTGGTCTTCTATATCTTCAATGGCATCAGCTTCAATGCTCAAGATTTCTTCATTAGGCAATTGGCTATGTCTGGATCTGATCTGTTTGGTCTGAAATTCTATGCCCCATGGATTATGCGCCTCATCAAGCTGCATTCAGCTATCACCTATCAGCCCTCTGCTCGCAACCATCATATATTCTTGCATGTGGTTGATATGTCTGCTGAAGCTATATACCAAGATCCTACCAAAGAGCCTGTTAGTCTTCACAACGCTGATCGCCAGAGCTTCGCTCAGTAGATTGAAGGAGTTCCAGCGGTCTCACGCATTTATCCTCTGGCTGGCCGTACTCGTCTACCTCGACACGCTGAAACCGAAGCTACTGAGAGCACCATCGCCCAAAGGCCTCAGAAGCGATCGCGTGTTCTCAATAACCGAGAGCTTCTGGTTGCCCTCCATCAGAAATAGGATAAACATCACTACTGGCTAAAGCGTCGGATGCAAAGCCTCTTGGTGGATGTAAATCGCATTCGCAATCTTGCCACCAAGAATGCCTTTGTTGCTCATGAAACCTGTCGGAGGTCTTGGAAGAGTTTGACCTTGCTGAGTGCTGAAGCGGATCTTCAAGACGATGGCTTCACAGAGAGATTCAAGTTTGACAACACTCCTCCAAGGAATGTTGTTATGCGTCGAACTTCATCTCTTGAAGATTCTGAATACTCCTCCTCCGCTGCAACAATTGACGCCAGGGTGATCGATGATCAAGATGATGCTACCTCACCTCCTCCTACATCAGCGCGCGTCGACACTGCACCAACTACTTCTGCACCGCCAAACACCAACGTCGACCCTGCATCCTCTCCTGCTCCAACTGGGAACGAGTAGATGCTCTATGTCTTCAAACCTTTTTGGTCCTTACTGACAAAAGGGGGAGAAGCATATGAGTTGATAGTCTTCAAGCGGGTCCATATGGGCGGGTGCTTTATATTTTGCCTAGTGTTTACAACTCTCATTTTTGCTACATTTGGTTCTTTGAGTTGTAACACTTAAACTGATGGTCGTCTGCTACGTTTTTATGCTACTCTGTAATGTCATGATAAATTCCGCATCTGCTACCTTATATTCCATGCTTAGTCATTATTGCAGAGGTCCATTTCTCATTATGCATGTCATTATCTTCGACATATCAATTGTGCATGATGAATTGTCTTCATAAGTTGAAAAGGATCTCCACAAGTACAACCTGCCATGTGCATTTGCATTCAAAGGCAAATCAACTATATGCACATCTTCAGGGGGAGCCTTTTTGCTACTTACGAAGACAATACCTTTATCCTTTACAATTTCACATATCTTTATCCCCGTTGAAAACTTCAACCAGTTTGTCATCAATCACCAAAAAGGGGGAGATTGTTAGTGCATCTAGTGCCACCCCTAGTTGGTTTTGGAGTATTGACGACAAACCTGGTTGAGGGACTAATGTGTTTGTGAGAATTGCAGGATAACACAGGTAGTAGTCCCTCATTGATTCGGTTTGCCTACCGGAGACGACCCCTAAAAATGTATGAAGACATTGACATCAATGGTGGTATATGAAGATAATCATATTGAAGACTATGACAAGAGAAGACATTGTGTGAAGCCTATGGAGAACGAAGACTTAGAAGTTTCGTTGTTTCCTTTTCTTCTTTGTTGAGTCATAGGAACCACCGTACTGTTAAGTGGGGTCCAAGTGATCTAAGTCAGAGTGACTGAAGTGATGCTCAACCAAATCATATGTCTTCGAGCGAAGACTATGAGAGCAAATCTTATCCAGAGTTGGATGAGTCAGCCTTACTTGTAGCCCAAGTAAAGTTGCCGTGTGAGTGTTTGAAATCTGACCGTTGGAACACGTGTCAGTTCCTTAGTGACCCAGGGTCACTTCGGACAAATCAGGTCGGGTTGCCCAGTGGCTATAAATAGCCCACCCCCTACACCATAAATTGGTGGTTGCTCAGAGTTATTACACGGCTTTTGTCGTTTGAGAGCAACCCACCTCCGAAGCGTTTGAGAGAGAAATCCTTGCGAGGACAAAGCCCAAACACCCAGAGCCAAAGAGTGTTAGGCATCACTGAAGTCTTTCTGTCTGTGTGACCTGAAGACTTATTACACTTGAGGACTGTGTTTCCTCCAGCCGGTTAGGCGTCGCGTTCTGAGCATCCAAGAGTCATTGTGGATCGCCGGTGAACGAAGTCAGTGAAGGTTTGGAAGTCTACCTTGAAGACTTACCAGAGTGATTGGGCTGGGACTAGGTGTCCTTAGCTCAAGCGGAATAAGGTGAAGACGCGGTCTTCTGAGTTAAATCTCAGCCTCCCTAACCAGACGTACAGTTGTCACAGCAACTGGAACTGGTCTAACAAATCACTGTCCTCCTCGAGCTACTGGTTCTATCCTTTCCTTCCCTTTACTTACTGTCCTATGTTGTGAAGTCATTGCCTGCTTGCCTTATCTGATTGACTTCACTGAGTATCTACTTGTTGTGATTGGCTTCATTCCTTCTTCCATCATGATCCCTACTGCTTAGCTGCTATTAGTCTTCGTTCCTTCACTTCATTGAATACATGACTATGGCTTGTCTAGTGTAGTCTACTTTCCGCTGCGTACTAATAGGATTGAGTTTATCTTTTGTCTTCAAAACTACCATGTTTTGAAGCATTTCATAAAAATCGCCTATTCACCCCCCCCCTCTAGTCGATATACAGCACTTTCACATACCAACACTTTCCAAGGAATTTATTATTTGACAACATAAAGTAAATTTGTTTTTCATTTCGGGACTGGGCATCCCTAATACCTTTGCCTTACTATCGTGCAATGACAAATGAATAAACACACATCGTGAGAATAACACATCTAGCATGGAAAATATGGCCACCCCTCACCGCCTCGCGAGCAGTACGGGCACACAAAAGGGAAATTTATTATGAAAATTAGAGATGGCACATACAAATTTGCTTAGAGCGGCAAGGAAATACCACATATAGGTAGGTATGGTGGACTCATGTGGCAAAACTAGGATAAAGGATTTTGGATGCACAAGTAGAGATCATATTTTCGTGCAAAATGAAGGCTAGCAAAAGACTAGGAAGCGACCAACCATGAAACAAATAATCTCATAAGCGAACATTGAGCATAAATAGCACCGAATAATGCACCACAAGTAGGATATAATTTCATTGCATAATTATTGACTTTCGTGCTTGCATAGGGAATCACAAACTGTAACACTAATATTCTTAATAGAGAACAATTACTCATCAACATAACTCACATATCACATCATCATGTCTCAAAACTATTACAAGGAATCAAGTTTATTTTTTCCAATGATCTTCATGACACATTTTTATTATATCCTTCTTGGATATCTATCACTTTGGGACTAATTTTCATGTGTTGCTTTTGATAAGCTCAAACAAATATAAGTGAATATCATGATCATAATTTTTCTTTATTCTCTCAAAATAATATAAGTGAAGCAAGAGAGAATTTCTTTAAAAAATTACTAACTCTTAAATAAATCTAAGTGAAGCAAGAGAGTAGTTCTTCAAAAATACTAAGCACACCGTGCTCAAGAAGATAAAAGTGAATCACTAGAGCAAATCCATAGCTCATAAAAATTTAGGTGAAGCATAGAGAGCTATTCTAACAAGTCATGTCATAATTTTGGCTCTCTCAAATAGGTATGTACAGCAAGGATTGATGACTTAAAAAGAAAAATAAAACAAGCAAATACTCATATCATACAAGATGCTCCAAGCAAAACACATATCATGTGATGAATAAAAATATAGTCTCGAGTAAAATACCGATAGTTGTTGGAAGAAAGCGGGGATGCCACTCGGGGGCATCCCCAAGCTTAGTTGGTTGCTCATTTTTGGATAATAGCTTGGGATGACGGGGCATCCCCAAGCTTAGGCTCTTCCATCCTTCCTTCATCCATCGTAAGATAACCCAAAACTTGAAAACTTCAATCACACAAAACTTTAACAAAACCTTCTTGAGATCCGTTAGTATAAGAAAGCAAACCACTACTATAAGTGATATGTCAAACCAATTCATATTTTGTTTTTGTATTATATCTATTGTATTCCAACTTTTCTATGCAAAAAATCATCAAAGAAAACCATAGAGCCATCAAAATAAGCACACAACACAAAGAAAATAGAATCTATAAAAAACGGAACAGTCTGTAGTAATCTGGAAGTTTCGAAAACTTCTGCAACTCTAAAAATCTTGAGCAAAATAGGGCCACGTGGGAAATTTGTATATTAATCTTCTGCAAAAAGAATCAACTAACAATCACTTTTTTGTTAAAAATTGGAATTTTTCTCGTGAGCTCAAAGTTTTTGTCTTTTTCAGCAAGATCAAACAACTATCACCCAAGAAGATCCTATCGGTTTGAATTGGCACAAACACTAATTAAAACACAAAAAACACAATCATACCAGTAGCATAATTTTGTAAACACTCAAGAACAAAAGCAAAAAAGCAAAAATAAAATTTATTCATTGGGTTGCCCCCCAACAAGTGTTATCGTTTTATGCCCCTAGCTAAGCATAAGATTTTATTGATGCTTACATAAAAGATAATAATTGAAACACAAAGAGAGCATCATGAACCATGTCACAAACACATTTAAGTCTAACTCTCTTCCAATGCATAAGCATTTTGTTGGCAAACAAATTATCAAGGCAAGAAATATCTAGCGTATGCAAGGAAGAAGAAAGAATAAATAGCAATCTCAACATAACGAGAGGTGATTTAGTAACATGATAATTTCCACAACCATATTTTCTTCTCTCATAATAGTTACTAGATCATGATGGCGCGCGTTGCCGCGCCCGTGTATTACCCATATAATAAGGGTTGGAAGAGTTCAAATTCATGATGAATCGGAATAATTTATTTTTCTGTAAATATATATAATGGAAAAGAAATATGAAAACTAAATATAAACTATGGTCGTCTTTTTTCTTTGAAGCATAATAACAACTAAACTTTCTAGATTAACAAAACACTACACAGGTACTTGTTCTTAAAAGCATAGTACTTCAATCATGTCACCTAATTGCTCGGGAACACAATGAACACAAATAACAGCAAACTCATGATTTAAGGGCACTTCATGGGATGTAATGTTCAGATTGTTGAATAATATGTTTGCTGGTTCGCATGATCATCTTCAAGGTTTCGTCAATCCTGAAATTTAATATATGATCCAAAGCCACAAATTAAATTCTTCATGAGAATTCCCTTACACCAGCAAACGTTCATGTACATACAAGAATTGATCTCTAACTGCGAATGTGCAGTTGGCAAAAGAACAAACCTTGCAGTATGTGACTTTCCTGATTTGTATCTATCACCACGCCTAGGAACTTAACTCAAAACAGAAAATTGCCCCATTTTGGAACACACATAATCAATTACCGGATGTTTAAATGATGAATGTAACACACAATATCCTTTATAAATGCTTATTATTCAGCAAAACATCTTTTTTAAATACCAAGAACAATAATTTTTTTACCTAAAAGAGGTACAATGGTCCCCTAAAAAATAGGTACCATGCAAGGTGGGGATCCTCGTCTCCCAACACAACAAGCTCATAGACAACTGCTTTATCTTCATTTAGGGACAGTGGTCGGAGATTATCTTAAAAATCTGTGGATACCGTCGTCGTCGGGCAGTGTGACTGACAACCATCCTTCATAGTCCAGATCAGGAATTAACTGAAACTAACATCACAAAAGGCCACCTATATATGTAACAGTCCAGTTCAAAAAACATTTTCTGATGCAACCTGCGTCTGTATAGACTCATTGAAAAATATTATAAATACACGCGGTAGGGATAAATTCCAACTGTTTTTGCATGAAAACAAATTGGCTGAAACCTTTGTGTACTTTTATTCTATTATACATGGCATCAGGCATCTGATTTACATCCAGAACATGCTGCAAAAATAGTGACCGAAGATCCTTACTTGCTACCACCTTACATGATTTTAAGACCATGCTTGGCTTTGTCGAGAAAATTTATCTGATCTCCTTCAATTTCCTAATAACAAGATGCCACGAGACACTATCATGTCACAGTAAGTGGTTAGAGATGAAACATCATGCATATTAAGAACGTGCATTACCATTTAAAGAGCACAAAGTGCTTACGGAAAGTGTTGAGCTTCACAACCATTTGGAAACGCTAAGTGCTATATGTGCGTGTGCACACGCACGCACGCATAGACTGCATTTTGACATCGTCTTGAAGACAAAACACAGAAGCTTAGAGGGAAGGGAGCATCTGTTGCCACAACAGTACATGATCAGACAAAGATGTCCAAATCAGTGTTCCTTTCAAGTACTCTTCATTCAAAGAAAAAATATTTACCAATCTTTTGAGAAAATATTGGTTCATGGCCTGGGTATGGATCCAATCCATGACGTACTTAAATTTATTTTGGCATGGATACCTCATATATGCCTTTATGTATGTACCTCGATACTTCTTGAAATCAATAAGTAATGCTCGATTTCCCCGTTGCTCCATATGCCATCATTATACGAAGCTATGGCTCCCTCGGATTCCTAGAACAGTCCCATCGACAAAATAATCTGTCATGATACAAAAATTCCCAAAATGGGATAAAGATTCAGAACCCAATTGTATTGATGTATCAAAATAATACTGTCCAACGTAGACACCCTGTGCATACAGCAGGCTGAGCACACATAGTAAGATGACACGGCTAATAACCTGGCAGTTCGCCATTGGAGCTTCAAGGAACAACACAGCCCATCGGAAACGACATGGAATCCGTCAACCCAGAGCACCTTATATTCATTTGGGAGTAGAAAAAACAACATCAATAAGATAAATTCTGAAATTCGATGGAGAAAGAATTGGGGGAAGAGGGTACAGAGAAGATGAAGTATCAACATGCCGAAGTAAGAAGCAGGAGGTGGCGAGGAACAACGGCGATTGTCGAGACTATATGGATGCCAGTATGAGCACCGATCGAATGGTAACTGACCTTTGTAGATCAATTTCCATTAAGTTAGTAGGAACGGACGTCGACATGTTGGCAAATCAATTGCCATTAATGTCCATGTCAACAATGATATTTATCGCCGATGACTGAATCGCCAAGCGACGGTTCGCTATCCCGTCACTGCCCCATGGCGTTGCCCCGCGAAGTGATCCTCCCGATCGCAAGAACCAGACATGGTCTCTCCCGCCCGATGAGTCGTAGGTCGCTTGCCTCGTATAGATCGGTTCGCCCACCCGCGAGATGGAACCGCCGCCGAGCACACGGGACGGAATGTGCGGCTGCGAACTCTGTATTTTTTTCCCCATTGGGTCGCTTGCACATTCAAAGCCCAACAGGCCCATATAATGGCAGATCGTACATTTTGTTATGGGAGCAGCGGCCCAGCTCGCATAGCAACCTTTGGTTAGCAGGGAACACGCTCTTGAGCTTTTGCAAGTTGATCCAACGACCAAAAATTCCTAACCTTGTAGATCTGACGGCCAGAAGCCTTGATGGCTTGAGAGGGCTAGGAGGATGCGCGGTTGTAATGTCTCTAAATTACATGTAGGATCGTACTCAAATTCAACAATATATCAATCATATAAAAATTTCTTTTCATGATCCACATGCATACAAAGTTGACACTCTTCTAATATATTGGGGTTATCATCAACTAAAGTCATGACCTCTCCAAACCCACTTTCATCAAAAAATCATAAGATTGAACACCCTCCAAATATGTGGGATTATTTTTACTTAAAGTTGACGCTCTTCCAAACCCACTTTCAATATTATCACCAACATATTCATCATGAGGCTTAAATAATTATTCAAGATCATAAGAATCATTATCACTCCAATCATGATCATTGCAACAAGTAGTGGACATAGAAAAATTAGCATCCCCAAGCTTGAGGATTTGCATATTATTAGAACAATTTACATTAATAGAATTTATAGTAAAATCATTGCAATCATGCTTTTCATTCAAGGACTATCATGAATCACTTCATAAATTTCTTCATCATAATTTTAAAATTCACGAATCTCAAGAAAAACTTCATAAAGATAATCTAGTGAACTCAATTCACTAGCAATGGGTTCATCATAATTGGATCTCTAGAAAAGATTAGCAAGTGATGAGGATCCATATCAATTGATATTTCGCAAGTGAAGATGCAAGCAAATAGAAGACACATGGAAACACAAGCAAACATGAGATTTGACGAGAAAACGGCGAACGAAAAAGAGGGCGAATAAAACGGCAAATTTTTGTGAAGTGGGGGAGAGGAAAATGAGAGGCAAACAACAAATAATGTAAATTGTGAGGAGATGAGATTTGTGATTAGGAACCTGGTATATGTTGAAGGTGCTCCCCGGCAACGCTGCCAGGAATTCCTTTTAATGTCGCTTAAAGCTACGTCGGTATTTCCCCAAAGAGGAAGGGATGATGCAACACAGCGGCGGTAGGTATTTCCCTCATATGTGAAACCAAGGTTATCGAACTAGTAGGAGAACCAAGCAACACAACATAAACAGCACCTGCACACAAATAACAACACCTCGCAACCTGACGTATTAAAAGGGTTGTCAATCCCTTTCGGGTAACGAACGTGAGAGAGATATAGATATTGTTAGATTGGTTGATAAATAAGATAAATTGCAACAAGGTATTTTGGGTTTTTGGTTTAGTATATCTGAAAATAAAAGTAAAGGCAAATAGATCGCAAAGGCAAATATATGAGAAAGAAGACCCGGGGGCCGTAGGTTTCACTAGAGGCTTCTCTCGAGAAAAATAGCAAACGGTGGGTAAACAAATTACTATTGGGAAATTGATAGAACTTCAAATAGTCATGACGATATCCAGGCAATGATCATTACATAGGCATCACGTCCAAGATTAGTAGACCGACTCAAAATCATAATAATTAAACAAAACTCCCCCAGGGTTGTTGATGGTTTGGACGGTACCCGTTGTTTCGGGCAAGCCGTGGAGTGTGCTTGTTGGTGGTTGGGGGAGTATAAACTTTACCATTCTGTTTGGGAACCGCCTATAATGTGTGTAGCATGGAAGATATCGAGATTCTTGGTTGCTATGTTGACAATGAGAGTATACCGCTCAAAATGTTATTCATCTCTATTTAAAAATCGATCTCTGGCACCTCTACAAATCCCTGCTTCCCGCTGCAAAGGGCCTATCTATTTACTTTTATGCCGAGTCATCATCCTCTTATTAAAGAGCACTAGTTGGAGAGCACCTCCATCTTTTGCATGTATTGCTATTAATTTACATTGAGTATGATCATGACTGGATCTCTTTTACCATGAATTACAATGTCTAGTCAGTCCTTGATCTTTAAAGGTGCTCTGCATTTACGTTTTGCGGTCTCAGAAAGGGCTAGCGAGATACCATCTTGTTATATCATATTATGATTGTTTTGAGAAAGTGTTGTCATCCGAGGTTTATTATTATTGCTCGCTAGTTGATTATGCCATTGATATGAGTAGACATGAGACCTGAAAGTTATTGTGAATGTGGTTTGTTCATGATCATTGCTGAAAACTTGAATTCTGGCCTTACATATTTGCAACAACAAGAGCAAACAGAGTTTGTCAAAGTTTTTCTTTATCACTGTCAGTTTATCAACTGAATTGCTTGAGTACAAGCAAATGTTTAAGCTTGGTGTCGGTGTACTAAGATAGGGGTACCTTACTACCCCAACTTGTGCACGGGCAGTAGCAGCTTCCCGTGGCAGGGCTTACCACGTGCTCGCCGGGAACCGTTCTGGTCCCTATGAAGCCATTCAAGAACAAAGTATACAAGTCAGAAGATCAAGGCCCCGGCAAGAGGAGCTTGCCGGGAAGGCCGCACCAGGCTCAAAGTTATCACTTTAGCACAAGACCCTGGCAAGAGGAGCTTGCCAGGAAGGCCAAGGAATACATATCTCAAGAGATGCCTCGGCGCACCTTGCGCCCCGGCAGGACCCGGAGAGCGACAAGCTTCCGGGCCCGGCAAGATCACTACCCCGGCAAGGTGCTTGCCGGGGAAACCTACGTTGTGTGCCCACGCTCCAGCTCATCGGCCCACGCGTCGCCCTGGGGCCCTTCCGGGGGCACGTGGCAGATGGCTGTGCAGTCTGGGGCACACGGTGGCAAGCCACGGTGACGAGGCTACCGCCGTGGCGAACGGAGAAGCATGGACGGACGCTTTTGGGGTCGACGGCGACGGGCATTTAATGCCTTTGTCCCCCACTGTCAAAGTTAGGTGAAGACCACTGTTTATCCACTGTTCACGCACTGTTACAACTACCACCAAATTTACACTTTTACCCTCCTCTACGTTGACACCTGTCGGTGACCCCTTTGAGCTATAAAAGGAGGCCCATGCACAACGTAGAGGGGGTTCGGTTCGAAACCTAGTTCACTCCCTCACTCGGTGTAGCTAGTACTGTAGACCTTCAAGCTCCCGAGCTCAAGAACTCAATACAACCTAAGCAGGAGTAGGGTTTTACGCGTCCGCGCGGCCCGAACCTGGGTAAACTGCCCGCGTGTGCTCCTCGATCTGCTCTCCGTGCTCCCTCCGCTCCCTTACCGCAACGTAGAAGGGGCTCCGGTCCCATAGGTGCTCGTGGGAGGACAGTTTCCCCCGACATCTTTGGCGCGCCAGGTAGGGGGCGTCGAGGTTGTGCGAACCTGATCCGGCGCTCACGCGGGCGCATTCTTCATCAACCTCTCCAGCTTCATCAACTTCATCGACAGCATCAACATGCCTCCGAAGAAGAAGGCTTCGGAGGTCGGAGGCCCGTCTGCGTCGATCCCACCGCCACCAGAACCAACGGTTGGTGGAGGAGACGTCGGCGGAAGGGTGGTCGCCGGCGAGGAAACTCACGGCGCCACCAAGTCCAAGGACAAGACAGACGACCGGGCGAACTCCAAAGCCTCGGTGTCAGTACACGCCCCACGTCCCTCCCAGGAGGTGCAAGACCAGCAGCGGCGTGGTACGGGAGGTACCATACGCTTGCTGGGGCGTGGCCAAGTCGGAGGATCGCGGGATGCTCAAGGCCAGCGCGCTGGTACGAGCAAGGCGCGGTCGCCGGGGCCGGAACATGCTCCTTCTAACGCGGTTAGAAGTCCGAGCGTGTCCCGCTCCTCGCACCGTTCGCCACCGTTTCCTTCTTCTCGAGCAGAGGCCCTGGCCAGGGCCCAACTACTCCTTGATTTCCCTCCAGCGGCGGACAAGGCCGAAGACTGGAGGGCGACGAACCAGAGCCTCATCGCCTTCGCCAACAACGGCGCGCCGCAGCAGCCGGCAACTTCACGGCCGCGGCAAGTCGACCAAGCGAAGACCGATGGCAACAAGACCGCCGGGGGTGCAACTACCGTGCACTCCCCGCCGCGGAAGCAGAAATCGCCACCCCGCCGGATCAACGTCGACGACGACTCTACGGCGTCGTCGGATCCGCGGGCTCGCCGCGATCAGCGCCAAGTCCTAGACGACAGGCGGCAAGAGGACGCTCGGACTCGCATCGAGCGTCGACGAGAAGCCCGAAGACTGTTAGATCAGCGCGCTGGGACCGCTGTCGACGCGCACGCGCCCGGTGAACCAGGCGACTTGCCGTACGCTGCAGGTTGTCCTGCGTTCACCCGTGAGCTGCGGCAAGTCCAGTGGCCCAGCATGAAGAATTTCAAGCCCGACGTACCCGAGAAGTACGACGGCAAGACGCACCCCTTGGAGTTCCTCAGCATCTACACCATTGCGGTGCAGGCTGCCGGGGGACGCGACGAGAAGATCCTAGCCAACTACTTCCCGCCCGTGCTTAAGCCAAACGTCCGGTCTTGGCTTATGCACTTGCCGGATAACTCCATTTCTTCGTGGGCGGATCTGTGCCACCAGTTTGTTGGCGCCTTCACGGGCGGCCACAAACCCCACGGCCAGGAAAGCGATCTCCATATCCTCGCCCAGAAGGAGGGAGAGTCCCTGCACAAATACATCCAAAGATTCAGCCGCGTCCATCACAACATTCCCGACGTCCACCCTGCCGCGGTTATCAGCGCGTTTCACCAGAACGTGCGTAACCGCCGGATGAGGGAGGAGATGGCCATGACCAAGATCCGGGATGTCAGCGAGCTCTACGCTCTGGCTGACAAGTGCGCGCGCGCCGAAGAGGGGAGGAGACTCCCCGGAGAGGATACTGGCGCAGGAGGAAGCGACAGCAAGGATGCCGCCCCGACAAAGAAGAACCGGCGGCGGAATAACAGAAAGAAGAAGAGCAAGGAGGTGCTGGTTGTCGAGCAGTCCGGCAAGGAGGCTCCCGCCAAGAAGGCACAGGCTGGCGGTTCCGGCAAGGAGCCCGCCCCTGTAGCGGCAGCCGACAAGCAGGACGGCTCCGACAAGCAGTACTGCAAGATCCACCGCACCAAGGGCCACGATCTCCAGAACTGCAAAAGAGTGGAGTACCTCGTAGAGCAGCAGAAGGCTGAATACGAGCGACGTGACAAGGAGAAGGCCCAAGGAGGCGGAGGAAAACCCAGCAAGAAGCGGCCGTTCAATGGCCGGGGAGGACGCCGCGGCAAGGCCAAGCAGCGGCAAGGTGATAGACCTCCCCAGGGCCGCGACAAGGATGAGGATGAAGACGACGATGATGACATGGAAGAAGGAGACAACAGCGAGCAGGAGTTCCAGAAGGCCACAGAGGTTCTGTGTGTCGACGGAGGTGCCTCTCTGCACGCTTCCCACCGCCAGCTCAAGCAGTGGGTGCGAGAAGTGAATGCAGCTGAGCCGCCCGTCGAGTCACGCGGGCTGCTGAAGTGGTCCGGCACGCCCATCATCTTCGATCTTGAGGACCACCCTAACCGCACAACTGCGGTCGGGTGCTTGCCGATGTTGGTCTCACCAACTATCCGCAACCTCAAGGTCACCAAGATGTTGGTTGACGGTGGGGCCGGCCTGAACTTGATCTCCTCAGCTGTGATCAAGAAGCTACAGATCCCAGACGGCGAGCTCGAGGAAACCGGGTCGTTCCAAGGGATCAACCCGGGAAGAAGCAAGCCGAAGGGGAAGATCACGTTGCCAGTGACCTTTGGCGGGGAGCTCAACTTCAGGACGGAGAGAATCACGTTTGACGTTGCCGATATCCCATTGCCATACAATGGGATACTTGGTCGTCCTGCCCTCGCCAAGTTCATGGCAGCTTCCCACTATGCATACAACGTACTCAAGATGCAGGGGCCGATAAGCGTCATCTCTGTCCCCGGCGACAAGAAGGACGCGCTTATCTGCGCCGACAAGATCTACCGGGATGCAGCAGCCGCAGCAGAAAGCAACACACCTGCCGCTGAAGCTCCCGGGGGGAAGACCAAGACCAAGTCCGGCAAGAGCTCTGGAGCCCACTCCGGCAAACGCACCTCCTCGGAGTGCTGCGCTGCCGTCGAGGACGCGCCATCGAGCTCCACCGGCAAGTGCAAGAAGGGAATGGCAGCTCCACCGGCAACCAAGAAGGTGTCCGCCAAGGAGGACGGCACTGGTGGTACCTTCACCATCAGTGCTACACTCGACCCCAAATAGGAAAGCGCGCTCGTTGCCTTCCTGCGGGCGAATGTCGATGTGTTTGCATGGCAACCATCTGACATCCCCGGCGTTCCCAGGAAGGTAATGGATCACAAGCTTGCTGTTTGTCCTCACGTGCGGCCCGTCAAGCAGAAAGTCAGAAAGCAAGCCGTGGAGCGCCAAGAGTTCATCGCCGAAGAGATAAAGAAGTTAGAAGCAGCAGGCCTGGTTAGAGGCGTAATCCATCCTACGTGGTTGGCCAATCCAGTTGTCGTGCGCAAGGCCAATGGGAAGTGGAGACTTTGTATAGACTTCACTGATGTGAATAAAGCGTGTCCCAAGGATCCATTTCCCTTGCCGCGTATTGACCAGATTGTTGACTCCACAGCTGGATGTGAGTTGCTTTCCTTCCTTGATGCATACTCAGGTTACCACCAGATATTCATGGCCAAGGAAGATGAAGAGAAGACTGCATTCATTACTCCATGCGGCACATATTGCTTCATACGCATGCCCTTTGGATTGAAGAATGCAGGCTCGACATTTGCAAGGGTGGTGCACACTGCTTTTGAGCCACAGATACACAGAAATGTAGAAGCCTACATGGATGATATAGTGGTCAAGAGCAAGAGCAAAGATACCCGATACAGGACTTAGAAGAAACCTTTGAGAATCTGCGCAAGATCCAACTCAAGCTGAACCCCGAGAAGTGCGTCTTCGGAGTTCCCTCCGGCAAGCTTCTCGGGTTCTTTGTGTCCCAGAGGGGGATTGAAGCCAATCCCGACAAGATAAAAGCCATCGAGCAAATTGAAGCCCCGAAGCGCGTCAAGGACGTAAGAAGACTTGCTGGTTGTGTGGCTGCCCTCAGCAGGTTCATTTCAAAGTCTGCAGAACGCGCCCTGCCTTTCTTCAAAATTTTGAAAAAGGCAGGTCCCATGAAATGGACTCCGGAAGCGGAGGCAGCGCTGCAAGACCTGAAAGGATACCTGTCCTCCACTCCGATACTTGTCGCACCTAGGCCACAAGAGAAGTTGCTGCTGTACCTAGCGGCAACCAATCAAGTGGTTAGTGCTGCGTTAGTAGCGGAGATGGAGGCAGATGAGGAACCCACATCCCCGGCAAGCGAATCCAGCGACAAGCAGGGGACTTCCCCGACAAGCTCTGGCCCCGACAAGGACAAGTCCGCGCAGGAACAAGGTGAAGTGCGAAAGAAGATGGTGCAGCGCCCAGTGTATTTCGTAAGTTCCCTTCTGCAGGGGGCTAGATCAAGATACTCTGGGGTGCAGAAGTTGCTTTTTGGCCTCCTCATGGCCTCAAGGAAGCTGCGCCATTACTTCCAAGCACACGAGATAACGGTGGTCACTCGCTTTCCGTTGAAGAGGATATTGCAAAATCCCGAAGCAACAGGCAGGATCGTCGAGTGGGCACTGGAGCTGTCAAGCTTTGGCCTCAAGTTTGAGAGTACTTCAACCATACAGAGCAGAGCTTTGGCAGAATTCATAGCGGAATGGACCCCAACGCCAGATGAAGAAGTCCCAGAGACAAGTGTCCCCGTCCAAGAAGCAAGCAGCGAATGGATAATGTACTTTGATGGTGCTTTCTCGCTGCAAGGCGCCGGTGCCGGCGTGGTACTCATAGCGCCCACCGAAGAGCACCTCAAGTATGTTGTCCAGATGCACTTTCCCAAGGAGCAAGCGACAAACAATACTGCAGAGTATGAAGGTTTGCTTGCCGGCCTCAGAATTGCGGCCGAGCTTGGAATCAAGAAGTTGATTGTGCGGGGAGATTCACAGTTGGTGGTCCGACAAGTGAATAAGAGTTACCAGAGCCCTTTGATGGAAGCTTATGTTGATGAAGTGAGGAAGCTTAAAGAACACTTTGAAGGTCTGCAAATGGAGCACGTCCCAAGAGCTCAGAATGATATTGCAGATGGCCTCTCAAAGTGTGCTGCAATGAAGTTACCTGTGGAACCAGGAACCTTCGTGCTCAAGTTAACTCAGCCATCCGTTACACCATCAGTTGGGCAAATCAAGAAGAGAAAGTTGGTCTCCGGCGACTACTTGCCGGCGGATCTTCCCGAAGCCGCCGCCAAGGTCCCCAAGATCAACAGCCAAGATGCTGAGGAACAGTTTGCTCCTGCAGATCCAAGGGTCTGTACAGTTGAAGCAGGCGTTCCCGACAAGCCTTGCCCCGGCAGGCTTGCCGGGGGACCATCAGCTCCGGCAGAGCCGCAGGTTCTTGCCGTGGAAGCTGAGGTTCCCGCAGCAGCCCTCATGCCTTTAGTCCTTGTTGTTGAGCCTCAGGCTCCAGCATGGGCACAGCAAATCGTCCGTTTTCTGCAAACTGGAGAACTTCCCGACGAGCCAGAAGAGATAGAGAAAATAACCAGGCAGTCAAGTATGTACCAGTTCGTTGGCAATGAACTGTACAGAAGAAGACTTAATGGTGTCAGGTTGAAGTGCATTTCCAGGGAAGATGGACAGAAGCTGTTGGCAGAGATACATGGAGGCATATGTGGCTACCACATTGGCGCAAGGGCGCTTGCCCTGAAGGCGTTCCGGCAAGGGTTCTTCTGGCCAGAAGCCCTCCAAGATGCAACTGCACAAGTAAGCAAGTGTGAAGCGTGCCAGTTCCATGCCAAGCAAATTCACCAGCCAGCTCAAGCTCTCCAGACGATCCCTTTGTCCTGGCCCTTCTCGGTCTGGGGGCTCGATATTCTCGGCCCCTTTCCCCGCGCTGCCGGGGGCTTTGAGTACTTGTACGTTGCGATCGACAAGTTCACAAAGTGGCCAGAAGTGGAACCAGTGAGAAAGGTGACAGCACAGTCAGCAGTCAGGTTCTTCAGATCGATTGTTTGCCGTTTCGGAATCCCTAACAGGATCATCACTGACAACGGCACACAGTTTACAAGTCGCACCTTCATGCAGTACGTCCAAGACCTCGGCGCCAAGGTCTGCTTCGCTTCTGTTGCTCACCCGAGGAGCAACGGTCAAGCGGAGAGGGCCAATGCTGAAGTGCTGCGCGGACTCAAGACGAGAACCTTCGACAGGCTGCGCAAGTGCGGAAGAAACTGGATAGAGGAGTTGCCGGCGGCTCTTTGGTCAATCAGGACGACACCAAATTGAGCCACCGGACAGACACCCTTTGCTCTTGTCTATGGAGCAGAGGCAGTTCTCCCCACGGAACTCGTATACGGATCTCCTCGAGTGCTCGCTTATGATGAGCTCGAGCAAGAGCAACTGCGACAAGATGATGCATTGCTCCTTGAGGAGGAACGTCTCCAGGCTGATGTACGAGCTGCTCGATACCAGCAAGCCTTGCGTCGCTACCATAGCCGCAAGGTCAAGGCCAGGAGTCTCGAGGAAGGCGACCTTGTTCTTCGGCGTGTTCAGTCCGCCAAGAATTCCAACAAGTTCACGCCGAAGTGGGAAGGCCCTTATCGGGTGAGACAAGTCAAAAGGCCCGGCGCTGTCCGCCTTGAGACCGAAGAAGGCTTACCGGTGAGCAACTCCTGGAACATAGAGCATCTTCGCAAGTTTCACCCATAAGGCGCGGTTGCCGTGATCCGCTCCGGCAACCACCTTTTGTACAAGTCTTGCCGCTGTTGCATGTAAACCTTTGTACAAAGCCGGGCGCAGATCCCGTGCATCAGTAAAGCTTTTGTGCTTCGCACTATTTGTCATTTCCATGCTTTTCTTTGTCATTTGCATGCATCGTTTGGCACCGTGTGCAACGCACATCCCCGGTAAGCACTAGCAAGCCGTGAGGCCCTATACTTGTTTTTCCTCCTCTTTTTCTTTCCCTCTTAAGCAGAAGGAATATTCATCGCGCACAAGTTTGCCGGGGGGGAAGGAGATGGAGGCATGAACCAAGTACTGTTCAAGAAAGAGAAGCCTTGTCGGGGAGCAAGCAACTCATGAAAGCTAAGTTACCCAAGTTTGAGTATTTCAAACTTTTCAAATTTTTTAGTTGTCTTCCTTGAACAACCACACTTTGTATGGAAAACCTGTGCGCGGAGGAACCTACCCGTGGCTAGCCGCACCCTTACTTTTTTTCGAGCACGCTCAACGACTTAAGTGAGCTGCGACAAGTGTCGCGCCCTTACTTCGTTTTCGAGTTCGCTCAGCAACCTAAGTGTGCTGCGACTAGCTGCGGCAAGGTTTCTTGCCGGCGAAGGTATTGCCAGCAGGCTGCTAAGAGTCCAGCACTCAGCACTCGCGGCAAGGGCCCCTTGCCGGCAAGTTCCCTAAAAGCGTAGGGTAAAAAGCATACAAAGTAAAGGACCAAGAGCAAGGGAGATAACACTCAATTGGTTGCTCAAAATAAAAGTGTATATTACAAAGATAGCTTGCCGCTGTTCTAATCAACTACTCCCTATGACTTAATTGGCAGCGGCAAAGGAAGCAGAAAGAAAGGAATCTAATCTACACGGTCGCCTTCACGCCTCGTGATCTTGCCCACCTTGGTGACGATGTGGGCAACATGCGCCTTCAACGCCTCCTGATCAGCTTCGGGCGGCAAGGTGCGGAGGACGTTGACGAGGTTGATGCCGGGGTTGCGGTAGACGATCTTCGACAAGACCCGCTCCATGGTGCCCATGCAGAGCCGACGCGCCTCGTCGGCCAGCTGCACGGGGATCTTCTCCCGCAGCCGAGCGAGCGCCGGCGCTATTCCCCTGAAGAACAGACTCAACTTGGCGCTGTGGGGGAGACTCTCGTCCGGGGAGTACACGAGATGCTCCTCCCTCAGCGCCATCATCTCCATGTCAATATTGGCAGCGGAGGTGACCAGCTCATCAGTCCACTGCTCCACTGCCTGGTTGAAGTTGTTCGCCGAGACGGCGACGCTCTCCACCAAGGCCCTTTCCTTGCGGAGTTCGTCCTTCAGCTTCGTCTCGCGGTCCCGGGCGGCGTCGAGCGAGTCAGTCAAGGTGGAAACCTTCAGCTCTAAGTCAGCAATGGAGTCCGTGGCAGCAGTGAGTTCCTGGCCCTTATCGGAGAGGCGTACCTGCAGCTCAGAGTTGGTGTGGGCATCTTTCTCCCGCTCCACATTGAGCGCAGTGACCCTGTCTTCGCTCGCCTTCAGGAACAACTCCAGCTGCGCCACCTTGGCCTCCAGCTCCTTCTTGGCGGTCTCTGCGGCGGCTGCGGCGTTCCTCGCCTCCTTCAGAGCCCCGCCAATGGCTTGCTCCCGGGCGGCGAGGTCGTCCTCGTGGGCATCGAGGTCGACCTTCCGCTGGTTGAGTACTCCTTCCCGCCGAGACAGCTCCTCGGCGGCCAATCGTTGCTGCTCCTCGGCCTCAGCTTTTTCAAGGAGGAAGGCTTGCTGCGCCCCGGCAAGCTCTTCACGCTCCTCCGCCAAGTTGCGGAGGGCCGCCTGGTTGGCGGCGCGGAGCTCCGCGGCGCGCTTCTCCAGATCAGCTCCAGCCTTGGCAGCCAGAGCCTCCCGAGACTCCAACTTCGCCTGCCTGGCCCGATACAAAGCCAGGAGCCGACGAAGGAGTCTCTCCTCTTCGGGCTCGTCGCTGCTGCCGGGCGCTTCAACAACCTTCAATCCAGCGGAGGCGAGGACCTCTCCGTCAAAGGTCTCTCCCTCCGCGGGTGCTCGAGACGAGGACGCCCACGGGACTTGTATGAAAACCCCGTTGGCGGCCTCCAAGTAGACGCCCGACCGGTCCGTGGAGGCGGAAGGGTCGGCGGCCGGTGCAGCGTCCGGTGCTCCCGCAGCCTCCGGGCCAGCGGTATGGTCGCCGGTCCCTTCCCCAGCCGCGGCGTCGGCGGTTTGGGCGGTCTCCTCGACGGCCGGCTCGTCAGCTCCAGCCATTCCCTCGGTGGCAGTGGCGTTGCCGCCGTCGCCTTGCACCTCCTCCTCAGCGGTGGCCTCCGTCTCCATCCGCTCCGGTGCAGGAGGATCTACCAGAAGAAAAAGAAAAGAAAGATCGTCAAGCAAATATCCAAAAAGAAGAATTCAAGAAGAAGAAGTTACAAGGTTTACCTTCGCGGACTTCCTCGACGACGGGGTCCCTCGCCGGGGAATTCTCCCTCGGCGGCGGAGTGGCTGACCTTGCTGGCGGAGGGCCGCTTGCGCCCTCCCTTGTCGGGGTGCTCGCCCTTGGCGGGGTACTCGCCCTTGGCGGAGTACCCGCCCTTGGCGGAGCACCGTCCCTTGCCGGGGAGCTCCTCCTTGGCGGGGAGGGCGGAGCAAGTGGCTCGTCGGGGGCAACCTCCTGGTGCTCCTGCGGCTGCGGCTCCACCTCTACACAAAACGACAAAATATCAGTACAAGCAACAACCTCGAGCGCGCCCGTCAAGCAGAAAAACGAATACCAGACTTACGCTGGGGGCTACGCTGGGGGCTGCTCCTCGGTGCAACAGGTTGATCCGGCAAGTCTGCCGCTGGCGCATCTCCCGTCGCCGCGGCGGGCTCGTCGTCTTCAATCTCGACCACAGGGATCTTGGCCCTCTTCGCCATCCGCTGGGTCAAGGTCCTGCGAAGCAAAACAAAAGCAAGATCAGAACCAAGCAAGGAGAATCAAGACAAAATCAAAGAAACTAAAAGAATTGCAAGTACTTACTCCTCTTCCTCTTCATCGGAGCTGAGGGCGAAGAAGTCAAACTCCGCCTGGGGTGCTCCCGCACGAGGAGCTGGAGGAGAAGGCTCCCTCGGGCGCTTGGCGGTCTCCGGGGCTGTGGGCTGTGAAGACCCGGCCCCCGTTGTCGCCGAGGACCGAGGAGCAGAAGGAGCACCCGTTCCGCTCCGGGAAGATCCCCCTCCGCTTGGCGCTCGAGCACGGGGCGCCTCCTTGACGACTTCGCTCGTCTTGGTGGCGCGCGTCGCACGGCGCGCCGGCTGCTGCCGAGGCGCCTGTGGCCTCGCCGTCTCAGTTGCCTTGCGGAGGCGCTTCTTCGGTTGCTTCGAAGGGCTTGGCGGAGGCGGAGAGTTCTCCGAGGATGAGGAGGCATCGTCGTCAAGATTCAGAGAGCCACCGGAGTCTTCATCAGAATCTCCAGCCCCGGCGTCCTCCTCCTCCTCGGCAGGCCCGCTGGACTCAGTGCCATGCCCGGCGGCCTCGCTCCCCCCGGCAACCTCGCTCGTCCCGGCAAACTTCACGGAAGGCTCCCCGGCAAACTCCTCGGGCGCAAGCATCAGCAGCTTGAGGATTTCCGCCTCCTCTGCTTGGCTCACTGCGTCCGCGGCCTGTGCCTCTTCCACAGTGTATCCAAAGTCGCCCGCAGCCGTAGCTGCGGCGGCCTCCTCCATCCTGGAGGCAATGTAAGCTATATCCCGGTCAGTAGTAGCCCGGGTGAGGCCCTTATTCTCCTCGGCGTTGCGGGGCTTCTCGACCAAGTTGTCGAAGTAGGTCAGCACGGTCTCCGGTGGAGGCTCCAGCCAAGTGGGGACGACGCCGTGGGAGTCGCACTCGGGCATCATCGCGCGTATGGAATCGCGGGCAGTGCTGTTGCACAGCGGCACCACTCCCCGGGAAGGTCTGAACCACTCCGGGTGGGCCGGGTCATGCTTGAAGAGCTCCCGGACCATCCCCTTCAACTCCAAGGCAGTAAAGTTGTAGTTCAATCCAGGGCGCAGCCTCATGATGTCTGCCGCATTGCCGAATTCCCAGGCGGGCCTCTTCCTTTCTTGTAAAGGGGCGATGCGGCGGCGGAGGAAATCTGCTCCAACTTCTCCAATAGTCAGATTGGCGACCCGGAGACGAATGATCCTAATGAGGGCGATCTGAAGCTTGCTGTCCTCCGGGGCCAATTCACTCCAATCCCTGCCGTGCACTATGGCAGTCTGGCGCGGCGAGGTAAAGGGCTCAGGCTTATCTTCCAGCACCCAGCACCAATCGGCTCTCCACTCCTCCCACTTGCCGCGAAGCTCTCCCTTCAAGTACGAGTCCTTCTTGTTCAGCCTGAAGATCCAGGAGATGCCGCCGGAGAGGGGGGCACCGGACTCTACTCTAGGCATGAAGAAGTGGTGGAAAAGGACTACATTTGGATGAACCCCAACATAGTTTTCGCACAGATGTGCGAAAACGGCCATCGTAAGGATGGCGTTGGGGGTGAAATCTAGGAGGTGGAGGCCATATGTGTTCATTACATCACAAAAGAACTCCGAGTACGGAGGGCACAGACCACAATGGAAGAATGCGGCAAAGAAAAAGTACCCGCCGGGGAACATGTCAGCGGCGACGGCGGGGAGGACTCTGGTGCGGGGATGAGCTTTGGTCTCCCTCGCCCAGAACAAATAGTATTTGTTCCGCAGCTCCCTCGCGCCAAGCCTCGGCGCGAAGACCACGCACTTCTTCCGCAGGGCTGCCAGCTTTGCCGCCTGCTCGGACTTCTCCTTCTTGGCCTTGTCGCTCTTCGCCTTGTCGCTCTTCGGAGCCATGGCGGGGGCGGTGAGGAAAGAGGCGAGGAGGTCGACGGTGCCACGGATGCGGGAGACGGCGGAAGAAGGGAGGGGCTTGGCTCTCTGTCGACCTTTGGGAGGCGGAGGGCGACGGGGGTTTCTGGAGAATCAAGGCGCAATGAAGACGATGGAGGGGAACTGCCCCTGCTTCCTTTGCTTTTAAGGGGGAAGTGGGGGACGTTCCGCATTTCCCATTAAAGAACAGGCCACGATCTCTCCCACGACACCGCAATCGACGCGTGCCGTTAGGGAGGGATGCGGCGGATACGGAAGGGGATACGGCTTGCTGTGGGCCGCGTGTGCCCGTGCACTGTCTTGGGCCTGGCCCAACAGCGCTCGGCACCGTGTGTGGCCCAGGCCCGGGGGCTCCTGTCGGTGTACTAAGATAGGGGTACCTTAGTACCCCAACTTGTGCACGGGCAGTAGCAGCTTCCCGTGGCAGGGCTTACCACGTGCTCGCCGGGAACCGTTCTGGTCCCTATGAAGCCATTCAAGAACAAAGTATACAAGTCAGAAGATCAAGGCCCCGGCAAGAGGAGCTTGCCGGGAAGGCCGCACCAGGCTCAAAGTTATCACTTTAGCACAAGACCCTGGCAAGAGGAGCTTGCCAGGAAGGCCAAGGAATACATATCTCAAGAGATGCCTCGGCGCACCTTGCGCCCCGGCAGGACCCGGAGAGCGACAAGCTTCCGGGCCCGGCAAGATCACTACCCCGGCAAGGTACTTGCCGGGGAAACCTACGCTGTGTGCCCGCGCTCCAGCTCATCGGCCCACGCGTCGCCCTGGGGCCCTTCCGGGGGCACGTGGCAGATGGCTGTGTAGCCTGGGGCACACGATGGCAAGCCACGGTGACGAGGCTACCGCCGTGGCGAACGGAGAAGCATGGACGGACGCTTTTGGGGTCGACGGCGACGGGCATTTAATGCCTTTGTCCCCCACTGTCAAAGTTAGGTGAAGACCACTGTTTATCCACTGTTCACGCACTGTTACAACTACCACCAAATTTACACTTTTACCCTCCTCTACGTTGACACCTGTCGGTGACCCCTTTGAGCTATAAAATGAGGCCCATGCACAATGTAGAGGGGGTTCAGTTCGAAACCTAGTTCACTCCCTCGCTCGGTGTAGCTAGTACTGTAGACCTTCAAGCTCCCGAGCTCAAGAACTCAATACAACCTAAGCAGGAGTAGGGTTTTACGCATCCGCGCGGCCCGAACCTGGGTAAACTGCTCGCGTGTGCTCCTCGATCTGCTCTCCGTGCTCCCTCCGCTCCCTTACCGCAACGTAGAAGGGGCTCCGGTCCCATAGGTGCTCGTGGGAGGACAGTTTCCCCCGACACTTGGGGGAGTTGATACATCTCCAACGTATCTACTTTTCCAAACACTTTTGCCCTTGTTTTGGACTCTAACTTGCATGATTTGAATGGAACTAACCCGGACTGACGCTGTTTTCAGCAGAATTGCCATGGTGTTATTTTTGTGCAGAAATAAAAAGTTCTCGGAATGACCTAAAAATCCACGGAGAATTATTTTGGAAAAAATAAAAATATATGAGGAAAGATCCAGACCAGGGGCCCACGCCCTGTCCACGAGGGTGGGGGCAAGCCCCCTTCCCCTGGGCGCGCCCCCTGTTGCTCCACCGACGTACCCCCAGACTCCATATATTCACTTTCGGGGAGAAAAAAAATCAAAGAGGAAGAATTATGGCGTTTTACGATACGGAGCCGCCGCCAAGCCCTAATCTCTCTCGGGAGGGCTGATCTGGAGTCCGTTCGGGGCTCCGGAGAGTGGAGATCGTCGCCATCGTCATCATCAACCTTCCTCCATCACCAATTACATGATGCTCACCGCCGTGCGTGAGTAATTCCATCGTAGGATTGCTGGACGGTGATGGGTTGGATGAGATTTACCATGTAATCGAGTTAGTTTTGTTAGGGTTTGATCCCTAGTATCCACTATGTTCTAAGATTGATGTTGCTATGACTTTGCTATGCTTAATGCTTGTCACTAGGGCCCGAGTGCTGTTACTTCTCGAGCTTGCGTTGTATTCCCTCGAAGAGGAAAGGGAGATGCAGCACAGTAGCGTAAGTATTTCCCTCAGTTTTTTAGAACCAAGGTATAAATCCAGTAGGAGACCACGCGCGAGTCCCTCGCACCTGCACAAACAAATAAGTACTTCGCAGCCAACGCGATAAGGGGTTGTCAATCCCTTTATGGTCACTTATGAAAGTGAGATCAGATAGAGATGATAGTTTACATTTTTTTTATTTTTAGTTTATAAGAACAACAAGTAAAAGCGATAAAAGTAAAGTAGATGTAGATTGATATGTGAGAATAGACCCGGGGGCCATAGTGTTCTCTAGTGGCTTCTCTCATGATAGCGATATTCTATGGCGGGTAAACAAATTGCTGTCGAGCAATTGATAGAAAAGCGAATAATTATGAGACTATCTAGGCATGATCATTGTATATAGGCATCACGTCCGAGACAAGTAGACCGACTCCTGCCTGCATCTACTACTATTACTCCACACATCGACCACTATCCAGCATGCATCTAGTGTATTGAGTTCATAAGAACAGAGTAACGCCTTAAGCAAGATGACATGATGTAGAGGGATAAACTCAAGCAATATGATATAAACCCCATCTTTTTATCCTCGATGGAAACAATACAATACGTGCCTTGCTTCCCCTACTGTCACTAGGAAAGGACACCGCAAGATTGAACCCAAAGCCAAGCACTTCTCCCATTGCAAGAACTATAGATCTAGTAGGCCAAACCAAACCAATAATTCGAAGAGACTTGTAAGGATATTATGAGCACACATAAAAAGTTCATAGAAGAACCAAATATATTTCATAGATAACCTTGATCATAAACTCACAATTCATCGGATCTCGACAAACACACCGCAAAAAGGGATTACATCGAATAGATCTCCTCGAAGACCGAGGAGAACTTTGTATTGAGATCTAGAGAGAGAAGAAGCCATCTAGATACTAGCTATGGACCCGAAGGTCTGTGGTAAACTACTCACAACTCATGGTGAGGGCGATGATGATGATGATGATGAACTCCATGATGGATCCCCCTCCGGTGGAGCTCCGGAACAGGCTCCAAGATGGGATCTCATGGGAACAGAAGGTACGGCGGTGGAATTAGGGTTTTCTCTCTGTCCATGGAGGTTCTGGGGTACGTAGACTTATATAGGAAGAAGGAGGGCACCGGGGGACGCTCGAGGGGGCCACGAGGCACGGGGCGCGCCCTGGGAAGGGGGGCACGCCCCCCACCCTCGTGGGCCACCTCTTGATCCCCTGACATGGTTCTCAAGCTCCGCGTGCGTGATTTTCTCCAAAAATATCTCTCGCGAAGGTTTCATTCCGATTGGACTCCGTTTGATATTCTTTTTCTGCAAAACCCTGAAATAGGCAAAAAACAGCAATCTGGACTGGGCCTTTGGGTTAGTAGGTTAGTCCCAAAAATGATATAAAAGTGTGTGATAAAGCCCATTAAACATCCAAGACTTCATAAATAATAGCATGGAACAATCAAAAATTATAGATACGTTGGAGACGTATCAAGCATCCCCAAGCTTAATTCCTGCTCGTCCTCGAGTAGGTAAATGATAAAGAAAGAATTTTTGATGTGGAATGCTAACCAATATAGTTTTTTAATGTAATTATCTTAATTGTGGCATGAATGTTCAGATCTGAAAGATTCAAGATAAAAGTCTATGTTGACATAAGAACTAACAAAGCAATCATGTCTTCTCAAAATACTATGGCAAAAGAAAGTTATCCCTACAAAATCATATAGTCTGGCTATGCTCCCTCTTCATCACACAAAATATTCATATCATGCACAACCCCGATTTCAGCCAAGCATTTGTTTTCATACTCTATCTTTTCAAACCTTCCAACTTTCACACAATACATGAGGGTGAGCCATGGATTTAGCACTATGGGTGGAATAGAGGTGGTTGTGGAGAAAACAAAAAGGAGGGAGATAGTCTCACATCAACTAGGCGTATCAAAGGGCTATGGAGATGCCCATCAATAGATATCAATGTGAGTGAGTAGGGATTGCCATGCAACGGATGCACTAGAGCTAAATATGAATGAAATCTCAACAAAAGAAACTAGTGGGTGCATCCAACTTTCTTGCTCATGAAGACCTAGGGAACTTCAGGAGGCCCATCGTTGGAATATACAAGCCAAGTTCTATAACGAAAATTCCCACTAGTATATGAAAATGACTAAACATGAGACTCTCTACACCGAAGAACATGGTGCTACTTTGAAGCACAAGTGTGGAAAAAAGATAGTAGCAATTGTCCCTTTTTCTTTTCTTTTTTTTCTTTTTTTTGGGCCTTTCTTTTTTTCTTTGGCCATTCTTTATTTTCTTTTTAATTTTGCGGAGGGGCTTTATAGATTTATCCTTTCCTCCCATGGGACAATGCTCTAATAATGATGATCATCACACTTTCATTACAACTCGATACTACAACAAAGTATGACTCTATATGAATGCCTTCGGCGGTGTACCGGTATGTGCAATGAAACAAGAGTGACATGTATGAAAGGTTATGCATGGTCAACTACATGATCATGCAATGGCAATATGACAATATGATGCGTGTCATATGAACGGAACGGTGGAAAGTTGCATGGCAATATATCTCGGAATGGCTATGGAAATGCCATGATAGGTAGGTATGGTGGATGTTTTGAGGAATAATATGGTGGCTGTTTTGAGGAAGGATATATAGTGGGTTATGGCACCGGCGAAATTTGCGTGGTACGAGAGAGGCTAGCAATGGTGGAAGGGTGAGAGTGCGTATAATCCATAGACTCAACATTAGTCATAAGAACTCATATACTTATTGCAAAAATTTATGAGTCATCAAAACAAAGCAATCAACGCATGCTCCTAGGGGGGGGGGGTTGGTAGGAGTTAACCATCGCGCGCCCCCGACCTCCACACAAAGGTCGACAGTCTACAAATATCTCATGCTCTAACTTCGTCACATAGCGCTTCACCATACGTGCATGCTACGAGAATCACTAACCTTAACACAAGTATTTCTCAATTTCATAATAACTCCACTAGCATGACTCTAATATCACTATCCTCGTGTCTCAAAACAATTATCAAGCATCCAACATCTCATTCTATTTAATGCACTTGGTGTGAAATTTTTTACTACATTGACATTGGATGTCTATCATGTGAAGACTAGTTTCTTTAGCCTAAACACATTACCATGCTGTTTTAATAGACTCTCGAATATATATAAGTGAAACATGAGAGTTCAACAATTTCTACAAAATATTACCACCACCATGCTCTAAAAGATATAAGTGAAGCACTAGAGCAAAAACTATTCAACTCAAAAGATATAAGTGAAGAACATAGAGTGTTCTAACAATTTCTAGGCCATATTTAACTCTCTCAAATAGGTGTGTCCAGCAAGGATGATTGTGTAAAACTAACAAGCAAAGACTCAAATTATACAAGACGCTCCAAGCAAAACACATATCATGTTGCGAATGAAAATATAGCTCCAAGTATAGTTACGGATGGATGAAGACGAAAGAGGGGATGCCTTCCGGGCATCCCCAAGCTTAGGCTTTTGATTATCTTGAATTCCTTGGGTTGCCATGGGCATCCCCAAGCTTAGGCCTTTGCTACTCCTTGTTCCATAGTCCATCAAAGCAATACTCAAAACTTGAAAACTTCACAACACAAAACTTAGACAAAAAGTCTCGTGAGCTCCGTTAGTATAAGAAAGCAAACCACTACTCAAAGGTGCAGCAATGAATTCATTATTTGTTTATATTGGTGTTAAACCTACTGTATTCCAACTTCTCTATGGTTCATATCCTCCAATACTACTCATAGAAGCATCAGAATAAGCAAACAACACACGAAAAATAGAATCTGTCAAAAACAGAACAGTCTGTAGTAATCTGCAGGTTTCGCCTACTTCTGGAACTCCAACAAATTCAAACTAAATTGGTAAATTTGTGGAATTTGTCTACCAATTATCTGCGAAAAGAATCAACTAAAAATCACGCTCCAGTAAAATCTGAAGACCACTTTAGCGAGCGCTAATGATTCTGTTTTTCACAGCATGATCACATAAACTTCACACAAGTCTTCCCAAAGGTTCTACTTGGCACAAACACTAGACAAAACATGAAACCACATCTAATCAGAGGCTAGATGCAATATTTATTCCCTAACAGCAGTAAAAACAAAAAACAAAAAATTGGGTTGCCTCCCAACAAGCGCTATCGTTTTACGCCCCTAGCTAGGCACGATACAAGATAAATCTAGGTATTGCCATCTTTGGAAGGCAATCCATAAGTGGCTCTCATGATAGATTCATATGGTAATTCGATTTTCTTTCTAGGAAAGTGTTCCATGCCTTTCCTTAATGGAAATTGGAACCTAATATTTCCTTCCTTCTGTGACGCCCGAAGACCGATGGTCCAGAAGATTCCAGATGCTCCGGGTTTCTCCCGTGTGTTTCATTTGTGCTTGTGTTATTTATTTTTGCATTGCATCATGTCATCATGCCATCATGACTTTAATTATGCATCTCAACCAAATAAATTTTGAAGATTATGTTGCAACATATCTATCCGTTGTTTTTGTTTTGATTCTGGTATTCGAGTTGCTTCGATGTCAAGTGTTGATTCCATACCTTCTTAATCGGTGTTCTCATATTTCCATGGGAGTGCTAATTCTTCTTGACCATCGAGAGTTTCATGTTAATCCTTTTCAACCGGTGTGCCTTCTCTTCAAGTTATTCCATACGGACGCCGTTGAGAAATCTGACGATTTGTATGTTTCATTCCTCCCAAGTTGTCTTTGTTTTTCCCCACCCTCCCACCCTTCTTCTTCTCGGAGTTACAAATTCTAAATGAAGTATCCATTTTATTCATGTGATGGTTCTTCATTCTTTTCTTTCAATGTCCTTATCCGGTGATTTCTCGTGAAGATGCTCAGGAAGATTCAGTTTATCATTCTCTGTTTCTTGTTTCTTCTCCGGTGGATTTAATTCAAGCTTCGGTCATGATCATATCTCTTCCTTTTGTTTAACATGTTTTCCCATGTTGAAAATTATTATCCGAAGGCTCACTTATTTCTTCACATCTCTTTATTCTTATCTGGAGTGCTGAAGATATCTCAAATGATCTGCGTTTCCATTCTTAATCCTTTCAAGCTATTTTGAGGATTATCATCTTATTCAAGCCATTTAATTCAACCGGTGCAATATCTCTTCAGCAATCTTTTTCAACGGCGATTTCTTTAGTGGGCCCTAACCCACAGGTCTTTTTCCAGGATCTTACCTGACTCTTCTAATTTTTCCGGAGTTATTCTAAAAAAAAATCTTTCAAAGCGTGACGTAAGAATGATTTCCATCAGTCACATGCCTTCTCCAAGCTTGTTTTCAATTATTTCCATCTTTAGCTCCACCTTCCTCTTGTCATTAGTCCGGAGTATCTCGAAATTCTTCATTGCATTTCTCGTCTTCACTCTCAACATTTGAAGACCGGAGAAGAGTTTCTCTTAAATCTTGACCCGTTCTCTTGATGAGTTGTGGTTCTAGCTTCATGCCATCCTCATTATTGTTCCGATTGTGAGGAATTCTTTTTATACCCGTCCGAAGCATTTCATGAATTATTTCCATTGTGATCCTCCGAAGGCCATCATTTCAGAATATTTCTTCGTTCTCAGTTTTCAACTTGTCCTCCAAATATTCTTCATTGATGCCTCTTCGTTCGTCTCCATATTCTTACGGTGGTTCGTTCAAGATTACTCTTCCGTTGTTATCGTATCAATCCATTTGTTCTTTTCATAATCCTACCGGTGAGTCGTTCAAGATTATTCTCAAGTTTGGCTATATCTCTCTCCAATCCTTTTCAAGAAGAATAAGTAGTAGGCCAAATCCGTTGCTGGTCATCAATTTATTTTGATCAAGGATAAGCATACAGTAAATCTTATTCTTATTTCCTCGAAGTGATTAATCTCTTTTTTCCGGAGCTTGTTTATCATATCATATTCTCGGTCCTAAGTTGTTCATCTTGTTTTCCGGAGCTTCAAGTTATTTCAATTATATTATTTCAAAGCTCCATCTAATTCATCGCAGGCCCTGAATCTTATTCTTTTCATCTTTCACTTATCTTACTTTTCATTACCGGAGTTTTCATGGTGGTTCATCAAGATTTAATTCATCCTCGAAGTCTTCATCAAGATTCTTGTTGGAGCTCAAGCATTCTTCATCACGCTTTCCAAGTGCAATTCTTTCTACCTTATTGTTTGAGATGGTGGTATGTCATTCTTGACATTTTCCCTTCATGTTTATGATTCACAAGTTATCAGGAATGAGATATTTAATCCCGTCAATTTCTTCGTTGGAGTTATCTTGGGTTGTATTTTCACCTAAAGCTTTCCCTAAGGATTGTTGCTATTTATGGTGCTTATAAATGACCCAGTTTCTTCATTTATCCTCCTGTAGAAACAAGTTTTCATCTTGTCGTTGATGTCGATCCAATCAATTGTTTTCCATTAGTGGCGGGTTGTCACCCCATAACTTTGAGATGTTTTCCATAAGGCCACAACAAGCTTATTCTTTTGTTGTTGATTATTTTCAACAACTCCGTTCAACCCTTCTTCGTAAGGATGATTTTCATATTCATTTGTCGGAGAAGTTATCTTTTTCTTCTCCGTTCTTTTCTTTCCAACGATCTAGCATATATTCTTTCATTCCGGAGGCATTGTAATACGGATATCTTTGTTCCGTCATCTCGTTTTTATCAAGATCATATTCTTCCTTGCTTGTCTATTTAACCGGAGTGTTGTGTCCTCCATTCAAGTTCCGTCATCTTATCTAGTTTGCCTCTCTTTTCAACCGGAGTGTTGTCTGAATCTTTCTTAACCTTGTGCCATTCTTTTAATTGTTTCGGAGGCAGTGTGTTGTTGATTCCATCAACTATCTGCCCATCTCCTCAAGTTCATGTTAATTCCTTCCATTTTCAGTCGGAGTGCTGTCCGAATTCTGTCATTCTTATTCCTTGGCTATACCGTTGCAGTTTCATATTCTTTTGGTTCGTAAGCTTTTGTTTCATGTCTTTCAACCTACAAGGTTCTCGTAATGCTCCTTGTTCCTCTTTTCTAATGGAGTGTTTTCATCTTCGTTCATCTCCATTGTATTCTTTATTCAACTTGTTTAACCTCTCAAGGTTCGTGGTTTCACTCGTTTGTCAAAGAAGCAACTTTGTTTTACCTCTTCTTTTTCGTTTCTATCCGGTGCCATCTCTAGGATCTCGGGTCGAGATCCTCTGTTAGTGTGGGAGAGTTGTGACGCCCGAAGACCGATGCTCCAGAAGATTCCAGATGTTCCGGGTTTCTCCCGTGTGTTTCATTTGTGCTTGTGTTATTTATTTTTGCATTGCATCATGTCATCATGCCATCATGACTTTAATTATGCATCTCAACCAAATAAATTGTGTGGATCTTTGATCCATTTAAATTGAGGGAAGAGTGACTTCTCTTTATAACATATCCTCCTAATAATTATGGAGCTATTATAAATAAATATTCCATTTGTTTGGAATTAACCCAAACACACTTGCATATATTCCCCATGCCTTTTCTACTCCAAGTTTCACCGTCAAAACCTTGTGTATAATTCTTATCCGTTTTATCGAGGTTCCTCCAAAAATTCGAACATTTTTGGACACTTCGAAAACATGTCCTAGTTCAAACCATTTGAATTAAATTCAAATGGGTTTGAATTTATATCTTTTGATCTTGCCACTTCTTATTTTCTGGGATCAGACTCATTTTTGCGAGTCCCGAGAAATTACCCTCAGGCCCAAATTCTTTCCCTAAGTGCCCTTTCTTTTTCCTCTCTCTTTTTCTTCTCTTTTATTTTTATTTTAGTGAGAGAGAGGCAGAGAGCCCAGCTTGGGCCTCCCAGCCGCAGCTGGCCCAACCTCCTCCCCCCTCGGCCCATTTGGCAAGGCCTCAAGGCCCAGCCTCCCTCTCCAATCGCAACCCTAGCCCGACCGCTCCTCCCATCGATCCACCCCGCTCCCTCTTCCTCAGCGTCGCAGCCTCCCATCCCGATCCCCTCGTCTCCATCTCTCTCCCTCGCGCCCCTCACCTCTCCTCCGCCGCGCGCCGTGGCCTCCTTCCCCGCGCCATGGCGCCGTCCAGCGCCGCCATCCCCCTCGCGCCGCCAGCCAGAGGCCACCTCGTCGGCCCTCCGCTCCGTCCTGCGCGTCTCCGCCGTCCCGCCGACGTGCTGCGCGCCGCCTCCGCTCGTGCATGAGCTCCCCGCCACCACGCTGCCCGTTGCCGGTCGACTCCCGCCCGGTTCCTCTCGCCCCCGCTTGCTCTGCCGCGCCGTGCCGCGACCGCTGCCACCAACATCTCCAGCACCTCCGCGCCCATCTTCTCCGCCGGTCCTTACCCCGCGCCGAGCTGCTCCCCCGTTGCCCCTTCCTCTGCTCCGTTCGCAGCACCTCTCCTCATCCCGCTAGTCATGGCCGCCGCCGCGAAGCTTCTAGCCTCCGGCAGCAACAGCTGTAGGTCCGGCAGCCTCGTATCCCGCCGTGGCCATCCCCACGCACATCTTGCTGGCACCTTTGCTCGAGCTTGGCACAGCATTGCCGGCGCTGGTGCTTTGCCCTATATGAGTTGCCGCTGCTCTCTGGTTCTCGGTGACCTTCACGTCTCGCTGGAACCGCAAGTACCACCAACGCCTCTGGCTTCGGCAAGTTCAACGACGACCACAGTGACGCGACAAGTACCACTACGACCCGCCAAGTACCTCGACGCCCGATGCCTAGAACGACTAGACTTGGTGGATGCGACAAGTACCACGACGACCTCGTGTACGACTACAGGATGATGCGTCAAGTTCCTCGCCGTGTGCATCTACCGTCGCCAAGACCCGAGACCCCAAGTACCACGACGACCTTTGCGCCAAGTTCAACTACGTCCGACGACATGTACATCTTCGAAACGAGAACGGCGACACGTCAAGTACCACTACCGTCGCCGAAGAACCGTGAACGAAAACGCCAACGTGCATGACTACTTCCACTACTTCCCCTACGATCTTGATCCTCCTCGAAACGAACGTTCCGAAGGTATAACCCCGAGACGATGACCCGCGGACGAATGCTTGTGGTTGTATGAGATGTTTCCCTTGTGTGCACCGTGTCGATTCGTCTTTTGTCATGCTCCTCGGTTGCCTCGTCGCCAACCCGTGGGAACCCGGTGACGGGATCACCCCACCTTTCATCTTGTTCGACTCGCTCACGCCACCTTTTCTTTTGCACCGGTCTCTCAACGAGTTACCGGAACCGAGATGTTGCCGTTGCATCATTTTCGGATCGTTGCCGTGGCACCCTTTCCTTCCACCACGGTGACAATACCTCATCTCTCTTCATGTTAACTTTTACTAAAAATTGCATAAAACTTGATCATGTCATCCACATCATGTTAACAACATTAAAATGTGTGAATTGTTGTTTGCTTAAAATTGCTAAACATGCATATGGGGATTTTTCCGGAATTGTTGTTGTTATTTCCGGCCTCATTTAAAATGCCTAGATAGCTAGTTTACACTTGCTTCACCTCTTGCCATGTTAACAAACATTTAATCTTTTCTTGTAAATAAATGAGAGTCAATTAAATAAATAAAATGTGGTGTTTTCTCAATATGCAACTCGTTGCATATTGAGCTCCACTTAACTTGTAGTATTTTTTGTGCACCTTGCCATGCCATGCATATTTAAACCGGACATGCATCATACCTTGCCATATATTGCGTCCTATATAAACTTGTCTTGCATCATACCTTGCCATGTATTGCATCATATAGTCTTGTGATGTGTTTTTCTGTGCTTCCTACCTTGCCATGTTTTGCTTCCTGTATAGACTTGTGGTGCATCCTATATAGAACTGTCATGCATCATACTTGGATGTGCATCATATGCAATGTTTATGCTTGTGTGTTTACCGTGTTGTTTGCTTCTTTCCGGTTACTTCTCTTGTTAGCTTCGGTTCCGTTCCGGAGTTGTGAGGATCCGCTCGTCTATGTTGCTCCGTCTACTTCATGGACTTGTTCTTCTTCTTTGCGGAATCCCAGGCAAGATGACCATACCCTTGGATACCTTTACTATCATTGCCATGCTTAGTGTCTCGATGCTATCGTTATATGTCGTGCTACCCATCATTATTGTCAGCCCCTCTCCTTGTTGCCATGAAACCTTTAACCTTTGACACCCTCCTAGCAAAAACCATTGTTTGGCTATGTTACCCGCTTGCTCAGCCCCTCTTATAGCGTTGTTAGTTGCAGGTGAAAATGAAGATCGTTCCAGGAGGGAACTTGTTGTTGGAATATCACAATATCTATTATTATTATAAACACAGCTATATACTGGGCATGGGTGGAAGGCTTGGCCTTTTGCTCGGTGTTTTGTTCCACTCATGCCACCATAGGCGCCGATAAACCGACATTATGTTCCTTGATTTTGCGTTCCTTACACGATGGGTATATGGGGACCCCTTGACACTTCGACTTTGAATAAAACTCCTCTAGCAAGGCCCAACATTGGTTTTAATTTGTTCATAATAACAACTTAATTAATTAATTAAATGGCATAAGGGGGACGCTCCTTGGAGATTCTTTTCTACATAGCAGGGGGGCCAGTGCTGATGGTGTTGGTCCCAAACAGCTAGACTGCAGGGCCGCCTTGGGGAAACCCGAGGTATCTGGTATTTTCCTGTAGGCTGTCCCATCCGGACGTGGCCTGAGACGAGATACGTGCGGCTACTATCAGGGTGTCGGCACGCCGGGAGGTCTTGCTGGACTTGTTTTACCATTGTCGAAATGTCTTGTGCACCGGGATGCCGAGCCTGATTGGATTTTTCCTAAGATAACGGGTGATGATATTATATTTATCACTTCAGCTGATCGTGAGAGCTTGTGATGGGCTAAGTTGGGACACCCCTGCAGGGTTATGATCTTTCGAAAGCCGTGCCCGCGGTTATGTGGCAGATTGGAATTTGTTAATGTCCGGTTGTAGAAAACTTGACAGAGGATCCGAAGTAAAACACACAACCGTGTGAGTAACCGTGACTGTCTCTTTTCACCTTGAGAAGAGAACATGGTGGGGTTATGTTTGACTCGTAGGTAGTTCAGGATCTTTAGCGATCACTACTAGTTTGCGACCGTTTGCGTAGATGCTCATCTTATTCTTGTACTCGTAAGCTAGCCACCATATTATGCTCAGCCGCTGCTGCAACCTCACCACTTTACCTCTTCCTACCCATAAAGCTTTGCTAGTCTTGTTACCCATGGTTATGGGATTGCTGAGTCCTCATGGCTCACAGATACTACAACACCAGATGCAGGTTCAGCCGAGAATGATGCAGGAGATGGATCAGAACTCCATCGGGAGTTCGATGAATAGCGTGGCCGTATGCTTGTGACGTGTTTCGACGATCAGTAGTGGTTTCTACTAGGGGCGATTCAGACCTGTGGCTTTATGTTTTGGTATCTTTCTTTTGGATCTTCGCCCGTAGTCGGGTTGTGATGTTTTGAATGATGTTTTGCTTATGTAATGTATTGTGTGACGTGGTGAGTGTAAGCCAACTATCCTTTTGCAATTTCATCCCTATTTTTACATGAGTCATGCAAAGATACCACACTTGAGATCATTCCAGAATGGGCTTATACCTTTAAGTTGTGCCTCGACACATAGGAGGTATAGTCCCATCCTGGGCGTTACAGAAGGCATCTTTCCATAAGAGTTGTTGTAGGAATTACCATAATTATTAGAGGAATTACTAGGAAAATGCCTAGGATTAAAATTACCTCTATAAGCATTGTTACCAAAATTATTCCTACCAACAAAATTCACATCCAAAGATTCATTGTTATTCTCAATCAAAGTGGACAAAGGCATATCATTAGGATCAGAAGAAGCACTCTTAGCAGCAAATAATTTCATAAGTTCATCCATCTTTCCACTCAAAACACTAATTTCTTCGATAGCATGCACTTTTTTACTAGTAGATCTTTCGGTGTGCCACTGAGAATAATTAACCATAATATTATCTAGGAGTTTGGTAGCTTCTCCTAAGGTAGTTTCCATGAAAGTGCCTCCGGCGGCCGAGTCTAAAAGATTTATAGAAGCAAAATTCAAGCCAGCATAAAAGTTCTGAATAATCATCCATAGATTCAAACCATGTGTAGAGCAATTACGTATCATCAATTTCATTCTCTCCCAAGCTTGTGCAACATGCTCATGGTCTAGTTGCTTAAAATTCATAATAACATTTCTAGGAGAGATGATCTTAGCAGGAGGGAAATACTTAGAGATAAAAGCATCTTTGCACTTATTCCACGAATCAATACTATTTCTAGGCATAGAGGAAAATTAAGTTTTAGCACGATCTCTAAGTGAAAACAGAAATAACTTCAATTTAACAATATCGTTATCAAGGTTTCCAGAATCACGATTCTGTTGTACGATTCTACGAGTTTACGATCCAAACTAACCCCTCTGATTCTATTATTTTAGTTCATAGAATCTACGTTTTTCTGATCCTAGTAGTGAAGATTCTACGATTTGCGATCCTACCATCACAGCTCCGATCCGATTCAAAATCGCGATTCTGACAACCTTGATCGTTATCCGTATCCCTTTTCTTTTGCATATCACACAAATCAACAAAGTTGTTTAGATGGGTAGCGGCATGTTCACTGGGAAGGCCGGAGAATTGATCTTTCATGACAAGATTCAACAAAGCAGCATTGATCTCACAAGATTCAGCATCGGTAATAGGAGCGATCGGAGTGCTAATGAAATCATTGTTGTTGGTATTGGAGAAGTCACACAATTTGGTATTGTTCTGGGCCATAATGACAAGCAAGCAATCCAACACGCACAAGCAAACAAGAAGCAAGCGAACGATAAACACACGGCGGAAGAAGGGCAAATAAAACGGCAAGGGTGAAGTGGGGGAGAGGAAAACGAGAGGAAAATAAATGTAATGCGAAGGATACGGGTTTGTGATAGGTACTTGGTATATGACTTTTGCGTAAGCCTCCTCGGCAACGGTGCCAGAAATTCTTCTTGCTACTTCTCAAGCTTGCGTTGTATTCCCTCGAAGAGGAAAGGGAGAAGACGCACAGTAGCGTAAGTATTTCCCTCGGTTTTTGAGAACCAAGGTATCAATCCAGTAGGAGACCACGCGCGAGTCCCTTGCACCTGCACAAACAAATAAGAACTTTGCAGCAAACACGATAAGGGGTTGTCAATCCCTTTACGGTCACTTACGAAAGTGAGATCTGATAGAGATGATAGTTTATATTTTTGGTATTTTTAGTTCATAAGAACAGCAAGTAAAAGCGATAAAAGTAAAGTAAATGTAGATTGATATGTTGAGAATAGACCCGGGGGCCATAGTGTTCTCTAGTGGGTTCTCTCATGATAGCGATATTCTACGGCGGGTAAACAAATTACTGTCGAGCAACTGATAGAAAAGCGAATAAGTATGAGACTATCTAGCCATGATCATTGTATATAGGCATCACGTCCGAGACAAGTAGACCGACTCCTGCCTGCATCTACTACTATTACTCCACACATCGACCGCTATCCAACATGCATCTAGTGTATTGAGTTCATAAGAACAGATTAACGCCTTAAGCAAGATGACATGATGTAGAGGGATATACTCAAGCAATATAATATAAACCCCATCTTTTTATCCTCGATGGCAACAATACAATACGTGCCTTGCTGCCTCTACTGTCACTGCGAACGGACACCGCAAGATCGAACCCAAAGCCAAGCACTTCTCCCATTGCAAAAACTATAGATCTAGTAGGCCAAACCAAACCAATAATTCGAAGAGACTTGCAAGGATATTATGAGCACACATAAAAAGTTCGGAGAAGAACCAAATATCTTTCATTGATAACCTTGATCATAAACTCACAATTCATCGGATCTCGACAAACACACCGCAAAAAGAGATTACATCGAATAGATCTCCTGGAAGACCGAGGAGAACTTTGTATTGAGATCTAGAGAGAGAGAAGAAGCCATCTAGATACTAGCTATGGACCCGAAGGTCTGTGGTAAACTACTCACAACTCATGGTGAGGGCGATGATGATGATGATGAAGAACTCCATGATGGATCCCCCTCCGGTGGAGCTCCGGAATAGGCTCCAAGATGGGATCTCATGGGAACAGAAGGTACGGCGATGGAATTAGGGTTTTCTCTCTGTCCACGGAGGTTCTGGGGTACGTAGACTTATATAGGAAGAAGGAGGGCACCGGGAACGCTCGAGGGGGCCACGAGGCAGGGGGGAGCGCCCTGGGAAGGGGGGCGTGCCCCCCACCCTCCTGGGCCACCTCTTGATCCCCTGATGTGGTTCTCAAGCTCCGCGTGCGTGATTTTCTCCAAAAATATCTCTCGCAAAGGTTTCATTCCGTTTGGACTCCGGTTGATATTCTTTTTCTACAAAACCCTGAAACAGGCAAAAAACAGCAATCTGGACTGGGCCTTTGGGTTAGTAGGTTAGTCCCAAAAATGATATAAAAGTGTATGATAAAGCCCATTAAACATCCAAGGCTTCATAAATAATAGCATGGAACAATCAAAAATTATAGATACGTTGGAGACGTATCAAGTGCCATGATTTCAGATCTGAACCTATTATGTTTTCATGAATATATATGTGTTCTTGATCCTATCTTCCAAGTCTATAGTCACCTACCTTGTGTTATGATCCAGCAACCCCGAAGTGACAATAATCGGGACCACTCCCGGTGATGACCGTAGTTTGAGGAGTTCATGTATTCACTATGTGTTAATGCTTTGGTCCGGTACTCTATTAAAAGGAGGCCTTAATATCCCTTAGTTTCCACTAGGACCCCACTGCCACGGGAGGGTAGGACAAAAGATGTCATGCAAGTTCTTTTCCATAAGCACGTATGACTATATTCGGAATACATGCCTACATTACATTGATGAACTGGAGCTAGTTCTGTGTCACCCTAGGTTATAACATTTACATTATGAATCGCATCTGACATAATTCCCCATCACCGATCCAATGCCTACGAGCTTTTCCCATATTGCTTATTTACTTTTCAGCTGCTATTGTTACAAAAACTACAAAAAACACTACCGTTACTTTTATGGCTGTTACTGCTATCTCCATATTACTTTGCTACTAAACTACCTTGCTGCAGATACTAAGTTTCCAGGTGTGGTTGAATTGACAAATCAGCAGCTAATACTTAAGAGTATTCTTTGGCTCCCCTTGTGTCGAATCAATAAATTTGGGTTGAATACTTTGCCCTCGAAAACTGTTGCGATCCCCTACACTTGTGGGTTGTCAAGACTATTTTCTGGCGCCGTTGCCGGGGAGCATAGCTCTATTCTTTAAGTCACTTGGGATTTATATCTGTTAATCACTATGAAGAATTTGAAGGACTCAAAAACCAAGATCTATCCCTCAACTACGAGGGGAGGTAAGGAACTGACATCTAGCTCTGCACTTGATTCACCCTCTGTTATGAGTAAATTTGTGACACCTACTCCTGCTATTGAATCTGATATGTTGCATGTTCTTGATGATGCTACTTCTGCTATGTATGATGAAACTACTTCTATGCTCGGTAATAATGTGCCACTAGGTGAATTTCTAGATGAACAAATTGCTAAGGTTAGGTAGAATGCAAATATTGAAACTGATAATATTTATGAAAGTGATGATGAAGATTCTGCCCCTAGATATGAATTGCCTGTTATTCCTGAGGGTTATGTTATGGATGAAGAAACTGCTAGAGACTTTCTTGCTTGCAACGATAGATATGATCTTAAGAAATTATTAGCTAAGTTGAAAGAAAAGTTTTTGAATGCTAGAATGAAATATGACCCTACTTTTGCTACTTCACCTATCTTTGTTACTGATAAGGATTATGATTTCTCTGTTGATCCTGAGTTAATTACTTTGGTTGAATCTGATCCTTTCCATGGCTATGAATCTGAAACTGTTGTGGCGCATCTTACTAAGTTGAGTGATATAGCCACCATGTTTACCAATGATGAAAAGATTTGTTACTACTATATTCTTAAGTTGTTTCCGTTCTCGTTAAAGGGTGATGCTAAGACTTGGTTTAATTATCTTGATCCTGGTTGTGTGCGTAGTCCCCGGGATATGATGCATTACTTTTCTGCTAAATATTTTCCTGTTCATAAGAAACAAGCTGCCTTACGGGAAATATATAACTTTGTGCAAATTGAAGAAGAGAGTCTCCCACAAGCTTGGGGGAGGCTTCTCCAATTACCTAATGCTTTGCCTGATCATCCTCTTCAGAGGAACGATATACTTGATGTATTTTATAATGGACTAACCGATGCTTCCAGAGACCACCTGGATAGTTGTGTTGGTTGTGTTTTCAGGGAAAGAACAGTTGATCAAGCTGAATTACTATTGAATAATATGCTAGCCAATGAAAATAATTGGACACTTCCTGAACCAGCCCCTAAGCCAACTCTGAAGAAAAGGGGAGTTCTATTTCTCAGTCCTGAAGATATGCAAGAGACAAAGAAATCTATAAAAGAAAAGGGTATTAAAGCTGAAGATGTTAAGAATTTACCACCTATTGAAGAAATACATGGTCTTGATAACCCGACACAGGTAGTAAAGGTAAATCCTCTTTATAGATTTGATGAAGGTGATATTCCCCGTTATAAGTCTGCTAGCCAATGCTTAGATGAGTTTGACAATTTCATTGTGAAACAAGAAAACTTCAATGCTTATGTTGGTAGACAACTGCAACGAAATGCTTATATGATTGAATGCTTGAGTGATTATATGTGTAGAGTTAAAGGTGAATTGAAACTCATTAGTAAACATGCTTCTATGGTTACCACTCAAGTAGAACAAGTACTTAAAGCTCAGAATGATTTGCTTAATGAATTAAATAGTTAGAATAATGACTATGCTGTTAGAGTTCCAACTAGAGGTGGTAAAATGACTCAGGAACCTTTGTATCCTGAGGGCCACCCTAAGAGAATTGAGCAAGATTCTCAGAGAGCCAATTTAGATGCACCTAGTTCTTCTAAGAAGAAGAAAAAGAAAAATGATAGAACTTTGCATGCTTCTAGTGAACCTATAGCTGACACACCTGAGAATCCCAATGATATATCTGTTTCTGATGCTAGGACACAATCTGGTAATGAACATGAACCTAGTGATAATGTTAATGATGATGTTCATGATGATGCTCAACCTAGCAATGATAATGATGTAGAGATTGAACCTGTTGTTGATCTTGATAACCCACAATCAAAGAATCGACGTTATGATAAGAGAGACTTTGTTGCTAGGAAGCACGGTAAGGAAAGAGAACCATGGGTTCAGAAACCCATGCATTTTCCTCCTAAACCATCCAAGAAAAAAGATGATGAGGATTTTGAGCGCTTTGCTGAAATGATTAGACCTATCTTTTTGCGTATGCGTTTGACTGATATGCTCAAAACAAATCCTTATGCTAAATATATGAAGGATATTATTACCAATAAAAGAAAGATACCTGAAGTAGAAATTTCCACCATGCTTGCCAATTACACTTTAAACGGTGGAATACCTAAGAAACTAGGAGATCCAGGAGTACCCACTATACCTTGCTCCATTAAAGGAAGCTATGTTAAAACAGCTTTGTGTGATCTTGGAGCCGGTGTTAGTGTTATGCCTCTTTCTTTATATCGTAGACTTGACTTGAGTAAGTTGACACCTACTGAAATATCTTTGCAAATGGCTGATAAATCAACTGCTATACCTGTCGGTATTTGTGAGGATGAGCCTGTTGTGGTTGCAAATGTTACTATTCTAACGGACTTTGTTATCCTTCATATTCCCGAGGACGATAGTATGTCTATTATCCTTGGTAGACCCTTTTTCAATACTGCAGGGGCTGTTATAGATTGCAACAAAGGCAATGTCAATGGTAATGAGCATACGGTACACTTTCCAAGGAAACAACCTCAGGTCCACAGTATCAATTATATTGGAAAAAATTCAACTATTACTATTGGAGGTTTTGAATTTCCTCTTTCTACTGTCAAGAAGACATGTGATATTCTTATTGTTGGGGACATCCATATCCCCATTGAGGTAACCTAGTGTTATTCGAAAATTCTCTGGTTTCATGTTATTCGGAAAGAGTTTATAACAAGACATGATCAACCTTGTTAATGGATTCCTTTTGATGAGCATGAGATAGGTGAATCTAGATAGCACAACCTTCTGTATCCTCCTTTTACTTTCTGTTAGTTAGGATAAATAAAGCAAAAATAGTATTTTCTATCCGTTTCCAGACTTATTCGTGCAATAAAAAAATACCCCAAAAATAAAAGTTCTCCAAATGCCCTGAAAATGAAATATGATTTTTTTCTAGAATATTTGAGAATATATGGCATAGATAACACAGCGAGGGGAGCCAGCACCTGGCCACGAGGGTCCAGGGCGCGCCCACCCTTAGAGGGCATGCCCCCTGCCTCGTGGGCCCCACGTGGCCCCCCTCCACTTATTCCTACACCAATACCCTTCTTCTTCCTCCCAAAAAAATCACTATCTAGCTCAAGCACGAGTTCTAGCTAATCTTACTACCATTTTCGATCTCCTTGCTCAAAGCTCCATTCACAAAACTGTTTGGAGAGATTGTTCCTTGGTATGTGACTCCTCCATTGGTCCAATTAGTTTTTGTTCTAGTGCTTTATTTATTGCAATTTTTTGCTGCTGTGGTGACCTTGTTCCTGAGCTTGCATGTCAAATTTCTTTGGTCCCAAGTAGTTCTAATGCATGATATAGTCTCTAGGCACTTGCAGGAGTTGTTGCTATCAATCTTGTTGAGTTTGGTTCACTTTTATTTTGAGTTACTAAAAATTTCAGAAAATTTCAAAAAAATGCATAGGAAAATCTTCCAAGGTGGTTCTTCAAGGAAGCAAGAACCAAGGCTCGTGATTCGTTAGCCGGACGATGAACTACCGAGGGAAGCCGAAGTGCGGCCTTGTGAATGGCCGTCGAAGGAGTTTATGGTTTGGGTTGGCATTAAGGGGGAATTTGACGCATATGTGCGTAACGCTGACCTCGAGGGCTTCATACAAGATAAGTGCCCTCAATATCGTTACTTAACTGATACCTTTGTGAGGAGGTTTAAATTTTCATCTTCACGTAATTCTCACACTATCATGTTTGACCTTTATGATAAATCTTACACCATGGACTCAAAGGATTTTAATGATGCTTGTAAGCTCCCGCAGTGGGGCAGTATGGGTGATCCTCGCAAATCTGAGTATAGAGACTTCCTTGCTAGTATCACTGTGGGGGAATCTAAAGAAATCACACAAGCTATTTTCAACATGGCAGTATGGTATTTTCAACATGTAGATGGTAAAATACTAAAGGAGTAAGTGATATGTAGCTACACAGTCCATAACATGACAATTTCAACATGTTAGAAAACTTATCAATGTGGCAACAGCATAATAATAATCATGACAATTATAATACAACCTACAGCGGCACCGGTGTTAAAGAAAAGCACACAGTGACTAATAACAAGCTATCAACACAAATGGTGAAATCATCACAATAAACGGAAATCACATCACCTCGGTATGGAAAAGTGTATTATCTACAACGAAAATCATGCATCGAACCCCTAAGCATGTACTATGCATGCTACACTACAAACAGATCGAATAAAGAAACAATAAAGCACACATGAGAATGAATGGTATGTTATCAAAAAGGAAACCTAGCCCTATAATTCAAAAAACAAAATTACAATGTGCCAAAAGGACCACCAAAGGCACAAACCAAAATAAAATACTGCAAAATAAATCTCGCATTCCAGCCACGAACTATTGTAACAAGAACAATAAGAATGAAAACAAATCCCACTCACCTCCCCCACTTGCGGGCAAAAGATCTGTAACAAACCCAACAATGTGCAAACCATAGCTTTCGTCGAATGTCCCTAGCCTCCACAAGCCTAGCACTAGATCTCTTTAGGTGCAATCTCTCATCCAAAACACAAGCTTGCCCCATGTCCTAAAATTTTCATATACACATTTGATCATATACCACGCCACACCACACAACCCCCCCCCCACCACCACCACCAAATTTTGTATAATAGGAAGGAATCGTATTATCCTGTTGAGTTTAGTATACACAAGTTGGTATTTTCAAGACTAGCAGGGGATATAGGAGGTCTACTCAACATAGTAGGCACATTTGGTAGAAAAACATAACATGTTGTCTAGTAAAAAAACTCATCACCCATAAAATTAAAATAAAATAGGTGGTAATTTTAAACATAACCTCACAATGTTGGTGAGTGAAACATACATTTATTTTGTGGCAATATAATGAGATACACCATGCTATTTGTAGCAACCAACAAGCATAGAAGAGAAAAGAAAAGGAAAAACTGATGAACTTGAGAAGCACATGGGGAAAACTATAAGCATAGATGGTAAAATACTAAAGGAGTAAGTGATACGTTGCTACACGATCCATAATATGACAATTTCAACAAGTTAGAAAACTTATCAATGTGGCCACTTCATAATAATAATCATGACAATTGTAATACAATCTACAGCGGCACCGTTGTTAAAGAAAAGCACAAAGTGACTCATAACAAGCTATCAACAGAAATGTTGAGATCATCACAATGATCAGAAATGACATCACCTCAATATGGAAAAGTGTATTATCTACAAAGAAAACCATGCATCGAATCCCTAAGCATGTACTATGCATGATACACTACAAACAAATCAGATAAAGAAACAATAAATCACACATGAAAATGAATGGTATGTTATCAACAAGGAAACCTAGCCCTATAATTCAAAAAAAAATCCAATGTGCCAAAAGGACCACCAAAGGCACAAACCAAAATAAAATACGTTAGAATAAATCTCGAATTCCAGCGAGGAACTCTTGTAACAACAACAATAAAAATAAAAATAAATCCCACAAACCTTCCCCACTTGCGCACAAAAGCTCCGCAACAAACCCAACATTGTGCAAACCATAGCCTTCATCGAATGGCCCTAGCCTCCACAAGCCTAGCATCTGCATCTCTTGAGAAGCAATCTCTGATCCAAAACAAAAGCATGCCCCATGTCCTAAAATTTGCATATACACTTTTGATCCTATACCGCGCCACACCACACAACCCCCCCCCCCCCACACCACCACCACCACCACCAAATTTTGTATAATAGGAAGGAAATCGTATTATCCTATTGAGTTGAGTAGATACAAGTTGGTATTTTCAAGACTAGTAGGGAAGATAGGAGATCTACTTAACATAATAGGAACATTTGGTTAAAAAACATAACATGTTGTCTAGTAAGAAAAAAACTCATCACCTATAAAATTAAAATAAGATAGGTGGTAAATTTTAAGCATAACCTCACAATGTTGGTGAGTGAAACAAACATTTTTTGTTGTGGCGACATAATGAGATACACCATGCTATTTGTAGCAACCAACAAGCATAGAAGAGAATAGAAAAGGAAAAACTGATGAACTTGACAAGCGCATGGTGAAAACGATAAGCATAGATGGTAAAATTCTAAAGGAGTAAGTGATATGTGGCTACACGATACATAATATGACAATTTCAACAAGTTAGAAAACTTATCAATGTGGCAACTTCATAATAATAATCATGACAATTATAATACAATCTACAGCGGCACCGTTGTTAAAGAAAAGCACAAAGTGACTGATAAGAAGCTATCAACACAAATGGTGAAATAATCACAATGATCGGAAATCACATCACCTCGATATGGAAAAGTGTATTATCTACAAAGAAAACCATGCATCGAATCCCTAAGCATGTACTATGCATGCTACACTACAAACAAATCAGATAAAGAAACAATAAAGCACACATGAAAATGAGTGGTATGTTATGAACAAGGAAACCTGGCCCTATAATTCAAAAAATAAAATTCCAATGTGCCAAAAGGACCACCAAAGGCACAAACCAAAATAAAAAAATGCAAAATAAATCTCGATTTCCAACCAGGAACTCCTATGACAACAACAATAAGAATAAAAACAAATCCCACCCACCTTCCCCACTTAAGCGCAATAGATCCACAACAAACCCAACATTGTGCAAACCATAGCCTTCGTCGAATGGCCCTAGCCTCCACAGGCCTAGCATCTCCATCTCTTTTGGAGCAATCTCTGATCCAAATCACAAGCATGCGCCATGTCCTAAAATTTGCATATACACATTTGATCCTATACTACGCCACACCACACAGCGCCCCCCCCCCCTCCCCACTGTTGGAAATATGCCCTAGAGGCAATAATAAAATGGTTATTATTATATTTACTTGTTCATGATAATTGTCTATTATTCATGCTATAATTGTATTAACTGGAAACTGTAATACATGTGTGAATACATAGACCACAACATGTCCCTAGTGAGCCTCTAGTTGACTAGCTCGTTGATCAATAGATGGTTACTGTTTCCTGGCCATGGACATTGGATGTCGTTGATAACGGGATCACATCATTGGGAGAATGATGTGATGGACACGACCCAATCATAAGCATAGCACAAGATCGTGTAGTTCATTTGCTAAGAGCTTTTCTAATGTCAAGTATCATTTCCTTACACCATGAGATTATGCAACTCCCGGATACCGTAGGAATGCTTTGGGTGTATCAAACATCACAACGTAACTCGGTGGCTATAAAGGTGCACTACAGGTATCTCCGAAAGTGTCTATTGGGTTGGCACGAATCGAGACTGGGATTTCTCACTCCGTATGACGGAGAGGTATCTCTGGGCCCACTCGGTAATGCGTCATCATAATGAGCTCAATGCGACTAAGGATTTAGCCATGGGATCATGCGTTACGGAATGAGTAAAAAGACTTGTCGGTAACGAGATTGAACGAGGTATGGGGATACCGGCGATTGAATCTCGGGCAAGTAACATACCGATGGACAAAGGGAATTGTATACGGGATTTATTGAATCCCCGACATCGTGGTTCATCCGATGAGATCATCGTGGAACATGTGGGAGCCAATATGGGTATCCAGATCCTGCTATTGGTTATTGGCCGGAGAGGTATCTCGGTCATGTCTGCATGGTTCCCGAACCCGTAGGGTCTACACACTTAAGGTTCGGTGACGCTATAGTTGTTATGGGAATAGTATGTGGTTACCGAAGGTTATTCGGAGTCTCGGATGAGATCCTGGACATGACGAGGAACTCCGGAATTGTTCGGAGGCGAAGATCAATATATTGGACGAATGGTATTGGAGTCCGGAATTGTTCTGGGCGTACCGGGTGACGACTAGCGTGTCCAAAAGAGGTTTCGGAGGCCTCGGCAAGCATTGGGGGGGCTTATGCGCCAAGGGGAGGGGGCACACCAGCCCACTAAGGGGCTGTGCACCCCTCCCGCCCCATCTCACGTAATGTGGAGAGGTGGGGGCGCCTCCCCTAGGGCAGCCGTTGTAATGCCCAGGATGGGACTATATCTCCTACGTGTCGAGGCACGACTTAAAGATATAAGCCCATTCTGGAATGATCTCAAGTTTGGTATCTTTGCACGACTCATGTAAAAGAGGGATTAAATTGCAAAAGGAGATAGTTGGCTTACACTCGCCACTTCACACAATACATTACATAAGCAGAACATCATTCAAAACATCACAACCCGACTACGGGTGAAGATCCAAAAGAAAGATACCAAAACAACATAAAGCCACAGGTCAGGATCGAATCCTAGTAGAAACCACTACTGATTGTCGAAGCGTCACAAGCAAACGGCCACTCTCTTCATCGAGCTCCCGGTGAAGTACTTGAACCAGCTCCTGCATCGAACTCGGCTGAACCTGCATCTGGTGTTGTAGTATCTGTGAGCCACGAGGACTCAGCAATCCCATAACCATGGGTAACAAGACTAGCAAAGCTTTATGGGTAGGAAGAGGTAAAATGGTGAGGTTGCAGTAGCGGCTAAGCATAATATGGTGGCTAACTTACGAGTACCAGAATAAGATGAGCATCTACGCAAACGGTCGCAAAAGTAGTGATCGCTAAAGATCCTGAACTACATACGATTCAAACATAACCCCACCGTGTTCTCTTCTCAAAGTGAAAAGAGACAGTCACGGTTACTCACACAGTTGTGTGTTTTACTTCGGATCCTCTGTCAAGTTTTCTACAACCGGACATTAACAAATTCCAATCTGCCACATATGCGGGCACGGCTTTCGAAAGATCATAACCCTGCAGGGGTGTTCCAACTTAGCCCATCACAAGCTCTCACGATTAGCTGAAATGATAAATATAATATCATCACCCCTTATCTTAGGGAAATCCGATCAGGCTCGGCATCCCGGTAGCACAAGACATTTCGACAATGGTAAAACAAGTCCAGCAAGACCTCCCGGCGTGCCGACACCCTGATAGTAGCCGCGGGTATCTCGTCTCAGGCCACGTCCGGATGAGCAATACGTACAGCAACCGAAGACCCCAGATAACTGGGTGGCACCGCAAGTGGCTCTAGTTTGGGACCAACACCATCAGCACTGGCCCCCCTGCTATGTAGAAAGAATCCTCGGGTAGCGCTAACTCCCTATGCAAATTTAATTAATTAATTAAGTTGTTATTATGAGCAAATTAAAACCAATGTTGGGCCTTGCTGGAGGAGTTTTATTCAAAGTCGAACTGTCAAGGGGTCCCCATCCACCCATCGTGTAAGGAACGCAAAATCAAGGAACATAATGCCGGTTTATCGGCGCCTAAGGTGGCATGAGTGGAACAAAACACCGAGCAAAAGGCCAAGCCTTCCACCCATGCCCAGTATATAGGTGTGTTAATAATAATAATAGATATTGTGATATACCAACAACAAGTTCCCTCATGGAACAAACTTCATCTTCACCTGCAACTAACAATGCTATAAGAGGGGCTGAGCAAGCGGGTAACATAGCCAAACAGTGGTTTTGCTAGGAAGGTTTCAAAGGTTAGAGGTTTCATGGCAACAAGGAGAGGCTGACATAAAAGATGGGTAGCGCGACATGTAACGATAGCATCGAGACAACTAAGCATGGCAATGGTAGTAAAGGTATCCAAGGGTATGATCATCTTGCCTGGGAATCCATAAGGGAGAAGAACGGATCCATGAAGTAGACGGAGCAACATAGTCGAGCGAATCCTCACAACTCCGGAACGAAACCGAAGCTAACAAGAGAAGCAACCGGAAAGAAGCAAACAACACGGTAAACACACATATCATAAACATGGCATACGATGCACATCCAAGTATGATGCATGTCCGGTTTAATTATGCATGGCATGGCAAGGTGCACAAACAACACTACAATTTAAGTGGAGATCAATATGCAACGAGTTGCATATTGACGAAACACCACCTTTTATTTATTTAGTTGACTCTCTTTAATTACAAGACAAGATTAAATGTTTGTTAACATGGCAAGAGGTGAAGCATAATAAAACTACACTATTTAGGCATTTTAAATGAGGCCGGAAAATAACAACAACATATCCGGAAAATCCCCATGAGCATGTTTAGCCATTATTAAAGCAACAACAAATTCACACATTATAATGTTGTTAAATGATGCGGATGACATGATCAAGTTTATGCAATTATATTAAAAGTTGACAAGAAGATGATATGAAGCAATTGTCCCCGTGGTGGAAGGAAAAAGGTGCCACGGCAACAATTCCGAAAATGATGCCACGGCAACATATCGGTTCCGGTAACTCGTTGAGAGTCCGGAGCAAAAGGAAGATGGCGTGAGCAAGTCGAACAAGAAGAAAGGTGGGGTGATCCTGTCACCGGGTTCCCACGAGTCGGCGACGAGGCAACCGAGGAGCATGTCAAAAGATGATTCGGGCACGAAGCACACAAGGGCAAACATTTCATACAACACATGCAAGCATCATTCGTCCACGGGTCATCGTCACGAGGTTATACCTTCGAAGCGTTCGTTTCGAAGTGCTTCGAGTCGTCGAGGGACGTAGTGGAAGTAGTGGTACACGGGTCGTAGAGGAAGTAGTCGTTCCGTAGAGGGAAGTAGTGATACACGTTCGTAGAGGTACTTGCGGTCTCGGCGACGGTAGTTGTACTCGTTCGGGCGTCGAGTTCGTAGATGTACTTGGCGCATCCATCATTTCCGGGGCGACGGTAGTGGTACTTGGTGTCTTCGGACTCGCCGGTCTCAATACTTGCGACGGTAGTTGTTCGCGTTCGCGTCTTGGTTCACGGTCGTAGTTGTGCTCGGACGTCGTAGTACTTGCCGGGTCGCCGTGTAGTCGTACTCAGGCGAATCCACGTTGTTGCACACGGGTAGCAGAACTTGCATCCCTGAAACTTGGGGTCTCTCGTACAAAAGAACTTGGCAAAAACAAAAACGGCAGCAAGGTCTAGGCGGCGACGGGAAACGGAGGCAGAGCAGCGGCATCTCTGCTGCTACTGCTCGGAATCGAACCTGCCTCGAGCTAGAACTCATGGCAACATGGGGCTGCAGGATTGGAGGCAGCAGGGCGATGGAGGAGCTGCGGGACGATCCGGCCGAAGGGGGGGGTCGCTCGACGGGCCGGTCGCTGCGACCTGGCGAGCTCCGGCCGCGGCGCTGGAGAGGCCACGGCGCGCGGGCGCGCTGGAGAGGAGGGCTCGGAGAGCACCGGGCTTCGGCCTGCCGGCGCGGGACCGGAGGGAGAGGGTCGGGCGCGGCCCTGTTGGCGGCGGGGCGACCTGGAGGCGAGGCGCAGAGGCGCTCGAGGACAGGGCAGGAGGGACGCGAGGAGGGTCTTGCCGGCTTGAGGGAGAAGGGCGCAGGTGGCCAGGCGAGCGAGAGATGGTGCGGGGGAGAGCGAGGCTGGGGAGGAAGGAGGCACGAGGGACGAGCGATGGAATCGGGGCAGAGGTGATGGGGTCGAACGAGAGGGGAACGATGGGAGTGGCGGCGGCGTGCGGGAGATGAGAGGGAGCGAGGCTGGTGGCCTGCGGGAGCGAGCGGCTAGGGTTCGGTGGGGTGCGGTTGGGCCTATAGGGCCAGGAGGTGGGAGGCTGGGAGAGGTGAAGGCACTGGGGTGGGAGCCCAGATGGCTAGGGAGGCCCAAGAGGCCGGCTTAGTAGGCTGCAGCTAGGAGCTGGCTGGATCTTTTAAATAAAAACAAAGCAGAAACAATTAAAAGAAGAGGAAAGAAAAGAAAGGTTAGGGGAAGATTTAGCACAAGGGACTAATTTTCTCGGGCTCATAAAAATGAGCACGGCCCGAGAAAATAGAAAAAGGCATGATCGAAAAATATAATTCAAACATATTTGAGTTAAATTCAAATGATTTGAACTATGACATGGTTCCAGAAGTGTCCAAAAATGTTCACATTTTTGGAGGAACCTCGATAAACGAGAAAAGAATTGAAGACGGGGTTTTGAAGGAGAAACTCGAAGTAGGAAAAGCATGGGGAAAAATTATGCACGTGTGTTGGTTAATTCCAAACAAATGGAATATTATTATATAGCTCCCTAATAATATTGAGAGGCTTTTATATGTTATAAAGAGAAGACATTCTTCCCTCGATTTAAATGAACCGAAGGTCCACACAATTTATTTAGGTTGAGATGCAAAATTAAAGACATGATGGCATGATGACATGATGCAATGCAAAATAAATAAAGCAAGCACCACTGAAATACACGGGGGAACCCGGAACATCTGGAATCTTCTGGAATCTTCTGGGACGTCGGTCTTCGGGCGTCACAACTCTCCCACACTAACAGAGGATCTCGACCCGAGATCCTGGAGATATCACCGGATAAAAACGGAAGAGGAAGAGGTAAAACAAAGTTGCTTCTTTGACAGACGAGTGAAACCAAAGAACCTTGAGAGGTTAAGCAAGTTGAAAGAACAAAACAACATAGATGAACGAAGTTAAGAGCACTCCGGTAAAAGGAGGAACAAGGAACACCACGAAAACCTTGCAGGTTGAAAGACATGAAACAAGAGTTCACGGATGACGAAAGAATTTCAAAACCACTCCGGTTAATCAAGATTGAGAAGGAATAAGAACGAAATAATTTGGACAGCACTCCGTCTGAAATGGAAGGAATTAACATGAGCTTGAGGAGATGGAATGATACTTGATGAAATGAACAGCATATTGCCTCCGAAACAATTGAAAGAATGGCACAAGTGGTAAGAAAGATTCAGACAGCACTCCGGTTGAAAAGAGAGGCAAAACTAGATAAGATGACGGAATTTGAATGAAGAATACAACACTCTGGTTAAGTGGACAAGCAAGGAAAGAACATCATCTCGATAAAACGATATGATGGTTAAAGAGAGCAATATCACAATGCCTCCGGAATGAAAGAATAGCGTATGAATCAACGAAAGAAATGAATGGAGAAGAAAATGACAACTTCTCTCAAAATGAATTTGGAAATCCTCCTTACAAAGAAGGGTTGAATAGAGTTGTTGGAAAATCAACAACGAAAATGAATAAGCTTGAAGTGGGCTTATGGAATTCATCTCAAAATTATGAGGTGACCACCAGCCACTACGAAACATTTGATTGGATTGAGATCAACAAGGAGATGAAAAACTTATTTCGTCGGAATGATAAATGAAGAACTTGGGTCAATTATAAGCACCATAATAGCAACAATTCTCAAGGAAAGCTTTTAGGTGAAATACAACCCAAGCTAAAACCAACGAATAAATTGAAGGGGTGGGAAAGATCCCCTGAACAAGAAAATGATGGTTTTAAATATCTCATTCTTGATAACTCGTGAGTCATGAAACATGAAGGAATTGTCAAGAATGACATAACACCATCTGAAAAGATAAGGTAGAAAGGATTGCAATTGGAAAGCATGATGAAGAATGCTTGAGCTCCAACAAGAATCTTGATGAAGACTTCGAGGATGAATTAAACATAAGAACCACCATGAGAACTCCGGTGATGAAGCATAAGAAGTGAAAGATGAAAAGAATAAGATTCAAGGCCTGCGATGAATTAGATGGAGCTTTGAAATGATATAATTGAAATAACTTGGAGCTCCGGAAAACAAGATGAACAACTTAGAACCAAGGATATGGTATGATGAACAAGCTCCGGAAAAAGAGATTAATCACTTCGAGGAAAAATAAGAATAAGATTTACTGTATGCTTATCCTTCATCAAATTAAATTGATGACAAGCAACGGATTTGGCCTACTACTTATTCTTCTTGAAAAGGATTGAAGATAGATATAGCCAAACTTGAGAATAATCTTGGACAACTCACCGGTAGGATTATGAAAAGAACAAATGAATTAAAACGATAACAACGGAAGGGTAATCTTGAAAGAACCACCGTAAGAATAGGGAGACGAACGAAGAGACATCGATGAAGAATATTTGGAGGACGAAGTTGAAAACTGAGAACGAAGAAATATCCTGAAATGATGGCCTTCGGAGGAACGCAAAGAAAATGGAATTGTTCTTTCATGAAATGCCATGAAGAATTGTTGAGCACTCCGGAATGAAGAATTGAAAAAGGATGAACCAATGATGAACAAGAATTGAAACGATCTTGGAGAAGGCATGTGACTGATGGGAATCATTCTTATGTCACACTTTGGAAAGAATTTCAGAATACTCCGGAAAAATAGAAGAGTCAGGTAAGATCCTGGGAAAAGACCTGTGGGTTAGGGCCCACTCAAAAGAAATCACCGTTGAAAAGATTGCTTGAGATATTGCACCGGTTGAATTAAATGGCTTGAATAAGATAACAATCCTCAAAAAATAGCTTGAACGGAATAAGAATGGAATTATGAATCTTCTGAGACATCTTCAACACTCCGGATATGAATAGCAAGAGGAGAATGATTAATTGGTGCACCGGAATAAGAAATCATTGTGAAATGAGGAAAAAGGATAAGATCAACACCCAATTCTTGAATTACATCCACCGGCAGAATTTGAGAACAAAAGAATGATGAACTTGAAGCTCTTGAGCATCTTCACGATAAATCACCGGATAAGAACATTGAAGGAAAAGAATGAAGAAATATCACATGAATAAAATGGATACTTGATTAAGAATTCCAGCTCCATAAAGAAAAGGGAGGGAGGGTGGGGAAAAACAAAGACAACTTGGAATGAATGAAACAGACAAATCGTCAGATTTCTCAACGGCGTCTGTATGGAATAACTTGAAGAGAAGGCACACCGGTTGAAAAGGATTAACATGAAGATCTTGATGGTCAAGAAGAATTAGCACTCCCATAAAAATATGAGAACACCGATTAGGAAAGGTATGGAATCAACATTTGACATCGAAGCAACTCGAATACCAGAATCAAATCACAACAAAGGATAGATATGTTTATGAAGAAGATTATGTTGCAACATATCTATCCGAACAGAGAATTGAACGAATGAATTCCGCAGGTACATCAACTTGACGAGAAGCCACTTGATAGAACAAAAGGTAAATAAAAAAGGAACAAGGAACAGATAGAACAAATACAAGATAGAAGCTTCGTTCGACATCTTCGTGCTGAAAGCTCATGGAACGTGTTACAAAAGGGTTTTGCAATCCCCGGATCAGCATAGCCAAGGACCCTTTAAGATGCAACTCCCGATCGGAACAAGCCCATAAAACCACTTCACTCAATGTAGAACCCCAAACTTCATATCGTGCATCCGTTGGAAGAATGCCTAGAACTACTAGATGAACCCACCTATTAATTTCCGAAAGTTTCCAGTTATGCAATCAGGTGTTGGGGATACAGGGGAAGCACCGCGCACTCAACTCTAATCCTACATCCAGCTGTATCCATCCTTCAACACATAACCAGTTGTTCTCGGAAACCGTTTACCTCGGACCTTCGAAACGCATCCACTATACAAGCTATGGCAATACTCCCGAACTACCTCCCCAGTACTGGGTGATGTCGGGGTTATCTTGCCACTAACCGCATAGGAGAGTTTTCGATGTCGGCCATCTTAAGTATTCTAGTACTGCCGCGATGGATTTGTGACGACAACACCTCGGAGCTCAACTCCCCGGGACACTGCCACAACCCCTAATGACAGGAGGCATCGAGAACAATGTTCTCGTCACAAAGACATTGGAACAATCCAAACAATACTCGCGAGATCCTAAAAAAAATTGGTGCATTTTTGAGAGTAGAAGAGGCAAAAGTAATCGTCAGGAGTCCTCACCAGAGTGAAAAGGGATGAGGAGCAAAAGAAATCCTACTCTCCGATATATAAATATAGGACTCAAAACATTTTCAAGTGTGTGCCTAGACTCAACCGTCAACGATTCGATCAACCAGTGGGGGCTTCTAGGTCGGAGAAGGCTCTGAATACCAACTTGTAATGCCCAGGATGGGACTATATCTCCTACGTGTCGAGGCACGACTTAAAGATATAAGCCCATTCTGGAATGATCTCAAGTTTGGTATCTTTGCACGACTCATGTAAAAGAGGGATTAAATTGCAAAAGGAGATAGTTGGCTTACACTCGCCACTTCCCACAATACATTACATAAGCAGAACATCATTCAAAACATCACAACCCGACTACGGGTGAAGATCCAAAAGAAAGATACCAAAACAACATAAAGCCACAGGTCAGGATCGAATCCTAGTAGAAACCACTACTGATTGTCGAAGCGTCACAAGCAAACGGCCACTCTCTTCATCGAGCTCCCGGTGAAGTACTTGAACCAGCTCCTGCATCAAACTCGGCTGAACCTGCATCTGGTGTTGTAGTATCTGTGAGCCACGAGGACTCAGCAATCCCATAACCATGGGTAACAAGACTAGCAAAGCTTTATGGGTAGGAAGAGGTAAAGTGGTGAGGTTGCAGCAGCGGCTAAGCATAATATGGTGGCTAACTTACGAGTACCAGAATAAGATGAGCATCTACGCAAACGGTCACAAAAATAGTGATCGCTAAAGATCCTGAACTACATACGATTCAAACATAACCCCACCGTGTTCTCTTCTCAAAGTGAAAAGAGACAGTCACGGTTACTCACACAGTTGTGTGTTTTACTTCGGATCCTCTGTCAAGTTTTCTACAACCGGACATTAACAAATTCCAATCTGCCACATAACCGCGGGCACGGCTTTCGAAAGATCATAACCCTGCAGGGGTGTTCCAACTTAGCCCATCACAAGCTCTCACGATTACCTGAAGTGATAAATATAATATCATCACCCCTTATCTTAGGGAAATCCGATCAGGCTCGGCATCCCGGTAGCACAAGACATTTCGACAATGGTAAAACAAGTCCAGCAAGACCTCCCGGCGTGCCGACACCCTGATAGTAGCCGCGCGTATCTCGTCTCAAGCCACGTCCGGATGAGCAATACGTACAGCAACCGAAGACCCCAGATAACTGGGTGGCACCGCAAGTGGCTCTAGTTTGGGACCAACACCATCAGCACTGGCCCCCCTGCTATGTAGAAAGAATCCTCGGGTAGCGCTAACTCCCTATGCAAATTTAATTAATTAATTAAGTTGTTATTATGAGCAAATTAAAACCAATGTTGGGCCTTGCTGGAGGAGTTTTATTCAAAGTCGAACTGTCAAGGGGTCCCCATCCACCCATCGTGTAAGGAACGCAAAATCAAGGAACATAATGCCGGTTTATCGGCGCCTAAGGTGGCATGAGTGGAAAAAAACACCGAGCAAAAGGCCAAGCCTTCCACCCATGCCCAGTATATAGGTGTGTTAATAATAATAATAGATATTGTGATATACCAACAACAAGTTCCCTCCTGGAACAAACTTCATCTTCACCTGCAACTAACAACGCTATAAGAGGGGCTGAGCAAGCGGGTAACATAGCCAAACAGTGGTTTTGCTAGGAAGGTTTCAAAGGTTAGAGGTTTCATGGCAACAAGGAGAGGCTGACATACAAGATGGGTAGCGCGACATGTAACGATAGCATCGAGACAACTAAGCATGGCAATGGTAGTAAAGGTATCCAAGGGTATGATCATCTTGCCTGGGAATCTACAAGGGAGAAGAACGGATCCATGAAGTAGACGGAGCAACATAGTCGAGCGAATCCTCACAACTCCGGAACGAAACCGAAGCTAACAAGAGAAGCAACCGGAAAGAAGCAAACAACACGGTAAACACACATATCATAAACATGGCATACGATGCACAACCAAGTATGATGCATGTCCGGTTTAATTATGCATGGCCTTGCAAGGTGCAGAAACAACACTACAATTTAAGTGGAGCTCAATATGCAACGAGTTGCATATTGACGAAACACCACCTTTTATTTATTTAGTTAACTCTCTTTAATTACAAGACAAGATTAAATGTTTGTTAACATGGCAAGAGGTGAAGCATAATAAAACTACACTATTTAGGCATTTTAAATGAGGCCGGAAAATAACAACAACATATCCGGAAAATCCCCATGAGCATGTTTAGCCATTATTAAAGCAACAACAAATTCACACATTATAATGTTGTTAAATGATGCGGATGACATGATCAAGTTTATGCAATTATATTAAAAGTTGCCAAGAAGATGATATGAAGCAATTGTCCCCGTGGTGGAAGGAAAAAGGTGCCACGGCAACAATTCCGAAAATGATGCCACGGCAACATATCGGTTCTGGTAACTCATGGAGAGTCCGGAGCAAAAGGAAGATGGTGTGAGCAAGTCGAACAAGAAGAAAGGTGGGGTGATCCCGTCACCGGGTTCCCACGAGTCGGCGACGAGGCAACCGAGGAGCATGTCAAAAGATGATTCGGGCACGAAGCACACAAGGGCAAACATTTCATACAACACATGCAAGCATCATTCGTCCACGGGTCATCGTCACGAGGTTATACCTTCGAAGCGTTCGTTTCGAAGCGGTTCGAGTCGTCGAGGGACGTAGTGGAAGTAGTGGTACACGGGTCGTAGAGGAAGTAGTCGTTCCGTAGAGGGAAGTAGTGATACACGTTCGTAGAGGTACTTGCGGTCTCGGCGACGGTAGTTGTACTCGTTCGGGCGTCGAGTTCGTAGATGTACTTGGCGCATCCATCGTTTCCGGGGCGACGGTAGTGGTACTTGGTGTCTTAGGACTCGCCGGTCTCAATACTTGCGACGGTAGTTGTTCGCGTTCGCGTCTTGGTTCACGGTCGTAGTTGTGCTCGGACGTCGTGGTACTTGCCGGGTCGCCGTGTAGTCGTACTCAGGCGAATCCACGTTGTTGCACACGGGTAGCAGAACTTGCATCCCTGAAACTTGGGGTCTCTCGTACAAAAGAAATTGGCAAAAACAGAAACGGCAGCAAGGTCTAGGCGGCGACGGGAAACCGAGGCAGAGCAGCGGCATCTCTGCTGCTACTGCTCGGAATCGAACCTGCCTCGAGCTAGAACTCATGGCAACATGGGGTTGCAGGATTGGAGGCAGCAGGGCAATGGAGGAGCTGCGGGACGATCCGGCCGAAGGGGGGGTCGCGCGACGGTTCGGTCGCTGCGACCTGGTGAGCTCCGGCCACGGCGCTGGAGAGGCCACGGCGTGCGGGCGCGCTGGAGAGGAGGGCTCGGAGAGCACCGGGCTTCGGCCTGCCGGCGCGGGACCGGAGGGAGAGGGTCGGGCGCGGCCCTGTTGGCGGCGGGGCGACCTGGAGGCGAGGCGCAGAGGCGCTCAAGGACGGGGCAGGAGGGACGCGAGGAGGGTCTTGCCGGCTTGAGGGAGAAGGGCGCAGGTGGCCAGGCGAGCGAGAGATGGTGCGGGGGAGAGCGAGGCTGGGGAGGAAGGAGGCACGAGGGACGAGCGATGGAATCGGGGCAGAGGCGATGGGGTCGAACGAGAGGGGAACGATGGGAGTGGCGGCGGCGTGCGGGAGATGAGAGGGAGCGAGGCTGGTGGCCTGCGGGAGCGAGCGGCTAGGGTTCGGTGGGGTGCGGTTGGGCCTATAGGGCCAGGAGGTGGGAGGCTGGGAGAGGTGAAGGCGCTGGGGTGGGAGCCCAGATGGCTAGGGAGGCCCAAGAGGCCGGCTTAGTAGGCTGCAGCTAGGAGGTGGCTGGATCTTTTAAATAAAAACAAAGCAAAAACAATTAAAAGAAGAGGAAAGAAAAGAAAGGTTAGGGGAAGATTTAGCACAAGGGACTAATTTTCTCGGGCTCATAAAAATGAGCACGGTCCGAGAAAATAGAAAAAGGCATGATCGAAAAATATAATTCAAACATATTTGAGTTAAATTCAAATGATTTGAACTATGACATGGTTCCGGAAGTGTCCAAAAATGTTCACATTTTTGGAGGAACCTCGATCAACGAGAAAAGAATTGAAGACAGGGTTTTGAAGGAGAAACTCGAAGTAGGAAAAGCATGGGGAAAAATTATGCACGTGTGTTGGTTAATTCCAAACAAATGGAATATTATTATATAGCTCCCTAATAATATTTAGAGGCTTTTATATGTTATAAAGAGAAGACATTCTTCCCTCGATTTAAATGAACCGAAGGTCCACACAATTTATTTAGGTTGAGATGCAAAATTAAAGACATGATGGCATGATGACATGATGCAATGCAAAATAAATAAAGCAAGCACCACTGAAACACACGGGGGAACCCAGAACATCTGGAATCTTCTGGGACGTCGGTCTTCGGGCGTCACAGCCGCCGCTCCCGGCTTGGGGGGGGGGGGTTCCTAGGGGTGGGGGCGCCCAAACCCATCTAGGGTTTCCCCTGTGGCCGCCGCCCCTCCCCTAGGGAAGCTCTAGGGCGCCTCCTCCTCCCCCCCTATATATAGTGAGGGAGAGAGAGGGCAGCCGGACCCCTTCCCTGGCGCAGCTCTCCCCCTCCTAACTCCTTCTCTTCCTCCGTAGAGCTTGGCGAAGCCTGATGGGCCTCGAACCCCTCGTTGGTTACCCCAAGTGGAAGGTGTAAGATGCAGTATGTAGAAGTGTTTTCCCTTAGCAAAGATGCCAAGGATCGAATCCCCAGAGACTCCTAGGTTCAACAAGTAGGTGTCAACTGCTAATGGCGCAAATTAGCAATCAACGTGGACCTGCACACAGATACAAATAACTTTGCTCCCAACGAGTACAGAGAGGTTGTCAATCCCTCCGGCCTTGTAGTTCACAAAGGGTTAAAAGCAAATGATAGTAGTGATAGATAATGTTTTGCAATAGTAAGTAAAAGCGAAAATTAAATAGCGGATGTGATCAATGATGGTAATATGGACCGGAGTCTCATGATGTTCACTAGTGACGTCTCTCTCCCAAAAGACGATAAAACAGCTATGTGAGGTAAACAAATTACAGCTGGGCAATTGACAGGACCACGAACGCAAACCAATGCTGACTACATTGCAGAAAGGTTGAGGTTCAAAGCATGGGCGGTACGCCAAAATAAGTAGACCGAAATCCATCGATATCTACTACTAATCATCCACCTTGAGATATCTATCCAGAACATCTCGCTGGTATTAAGTTGCGAGTCCCACCCATAGTGTAAACTCAATGCAACAGACAACTGCATTAAAAGAACTTTGCGTAAAGTAAACAATCCTTACACCCGCGGGCACAAGCACCGTTGTTTTCCCCCTTGTGGCAACAGCACATCCCCTAGACTCATGTTTCTGTCACTCAAGCTAGTCATCGAGGGGCATGAACCCACAATCGAGCATAACGGTCCCTCTTGGAGTCACTACGTATTACTTGGCCAAAGCAATAAATAACAACGGAGAACATGCAAGAATTACTTATGAACATAAATATAAAAGAGGTAGATCAAATATATTACTCAAGATCAATCTGAACATAATCCCATAATCCATCGGATCCCAGCAAACTCAACATAGCAACAGCATAAGGATTACATATGTGCCTCGATCATGTAGGGCAGCTCACGAGGACTAATTAGTGAAGCACAAGAACGGGAGGAGAACATCACATAGCTACTGGTCATGGACTCATGGTCCAAGGGATACTACTCACGAGTCATCCGGGAGGCGTCCATGGTGGTGGAGAAGCTCCCGGTGGTGATCCTCCCCTCCGGCAGGGTGCCGGGAAGAGTTCTCCTGGTGCTCCCGATCTTGGAAGCGGCGGCGGCGGCGGAACAGAGATGGGATCGCGAAAAGAGTTCCTGTTCTGAGGGTTTCGGAGGACGCTTTAAATATATGCCAAAGGGGAGCATCGGGGAAGCTTCGGGGG
>LR738711.1:939660669-939688628 GCA_902687465.1 Secale cereale | reverse complement strand
GGGGCAAGAAGAAAGTACACATGTTTGAGGAGGCCAAATAAATGCAATCATCTTAATATATGCCTTTTTTTTCTGTCGTATCCGGATGTAAATGTAGAGAATTTAATTTTGGCCATTCATTATGACTAAATATATTACTCCCTCTGTCCCAAAATTCTCGTCTTCAATTTGTGCAATCATCTTAATATATGCCTTTTTTTTTCTTTTTCTGCCGTATCCGGACGTAAATGTAGAGAATTTGATTTTGGCCATTCATTATGACTAAATATATTACTCCCTCCGTCCCAAAATTCTCGTCTTCAATTTGTCAAAATACGGATGTATCTAGTCACGTTTTAGTGTTAGATACTTCCCTATTTAGACAAATGTAAGACAAAAATTTTGGGACGGACGGAGTATTTGGTAATGGAATTAAAATCTTATAACTCGGTGTTCAATCTAAAAATGTAACTCGTACGTGTTCAAAGATTTTGTGTTGGGCCATAAATTCATTAATGCTATATATAGATTTTGTGATACAAAATTAATGCCACCAAATATTGTGTTTAACGCGATGTATCCACCGATGTTAATACGTATCTTGTAACTCTCACGTATAACCCAAATAAATTCTCGGTAAATGACAAATCTTGGAAATCTCTTACGGCTCTTACTAGCTTCTAAACGAAGGGAGTCTGATCGAGAGTCGAAAGCATGAAGAAATAGTCAAGTTTATCAAAACAAAATCTTTTGGATATGCAACATCGTGTTGGTATATTGTTTTCGAATAATAATAACGCATCCAGCACTATTAATATGTAGTATCTTGTAACTCACATATATATCAAATGAATTCTTCTTAAACGATAAATCTTGGAAATCTCTTACGTCTTTTACTAGCTCCAAACGAAGGGAACGCGATCTAGCATCAAAAGCACAAAGAAATAGTCAAGTGTATCAACACAAAATCTTTTGGATATGCAACAACTTGTTGGTATATTGTTTTCTAATAGTAATGCATCCAGCGATATTAATATGTACTTCCCGTATGAATTTCATATTGAAATATCTAAAAGGACTTATATTTAGAAACGGAGGAAATGTCTGGTAACTGACGTACTGTGTTTTCGACATAATTCTTGGTGAAAGACAAGTCTTGAAAACTTTTATGATTTACACTAGCCTCCAAACGAAGGGAGTCCGGCCGATACACCGAACCTCAAGAGCACGAAGAAATAGTCAGGTGACTCAACACGAAATCGTTTAGATCAGCTTGATGTCTTTTGCAGGTCGGAGACGGGGACGAATTTATCCACAACTTTTTTACTTTTACTAGGAGTGTTCATGTAAGGCGTGGACAAAACAATATATGACATATTGCACTTTTTTTAAGAACATTCTAAACTAAAGGCTAAGAAGCATAATCAAGCGCATGTTATGCATGGGAATGGAAGAGAGGAACAAGGACGGGACAGCGCAAGGCTGTCGTGCATGCAAATCCAATCGCCCGTCCCTCCATCTGTCCGGAGAAATCTGGGTCCCGTTCTCCTCTGGCTTTGGCATCTTCCATTCGTTTCAGGCTTTTCAGCTGTCCATCATGTACAGCTCACAAGGATGGGCAGGCATTCCATTCCATGAGAGAGAGCCCGGCTCCATCCATCCATTTGTCAAAACCCCAACTTAAAGCGACTCACAAAAGTCCCTCTTCTTTCCAAATTGTATTAGAAAAAAAAATGAATGTGCTGCCCCAGTCTTATTATTATTATTAGCACACTAAATTAAGCTGTACTAGCAAAACGGACAAACCAGACGGCCCAGCGCACGATGGCCTGGACCCATCTTGCCCGTTTTGTGTCCGGCCCGACCCATTTCGAGCGCAAACATGCGCCCGGTTTGGGTCCAGACGGATAGCAAACGGACGCGCCGCTCGCCCGCGTGGCAGGCGGCCACCTACCTCCCCCGCCCAGCATAAATGCGCACACGCGATCGGCCCCACCTGTCATCCGCCCAGGCGAATGGTCGTCGTCCTTCTTAAATGGGAAGCCGTGGACCAGTCGCAGTCCACACTCCCCACTCCAGCCCGTGCTGCCTCCTCGAAACCCGACACTCCCCGTCGGGGCACCTCATCGAGGCCGCGACGGCCACGTGAGCGCCGCGCGCGAGCTCCGAGCCCTCCCCACGTGTGCGGGCGTAGGGTGGCCCTCTCCGTCGCCACCACCACCTCGTCGCATGACAGAGGAGGAGGAGGCCCGTCTCCTTCAATGTTTCATGGACTCCATGAACACGCACGATGAGCACCAATGGGAGGGACTGGAGACCATGATGGCCCTCTCTGCGGCCGGCGACGTGGCCGTGCCGAAGCTGGAGATGAGGGGGGAGGTGCTGGAGGAGCAACCCGTCGCCGCGTTCCATCCGAGCCTGGTTGGCCAGCGGTGGAGCTGGTCGTGCACGGCCACGGACATGGCCGACGTCCGGGGGGGGGGGGCGTGAACTGGTGTCCCCACGCCGCCACGGCCACCGGAGCGTGAGACGTCGCCATTGGGGGAGGTGGTGCAGGCACCTCCCACCTTCCAGCCACTCCCGTCTACCAGGCACCGCCGTCCCACCTCTGGACGCCGCCGTCCTACGTCGACCTCGTCAGCGACGAGGACGATAACGGCGACGGCCACGGCATCAACGGGCACGGCAGGAGCGCGCGGGCGGCGGTTTTCTTTTGTTTTTTTATGTTAATTGTGTCTATGTGAATTGTGGAGCAGGGCCGTTTTGGGGCCGTGATGTTTAATTATGTTCCTATGTTGTTATGTTTGCGTTTATTTTAATTTTTCGGCATTTTATTTTAGTTTTTGTGATTTTTTTTAATCACATCCATCCCGGACTTGATTTGTGGTGCGGCCGCGCGTTGGCGCACGCAACAGCCTCAAGTGTACATGGACGACGTCGGCTGTTTGGTAAAAAAGTTGGTAGAAGCTAGGGATGTGAAGATGAAGGAAACGCATGGTGACGGCGATGGCCGCGTACAGCTCACTGCTCAGCGCGGCGGCCCACTCCACTCCAGTCCACTCCGGAGGGAGGGAGGAGCCTGCGCTCTGCAGCAAGACGCCATGGATGGATGCAAGTGTCACAGCAGCGATCCGTATCGCTTGGATCTTACTTGGATCGACGCGAGCTAGGCAGGCTGTACCACTGTAGCTCATGCACGCACGTAGTAGTATATCTGGGCGGATCAACGAGTTAATTTACAAAAGATTTAGCAAGCAATATTTGCTCATTGATCATCCACTCACTCACTCCGAGTTCCGAAGCGTATGGTTTCTCGTCTGGGGCTGGCCGGCTGGCTGGCTACTGCTAGCACTAGGTGACAAGTGACGTGCGTCCGTCAGGTCAGCAAAGAAGGCCTATAGTGTGTGCAGCCTTTTCGCTCTGGTTCTTGCGAGGAGGAGGTGGTAGTAGTAGCATGCAGCTGCTGCCCGCCTGTCTTCCAGCTCGGCTCTGCCCCGCGCCTCTCCGGCAATCATTGACGCCTTCGTCTACGAACGCCGTTTCTTGTTAAGCTCGGTCGGTCGACAGAAAGATATATTCATCGGATGATATGATAGTAGAGTATAATAATTCAGCAATACGATACGATGCAACGAATTGCCGAATAGTAAAATATGCTGGAAAAAGGAAGCAAACAAGGAATCGGGAGAATGGGTGGCTGCGTCGGCGCGGTGTCGCGATCCGCACGAACAGTCGCCTCGCCTTTGGGGGCAATCATTGGGCCTGGGCTGGGAGATCCCTCCAGCCATCCCTCTCATTCGAAGCGATCTTGCTAATTAAGGGGGAATTAAGAGCAGCGTATGCGACGTCAGCACGAACCATGGCGGACCTGCTCAGCCCGGCTACGGCGTCCTTTTTAGGCAGTAAGTAATTTTCTCACCGCCTGCAATGCAAATACAGGCGGTAACTAATATTCTCACCGCCTGCAATGCGAATACAAGCGGCGGGCGCCTCACGTTTTTCCCAGCCACAATTTGATGCGGCTTGCGCCTCCTAAGCTCGACCATTATATATACTTGGGCTGCCCGCTGGTTCCCTTCCGCTGGTGCTGGTGTTGGCTGGCTCTCCTGTCCCCTCTCCAACTCCAACCCCAAACCCCTCCCTCCTCCCCAATCTTCCCAATCATAAGCACCTGAGAAGGGAGGAGGAGGAGGAAGAAGCCACAGGTCTCCTGCCTCCCCTGCTTTCTTGCTGCTTCTCCAAGTCCCCTGTTTTTTCTCACTTCTCATGCATGGATTCTTGCACATCTTTCTTCTCATCTTCCATGATGATGTGTCTTCTAATCAAAGCATGTTTCTTCTCATCTTCCGTGACAGTAATCTGGATGTTCCTTGCACATTTTTCAGGGTCGATTTTGGTTCCTTCTCTGTTGATTTGCTTCCCTGAACCAAAAGTTGGAGTCCCTCCTTGTTGTTGACGGCAGGATAGGGGCAGGGAGGGAGAAGAAGGGGATAAAAGTATTGCGACATGGCTTCGGCGTTTGATCCTGCTATTGTGCCTGGAGGGAGATGACGCCACCAGACCTCGTCAATCTTCAGGTATGTTTGCTATGGCTTGTCTGGACATTCTCTCTACTCTGGCTGATTGATATGATAGCCTTTGCATGCTCCTGGTCCTTCCTTGGACCAGGATCAGATGGATTTGATGTGTGCTCTGGGGATTAGATATTGTCTGGATGATTGCTGTGGAGATCATACTGTGTGCTTATTCTTCTTATGTAACACGTATTAGATGGATCAATATTTATGTTTCCTCTGTTTTTTTTGTTTTGTTTTTCATACTAGGAATAGTTGTTGTCCCACTGGATGATCTCCCTTCAGAGCCCATAAGGCCAATGCTACATTGTTAGATCACAAGAGTTGAAGAATTCTGCATTCTTCTTTTATTAAATTTCTATAAAAAATGTAGTACACCTAGGGATTGTTAAAGGCATTGCTGAAGCACCACAACCACTACAGAGGAAGCTTTTGCATATCCCTTTATATGGGTGACGAAGGGTTCCTGTTATATATAGTGCTGTAGTGACCATTTTTTTTTTTTTTTGCGTGTGTATATATGATCATGCATTGTCAACCAAATAGAAGAATATGCAGCGCGGATTATTGTATTTGGGAGGCTCTTTGCATACCATGGGAATTTATTAGGGAAAACTTTGTTTTTGTCACTCTAGTTTTTGCCCACTTTGTTTATGCCACTCTAGAATTTGACATTTCACTTTTGTCACTCTTAGCTTTTGACAATGTATCACTTTTGCCATTCCGTGGAAAAAGCAACATTTTTAGAGTAGCAATTGCGATACATGTCAAAAGCTAAGAGTGGCAAAAGTGAAATAAAAAATTATCGTTTTTGCCATCGAATGGCATTTGTGATGTATTGTCAAAAGCTAAGAGTGGCAAAAATGAGATGTCAAATTCTAGAGTGGCATAAGCAAAGTGGGCAAAAACTAGAGTGGCAAAAAGAAAGTTTTCCCAATTTATTAGTGCTAGTCATGGCGTGAAATATTTGAATATTGCAACGGTCTGGGAAATACTAAAAGGTAAAAGGCGCAAGCCGCAACGCCACGCAATTGTATGAGAATTCACGTGCGTGTTAAGGCGTGAAATTTCTCTGACGGCGTGAATTTTTTTAATATCGCAACGGTCGTGCACATATAAAGGGATAATAATTGCTTGGTCCGTGCTGCTTACGACATTGTCGGAATGCGCTTACCTATTTTACAACTGCTCATATTCATCTCTTGTTTAACTGGTCCATCCATATATGGCACATATGTTCCATTTTGTACTCTGCAATTATTTAGTTCACTTTGTATTGTTGCCCTGTCGATTCAGCAATCTTCTGTTTATTGTTATTGCTTGTTCAGAGTTAAGTTCAGATAAATTCAATGTACTACTATTTAGGTTACATCTGCATCACCGCTGCTACAAAAATTACTAGCCTGTTCTGAAGGAGGAGATTTCATACTAGATGTCAGACATTCTTGCAGTAGCTCTAGGAGGGGCTGCAGGAGGTTTGGCATTAGTTGGCTGCGTCACACTCCTTGTAATGCTATGCCTACGGCACCGCAGAAGGAATTCAGATTCTTCAGAGAGTAATTCGTCGGGTCGAGCTCTTCCAGGTACCGCTCAAATTAGTTTTCGAGGGGCTTTTAATTTCAGTGTTTTTCAGCTAGTGTCAGATTAGCATTTTAGCTTAACAGACTGCTTTTGTTGTGTACTCTAGACATGCAAGGAGCAAGATGTATGACACTGGAGGAACTAAGGTCTGCTACAAACAACTTCAGCAGCTCGAACCTCGTCGGACATGGAATGTTCGGAGAGGTATACAACGGTTTGCTCCAGGATGGCACAATTATAGCGGTTAAAAGGCGGCATTCTCCTCCTAGCCAGGAATTTCTTCATGAGGTGCCAACATTTTCTCCGTATCCGCAGATTATCTAGAGTAGTGGCATGTTGTAAGAAATCAAAACCTTGCTTCCTGAATGAAATCAAAACCAATACATGAACTCATGGTTGTTGGTGCCTTTTGCTCCCCAGGTTAATTATTTATCGTCTATCCGTTGTCATCCCAACCTTGTAAATCTCTTGGGGTATTGCCAGGACAATGGCATGCAGATGCTAGTTTATCAGTATGTCCCCAATGGCAGCATTTCTACGCATTTACATGGTGATTTCTTCATTGTGTGTTTCCTATTATTGTTCTGATGTACAAGAAGAGCATCACAAGTGCTAATTTTTCATTTCTTTCTGCCATCCCTCTACAGGCAACGGCAATTCTCCAACTGTGAGGCTAGAATTCAAGCAGAGACTTGCTATTGCTCATGGGGCCGCTAAGGGTAAGTATACATCGGCACCATTTTCAGTCACAATAGTTATGCAATGAATCTTAATATAATGACCTTTCCTGTTACTGTTACAGGCCTGAGTCACCTGCATTCCATGACCCCTCCTGCTGTTCACATGAACTTCAAAACTGCTAATGTCCTGGTGGATGCGGACTTCGTGCCAAAAGTTGCTGATACTGGCATCCGAGGCCTACTTGATCGACTAGGCAACGCTGGCCCGCCTTCGATGATATTCAATGATCCATTCGTTGATCCTCGGTAATGACTGAGCTTCTTCTTCGGGGAGGTTAAAAGTTCTTAGTTAAATCCATTGACTTCCATTAGTGAATAGTATACAAACTATCTGCTTACAGTGTGTCGCGTGCGATAGTAGAAAATTTACCGGCATCCATTGCTTGGTTTTAATGGAGATTTGTTGCATGACCAGGGGGAAGGAGTCCATGATTTTTTCCATACAGAGTGATGTATACAGTTTTGGTGTGTTCCTTGTGGAGTTGATCAGTGGAAGAACAGCTGCGTCTGATCAAGGCATTATTGAATGGGTAAATTTTCTAAAGGTTCCTGATGATTGTGCAATTCCTCATTTTCTAGAGGCAGTTTCGATCTCATCTCATAATATATATCGCTGTATCAGAGCCAAGGTTTCAGTCTGCTTGCTTTGTATCTCTGATATGCAGGTTCAAAACTTTCAAGAAACAAGTGATGTCTCTACAATAGCAGATAGGAGGATGAGCAGTGTCTTTACCTCAGTGGGCATGAAGGAATTGTTGCGCTTGGCATCGCGGTGCGTGAACCCGGCGAGCGAGAATCGTCCGACGATGAGCCTGGTGGAAGCCGAGATACACCGGATACGCGAGCAGGAGATCAGGAGGACGACAGTCATGCCAGTGGGCGACACAACTGTGACCCTAGGCAGCCAGCTCTTCACATCACCAAGATGAGGAAGAATGGAAAGTTATAGCATTTCAAACTATGCTAAGCTAGTTTTCCTCTTTCAGGGTTATAGATTAGCTATTCTAGCTCCAATTTTGCCCCATTAGTTTCTTCTCATAGTGAGCCGGCTCATCACCAGCTGTGCAACTGAAGTGTACAAAAGAGGAGGAGCTGTTAGGCTTCCCTTTTTCACCCTTGGTTTATTTTCTTCGTTATATTCGACATAGGGTTTCAACTTGTAAAAAAGGAATGACAATTATTTTTTGCTAGATTTTTGTAACATCGAGAGGGTAGCGCCAAACTGGCGACTTTATATATCTCTACAATTTTAGACATTTGCCATGAGTAGCATAGTGTTTTCTGACAACTTGCTCTGCATTTTTTACAAGGTTGCTTTGTTTGAAGATCCTTTTCTTGGAGCTATGCCATCCCTGATTTCCTTAGAGAGTGCTTACATCATTATCATACATGTCATCTGAACTGACCTCCATTTCTGAATCTAGCCAATGCGACCACCATTTCTGAACGGCACCTATGGTTGGATAAGGTCATCTCTGTTGACGGTGAAGTCCCAGAGCTCGCCGTACTTCTCGTTGAAGTCCCAGATGTCCATGGAGTTGTAGTCCGCGATGAGCTTGTCGCGCTTGGACCTCTCCATCATGTAGATCTCCGGCTCAAAGTTGTGCGGTTTGTCCGGCTTGTCCATCTCGATGATGCAGAACACGACGATGAAGATAGCTGCCCCAATGTAAAGGTACTCCCCCTGGTGGCACAGATAGACCATGAGTCTTCCTCCGTTCAGTGAGCCAAGACAGATGATGCATGTAATGTAAATAGGAGGATCAGAGGTTAATGGAACTGTTATATCCGTACCGGCACATCGAAGGCCATGCCGAGGATGACCGCGGGGGGAAATGCCCAGGAGATGAGTGCTGCAAGAGATTGCCGTTGATGCTAATGAGAAAGATTCAAGGACATGTAGACTGTTTCAGATAGCAAAAGGCACCATGAGTGTGCGTACCTTGGAAGCCCTGAGGAGGCTCAGCTTCTTGGTACCACTCAGAGACATCCTCCCAGAAGCCCTTCTTTTCTTCAGTTGAATGATGATTGGTTTCACCACATCACATCAGAATCAGCACAGCTTTTAGCTAAAGAAACGCATGCATATGATTTATTCTGTATACAAGATAATACACAAGATAAGAGACCTTGGCCTTCATCATAGGTGTGGTGGCCGTCATACACTCCATACACAAAGTCCTCCTGCAAAACAATTTCACTCCAGCGTCATCCCAATTCCTCAGACACCACAGCAGCAAGAACAAGAAAACCAAGGAGATCGCTCCAGACCGGGCTGACGCCGTTGGTGCGCCACTTGTCGATGGGGTCCTCCTGCAGGTCCGGCTCGATCTCCGTCAGCGGCCCGGGCCCGGCCCTCGCCACCACCGCCCTGCCGCTGCCGCTGCTCTCCCAGCAGCCTGCAGCATGCTTCAGGTGTGGCCTCACCCTTGCGCTCAGCTGCTGCTTCACCGCGCCATGGCGAGGACGAGCAGCAGTGGCTGCTGCAGAAATGGCGGACGCCAAGCTGCTGCTGCTGCTGCTCATTATCTCACCCTCCAAACGCTGGGCCTCCCCTCTTCTCCACACCTTCTTCCTTTGTTTCTCCTGCACATGTACCTCCCTGCAAACAGACAAGGGCAAGTGGATATGGTTTGGACATGTACCGTCCAGAAAATTTTGCTGCTTTTCTTTCTCCTTTTCCTTGGTATCTGTAAACTCACCAGTAATCAACTCACAGAAACTGTTTCATGCTGGACAAGTGATTATATTGTGACTAGTAAACCACCCTGTTAAGTTACTGTATGCTCACAGGGCTTTATGTTTACACATAAGGGGATGGAAAATACCCCAGCAACATGTGGAGCAGAAGAGATCCAGCAAAACCAATGCAGGGAATTTCTTTTCTTTATTAACTAACTCAATCAATGTGCAAACACAGCACCTCCTTGAACATCACCAGATTTGTTCCAGTATGAGATATTTAATTCTTACACCACACATCTACGACACCGCACTTCAAATACTACACAATACAGAAGAATCTACGACCAAATCACAGCCGCGTCTCTCCTCAGCTTCCGTAGCAGAACTATTCCGCTTCCAGCCAGGATGTACTTGCCCCCTTAAAATGAGACAAACTAGTGTCAGCATGTCAGCACTTCTTGGAGTAATCCAGAAACATTACAATGCCAACAGGTGGCCAAGAGTTTACAAGAAGATTACCTGGTTCAAATCAGAGTTTACTAGCTTTGTCTTGCTTTCATAACCAGCTCCTCGGTAGTAGCACCAATGATCTCATTGGATCGCTTTAGAGGAACGCAAACAATTCTTCCTATAGAATCCTGAATACACCATCGAGTTTATTAATATGAAAAGAGATAAAAAGGATAACAATGCGACGGGTAATGCCATAAAAAAACTTTTCGACTCTGTCATTGTTTTATTGCAAAATCTGCAAATTATGATTTTAAGAACCTTTCATATGACTGGCAATGCAGGTATGAAGCAATACAAGAAAAGGCTGTAAGAACTCACTCTTGTAACAATACCAAATCTCTCTAACTTTTGAAGAGCATCCATCACCTCAAAATTACATTGCAAACCAAATTCTTCCTGGATTAGCTCCTCGCATTGCAAATCAAGATCCTAACATGTTGGGAAACAAAGAACATTCTAACTTAACAAAGCATAATAACTTAAGAAGAAAAATAGTGGTTTGAAGTAGCAAAAGATCTGACATACCTCAACAGTAGCCTTTCCATTTTCCATCAATATATAGTATGCGATTATGACCTCCTTGATCTGAACATCAGAAATCGCAAATATGTAAATAAATTGTGAGTTGAAATTTCCTATGAACACAAGCCTCTATTTTGCTGATTCTTAGGACCTACTTCCTGCTGAATCACATCATCACAGAGGTGCAAAAGGGTGCCTTTCCCACTATCTAGTTGTTTGTCATACATTGACTGAGTGATTAGGTTTTGATAGGTTGCCATGTTCTGTTGAAACCTGCAGCAAAGGTAAATTCCATCAACCCGGAAAGCAATACATGAGTGTCAAAAGAACAAAAAAAGACCTCCTGGTTAGGTCATACATAAATAATCCAAATTACTGACGGCATGAATACCCTGTCAAATAATACATCGAGTGGGACTCACGAGAAATAGATCTTAGCACAATATCCAGCCAGAGCAGAAAGGATGGCAATCACAACCCAGAAATCAGCTTTAGGCATTTCGAGTGAACCGACGAGTGTAACCTGGGTAATGTGATAGAGGCAATCATCCACTGATTAAACACAACAAAATCAATGGATCAAGTCAAACCAATTCCACTCGACTTACAAGCCCAATAACAACAGAAACAACGAACTGAACCCAGTCCATTGGCGTGAGGCTCGGGTTTTTCTTCTCAGGCTGCAAATACCATGATTTATCTTCAGCATAAGTCCAGATGAATAAATGAGTATAGATGTGTTCTTAAAGAAAAAAACTTTTGGACATAACCACATCCTTTTTTTTAGAAAACATAGATCATCCAGCACTAACCAGAACCAACTCCATATCTGCCATCGGAATATTTTTGAAGTGTTTAACCTGAATTGCTCTATCATCCTGGCCCTTCGGGCTTTTCTTCCTGAAATCAAACATGTGCCATCAGAAATTAGTTCGGACATGGTGGTTTGTAGGAATCATGCAAGTGACCATTTCAAAACCAAGGCACCAGAAACTGTTGTCTACAACCTCAAACCAAAATCATTATGAGTTCTACCTGTACAAGACAATCACCTCTTCAAATGTAGGCTCCTGAATTGTAACCTTGCCAATTAAATTGCGCAGGCTACAATGAAAGTAGGAAAATATGAGAGCATAGAAGACGAAAAGATGGCAGCTTATTGGAATTGTGATGGTGTAACAGGTTAAGAACAGCACAAACCTCAAGTTCATTGTTTCAAGTCGTATACGTTCAACGTATAGCTCCTTATCGTCCCCTTCACCAACTAGATCATCATTTTTCTTGGAATCTATCACTGGCTTGACCTTTTTCTTTCTCAAGAATAGCCTTTGCAGTCTGAAATTACAGTATGAAAATAACTAACTTGTGGAATGAGCAAGATAAACTTCGAAGGAAAATAAATGGGTGGTGGATAGCATACCTCGTCTTCTGTAACAGCCATCGCCATGTACGAGTTATGACCATATCCACTTTCTCCATGAAGAAAAAATCGCTAGTGCGGTCCAGTCCTATGCCCCTCCGAAATATGACGTACTGGAACATAGAAGATTATGCTGGGTAAGTATAAGGTTTGCACGCAGAACAATGAGTTGTATATGCATAATATGAGGAAAACCGAGGCACGGCTACTATGAGAGGAAAAGGTCTAGGGTACCACATCAATAATACATGAAAACTTATCCTTCAATTATCTCTTAAAACTAAAAATTGATGAAACAACAGTGAGTGGATGCAGCCAGAATATAAGAACAGCCAGCTGAATATGTTTCAAAATGAGGGTGCATCGGTATTGCATATAAGAGCCAGAGCATTCTCACCTTATCACAGAACTCAGGTAGGTTGTCATGATGGTGCTCCTTGAAATACTTTGACAAAAGTTTGTTATCTAACTGCACAAGCAAACAACAAAAATGTAATGGCGCTGAAATCTAGTAATTTTGGATAATGAGGTGCATTCTGGAGTGAGTGGACATTAACCTTTGCTTCGTCAACTTTAATTGGAAGATTCAATAGGTATTGTCCAGAATGAGCAAGTTCAACCTCATCATCAGACAATATGTTGAAATTGCTTTTTTGCATCACCTGCACCGAATTGGGCACTTAAATATGCAACGCTACATAACATATTAGTAACGCTTTCGCCCAAACAAGTCCCATACCTGAAAGAAATAGGTCAGGAAGTTCTGCTCGAGTGTATCGATTTCCTCGGACGAGAAGTTCTGCTGCTGCAGTTTTTTGGCACCCTGCACAGGGTCGAAGAGAGCATACAGCTCCTGCACACAAAATTAACATACTGAATACGTCAAATCCGCTTCAATTTCAAGCACTGCCAGAAAGGAGCAGCTCTTTAAGATGGTTGTACAGATCAGTCAGAAGCAGCAAATGCATGAACATGTATGGAGAATGATTCTTCAGAAAGGCGTCCGAGTTCTCACCATCATATCATCAAACTGGAGATGATACCATGCTCTGATGGTGTACTCCACCCTCTTGCAGAGCTTCAGGAATTCCTCCCTGTCGTTTTCATGCTCTTCATGAAACAGGCAACAGAGTTTGCTTTCAGTTGTGCAGTCCCATAAACCCAGAAAACGATATCTTTGCTTCGGCATGTAGAAAGTAGAGTAGAAACTAAGACAGGTGAACACATAACATGGTGTACTACTTGATAGCCACATTAGGAAAGACCCCGCCCGCTAGTATGTGTGTTAGGTAGGTGGTATGAAATGTACAAGCAAAGCACACATGCCTACGGTTATCAGGATTTCTTTGCGCACAATGTTTCTAGTTTATTACAGGTAAAGCATGGATCAGTCAATCAAACCAATATGCGTGCTTTCCTTCAGAACAGGCAAAGAATCCAATCTTCGCAGTTAGGAATAAGTTCAAGTAGTAAACAAACGGCGTACGGTCAAATCCGCTCTGTGGCAAAAGGGAATCAAGAAACGCGCAGCGCCCACGGTAAACGAAGAGGAGGGGAAGTCAGAGACAGACCAATGAGGTAGGCGAGCTTCATGATGAGCTTGGGCTTCATGACGGGGATCACCGACTCGCGCTCTAGCCGCACCACGTCCCTGTCCTTCCCCATCTTGGTCTCCTCCCCCGGCCCTGCCCCTGCCCCCGCCCCCGCCGGCGGCATTGCTTTCTTGCCTAGCGAGCAAACACAGACGCCAACACCGCCGCCGCCGCCGCGTCGTCCCTTGCTGACCTCTTCTTGGGGAGAGGGAGGGGGAGGGGACTGGCGGGGAAGACGAGGACGCGAATTGGAACGGCTCGATCGATGCTTCCTTCCCTCGATTAGAGTTATGGCGAGCGGTGAAGGAGTGGAAACGCACTACGGTTACAGATCCAAGCACACCAAGCTGTTCATGTTGTCTTCTTCCACCTCGCCGGCGCGAGAAACGTAAAGCTTGGAAATACGCCTTCCAAGCTAGGATACGTAGTTACAAGTCACGCCCTGGTCTGTTTCGATGCCGTCTCCCGGCTCGCCCTATGTTTCGCTACCGTGTCCCCGACCCCTGCCACGGTCTCCTCTTTCCTTTTTGCTAGTTTATTTTTTGCGTTTTTTTTCTTGTTCATTACCGTCCGCGCCTTTCACTACGATATCGCGTTGACAATGATATTCGTTGTCGTCGATAGTGATGGTTTCGAGTCGATTCACTGATAAGACAAGCACCAAGCATGACCATGGTTGTCGAGGTCGGCCCCTTCACTCCTCCTCCTCTTCCTTCATCCCCTTCTCATTAACCCTTCTCTCCTCCTATTCCTCTATCCCCTTCTCATTAACCCTTCTCCTTCCTCCTATGTTCCTCCTCCCTCCTAGTCACACGATCGTAGACTGATTACACAATATGACTGACGTGCGACAATATAATAACTCTTGCTGAGATTGTGATACAAAATTGAGCTTGTTTGCCGGAAATTCCTTAGGTGCCCTTAGTACTGATAGGTCAACTTTTTTTTTTGTGGTTCAATTTTATTTCATTTTGTGGTTCATGCACGCCAACCTTAAAAGTTGAAAGTGTATAATGTTCAAATTAAAATCAAAGCATTAGGCATTATGTTCGCGGGGCACCCGTAGGTCAACTTTTTTTACATGGTATAGCTCTTTTTTTATGGCTCATGCACGCCAATTTTGAAAGTTGACAAGGTAGGTGTTTAACTCAAAAGCCAAAGGATTAAGTGTGCGGGGCCCGGAAGTTTCACAACTAGGTGATTTTCCGCGGGATTTTAGAGATATATTTTGTAAGAACCAAATGACTTAAATCAAAAGCTATTATTTTCGAAAGTAACTGGCGGGGCCAAATGCTAATGCATATACGAGTTTTGCTCTGTGAAACAACATGCTAATTTGGACTTGTTCTCTTTAATGATCAGGACCTCGATCCTCTGCCTTCCTGCCATTGCGTGCACTTTCCTTAAAGTTTCCTTGTGATCCTGCAGCCAATGAGTGTCGGTATATGTGTCTTGTAACACTGCCGTGTGCGCTCTGTTGAAGTCGTTTCGGCAGTTTTGTGTGTCGACATTTAAATCACGCATCAATTGTGAATGACCTACTCCTTTGAACCTATCAGCATGCTTCTTAACGGGAAGACTAACATATTGAGCAGCCTTTAATATAATTCTTCCAGAATGATATACACTCCTCTATCAGATAATCCTGGACGACGCTTACAACTGGACGGGCCTTGTTACGAACATATCCCTTTATTGTTCCCTTCATCCTTTCGAGCGGGTACATGGTATGCAAGAATGTCGGACCAAGGTTTATAACCTCCTGAACAATATGAACAATGTGTGATGCTTTGGTTGCAAAACAGATTTAGTCCATCCGTACTGACACCCAACATGGGGTTTCTTGGTTTTGCTGCGAATTATGGTTCTATGAAGACGAGTGCATTCCACTGGCAACCGTCTGCAATGTGTCTTCGAATGCCATCATGTTTAGACGATACCTTCCTAGTCTTGTGCCAAGTCATGTGTTTTGCTTCCTTCTCATTTGCAAAATAACATTGTAGATGAGTAATGAGCGGAAAGTAACATAATACCTTTTGAGGATCATGCTTTCCACTCTTGAATCGGGGTTCCTGATGACCCACAAGTGTAGGGGATCTATCGTAGTCCTTTCGATAAGTAAGAGTGTCGAACCCAACGAGGAGCGGAAGGAAATGATAGGCAGTTTTCAGTAAGGTATTTTTCTGCAAGCACTAAAATTATCGGCAACAGATAGTTTTGTGATAAGGTAATTGGTAGCAAGTAACAAATAGTAAAAGTAAATAAGGTGCAGCAAGATGGCACAATCCTTTTTGTAGCAAAGGACAAGCCTGGACAAACTCTTATATGAAGGAAAACGCTCCCGAGGACACATGGGAATTATCGTCAAGCTAGTTTTCATCACGATCATATGATTCGTGTTCGGTACTTTGATAATTTGACATGTGGGTGGACCGGTGCTTGGGTGCTGCCCTTACTTGGACAAGCATCCCACTTATGATTAACCTCTATTGCAAGCATCCGCAACTACAAAAGAAGTATTAAGGTAAACCTAACCATAGCATGAAACATATGGATCCAAATCAGCACCTTACGAAGCAACGCATAAACTAGGGTTTAAGCTTCTGTCACTCTAGCAACCCATCATCTACTTATTACTTCCCAACGCCTTCCCCTAGGCCCAAACAATGGTGAAGTGTCATGTAGTCGACGTTCACATGACACCACTAGAGGAGAGACAACATACATCTCATCAAAATATCGAACGAATACCAAATTCACATTACTACTTATAGGAAGACTTCTCCCATGTCCTCAGGAACAAAAGTAACTACTCACAAGACATAATATTGTTCATGATCAGAGGGGTATTAATATGCATAATGGATCTGAACATATAATCTTCCACCAAGTAAACCAACTAGCATCAACTACAAGGAGTAATCAACACTACTAGTAACCTACAGGTACCAATCTGAGGTTTTGGTACAAAGATTGGATACAAGAGATGAACTAGGGTTTGAGAGGAGATGGTGCCGGTGAAGATGTTGATGAAGATAACCCTCCCCAAGATGGGAGAGTTGTTGGTGATGACGGCGATGACGATTTCCCCCTTCCGGAGGGAAGTATCCCCGGTAGAACAACTCCGTCGGAGCCCTAGATTGGTCCCACCAAGGTTCCGCCTCGAGACGGCGGCGTCTGGTCCCGAAAGCCTTCTTATGATTTTTTCCAGGTCAAAACACCTCATATAGGAGAAGATGGGCATCGGGGGGGTAACCGGCTGGCCCACGAGGCACGAGGGCGTGCCCAGGGGGAGGGGGCGCCCCCCACCCTCGTGGACAGGTGGTGGCCCCCCTGGCAGATCTCTTTCGCCAGATATTTTTTATATTTTCTGAAACGGTGTTTCGTGGAGTTTCGGAGCTTTTTGAGTTGTGCGGAATAGGTCTCCAATGTTTGCTCCTTTTCCAACCCAAAATTCCAGCTGTCGGCATTCTCCCTCTTCATGTAAACCTTGTAAAATAAGATAGAAAAGGCATAAGTATTGTGACATAACATGTAATAACAGCCCATAGTGTAATAAATATCAACATATAAACATGATGCAAAATGGACGTATCAACTCCCCCAAGCTTAGACCTCGCTTGTCCTCAAGCGAAAGCCGATATCGAAAAATATGTCCACATATTTGGAGATAGAGGTGTCGATAAAAATAAAATACGGACATGAGGGCATCAGGATCATTCTTATAACAGCAACACACATATATTTGTCATATGATTCTTATGCTAAAGTAACAATTCATTCACAATGTCAAGTATGACTCAGAAACTTCATTGAAAACCAACAAACTATGATCTCGATCATTGAAACAATTGCAATTTATCATAACATCGGAAAGAGTCAATGTAAGAACTTTTCAGCAAGCCCACATACTCAACTATCATATAGTCTTTCACAATTGCTCACACTCACGCAATACTTATGGGTATGGAGTTTTAATCGGACACAGAGAAAGATAGGGGCTTATGGTATTGCCTCCTGGCCTTTTACCTCAAGGGTAATGTCAACAGTAATAGACCATGATAACTTACATCCAATTGGGTATATATGTCAGGATCTTTTCAACACAATGTGCTTGCCAAAGGATAAAATGTGAAAAGGAAAGGTGATTTTCACCTTGACTCTTATATGGCAAGAATAATAGATAGGCCCTTCGCAGAGGGAAGCAGAGGTTGTCATGTGCTTTTTTTGTTGGATGCATAAAATTTTGCCGCAAAAGAATGTTACTTTATATTGCCACCTGTGTTAAGGACCTTTATTATGTAGTTCGTCGCTTTTATTACTTCCATATCACAAGATCGTATAAAGCTTATTTCCTCCACACTAATAAATCATACATATTTTAGAGAGTTTGCAACAATGACAACTTACTTGAAGGATCTTACTCAATCCATAGGTAGGTATGGTGGACTCTCATGGCAAAACTGGGTTTAAGGATGTATGGAAGCACAAGTTGTATCTCTACTTGGTGCAAGGAGTTTTGGCTAGCATGAGGGGGAAAGGCAAGCTCAACATGTTGGATGATCCATGACAATATACTTTATTTTGAATATAAGAAAACATAACCCATTACGTTGTCTTCCTTGTCCAACATCAACTCTTTAGCATGCCATATTTTAATGAGTGCTCACAATCATAAAAGATGTCCAAGATAGTATATCTGTATGTGAAACCTCTCTTTCTTTATTACTTCTTATTAATTGCAACGATGACCAAAACTATGTTTGTCAATTCTCAACAACTTTTATTCATCATACACTTTATATGTGAAGTCATTACTTCCCATAAGATCAATATGATCTCTTTGATACTTTTTATATTTTCTTTTATTCTCTCATGACCAAAGTGAGGAAATCAAGCCCTTGACTCAACACTAATCTTTATTATATAGCTCACGGACTCGATTACAAAGGTAAAGATCATAAAGCAAAAGCTCACAACTAGATCATGCTAACTTTATTCTACTAGATCAAGATATTACCAAAAGGATCGACTAAGAAAAACGGTAAAGATAGGAGTGTGATGGTGATACGATACCGGGGCACCTCCCCCAAGCATGGTAGTTGCCAAGGGGAGTGACCATACCCATATGATTATGTCTCCTTCTTCGAAGTTGGTGATGATGGAGTTGAAAGCAGTGATGCCGGATCATCATACATCGAGCGTAGGAGATCCTCCAACTTGCGGATAATACCTTTGAGTGCGTCGATATGCTCCTTCAGCAAAATATTTTCACTTGTGAGATACTTGTTTTGTATTTGAGCTAACTCAATCATCTTGAAAGCTTCAATCTCAGTTGAAGTAAAAATGTTTAAAGGGGGTTGAAGGATGTCTTCTTCTCCTGTTGCCGGAGCCTGATCTTTGGCTCCCCTTGTGTCGAATCAATAAATTTGGGTTGAATACTTTACCCTCGAAAACTGTTGCGATCCCCTACACTTGTGGATTATCAAAGGGCTTGGGGGGCGTGAAATATCCAGAAAGGGTTTATGAGGGATTAGCCCATTATTTTGAACATGACCAAGTGTTGAAACTCCTATATATGGACAATATATGTCCTATGAGTTTCCCTGAATTTTGGCAGATATTTTTGAAATAATTAAATATTTTTTCCCTATTAAAGACCATTTCTGGCCTTAAGAAAAAGCTTTTAAATAAAATATAAAAATAACTTTTAAAATTATAATTTTGTGGTTTATGGGAGTCCTATACCTAATAGGGTTCAAATATACTTTTTGAAAGATTTTTCACACCCTAATTAAGGTACTTGCAGTGCAAACCTCAATTCAGGGGTTTTTGGAAAACTAATTTTAGAAAATACTATTTGGCCAAAATATTTTTATAAGAAAATACTATACTGGTCTATACACATGGCATGATCATTGGGAAAAGGTTTTGGATCAAGGAGATGAAGTATAAGAGTTGGAGGATTTATTTGATTTTTAGAGCACTAGCAAACAACACACAGAAAATCAATCAAGCAAAGCCAAAAACACTCAAAAGTTTTTGTCAATCCACATTTTTAGCATGATTATTAGCTTAAGCAATGTGGCATGAAAATCAGGGTGTGACAGACCTACCCCCCTGATGTCTACACACGGTTCTATTCTTGTAGACTATGTTGGGCCTCCAAGCGCAGAGGTTTGTAGGACAGCAGCAATTTCCCTCAAGTGGATGACCTAAGGTTTATCGAACTCAGGGAAGTAGAGGTCGAAGATGGTCTCTCTCAAGCAACCCTGCAACTAAGATACAAGAAGTCTCTTGTGTCCCCAACACACCTAATACAACTAGGAGTTGTATAGGTGCACTAGTTCGGCGAAGAGATGGTAAAATATGGATGATAGGAGTGGCAAAGCAAAGTAATATAGATCTGTAATAAAAAGTGCAGCAAGCAAACAAGTGGTAAACGTGAGCACAAATGGTATTGCAATGGTGGAAACAAGGCCTAGGCTTCATACTTTCACTAGTGGCAACTCCCAACAACATTAACATAATCGAATCACATGATATTTCCCATAAAGCATGCAAGGGGGACGCACTCGGAGGTCATTCCTTTGTGGTCAAGAGAGGACGAGAATTATGTAGGACTACAAAAGCACACCTCAAAGTTCGTAGTTCTCAATCTATGGATTTCCCAATGTCACCGCGGCCATCCAAAGAGAGTACCACAATCACCACAACATATCTCAAGGATAGTCAAAGACAAGCACCAAGAGACTCTCAATCTTCAATCCACACACAAAAGAGGAAATCACTCATGAAAATATTCTACTAATCCATGTCCAATAGACCGCTGTCACCTTGGTCTCGGAGATTATACTAGATAAAGACAAGTGGGCACATCAATCAAATACATAGAGGAAGGGGAAATATCATGGGATCACCCTAGATTAACATAGCCTATGATCACAACGAAGATCACATCATGGGAAAGAGAATTGACCACATAGCTACTGGTAGAAACCTCATCCCCGAGGAGGAACTACTCCCGCATCATGGAGGGAGGAAGCAACGTCGGTGGAGATGAATCCGGGGGCACTTCCCCGTCCCGGCAGGGTGCCGGCACAGGAATTCTGGTCCCCCGAAACTTGGTGGAGATGGCGGCGGAGATCGGAATAGCTTCTGGAGAAAAGGGTTCCGTCCTCGAGGGTTTCGGGACGCGGTGTAAATATATGCCAAAGGGGGGCGTCAGAAGAGGCCAGGGGGGCCCAGGCGCCCTGGCGGCGCGGCCAGGAGGGGGGCCGCCCCCTCTGGCCGCCTGGAGCCCTGGTGGCCCCCTCTGGCCCTACTTTGGCCGCATGGAAGCTTCCGGAACGCTGATTTTTTATATATTTTTCCTGGGATTTTTCTGGCAATTTACGTAATGGGAAAACCTGAAATACAAAAACAGCAGAAAACAGAAACTGGCACTGGGGTGCACTGAGTTAATAGGTTAGTCCAAATATGATCAAAAGTGTATGGAAGTGTATAAATATCATAGCAATATCACACAAATAAGGCATGGAGCAAGCAGAAATTATAGATACGTTTTGGACGTATCAACATCCCCAAGCTTAATTCCTGCTCGTCCTCGAGTAGGTAAATGATAACAAGCATAATTTCTGTGGTGACATGCTATTAACCATATAAGAACTTTTCACAGTCACATGACAAATGCTTACTGAGATAATGAATCTTTAGTAATTAAGTTGCCTCATGAGAATATCACAAAGAACTGAAAGTTTTACAATATGATACTGAAACACTCAATAGATTTGTAGTGAGCATGGTGTGCAAACATGACAAAGTGGTACCTCGCTTGCCCCCATTAGTGAAGCAAAACATAAATGCAGGGGCACCTCCAAAGTTTAAGTGACGACTAGATACAATGATTTCAGAATAAACGATATCATAATCATGCAGAAGACAATGGTACTTTGGGACAATGCACATTACACTCAGAATGACAATCATGCTCTCAATAGTTGGTGCTTTAAAGAAAGAAGGTGGAGACTCTCGAACTGTGGCTTTTGATGGCAAGGTTGAAAACCCGTGGTCGGAAACAAAAACTAAACATGTACCAGAGCTCTTGGTTTTTAAAAACAGAGGTAAAAATTATTTTTGGGATATGCATATTTTGTCAACGAATACTAGCAGATAACTCAATTACTTCTTGAGCTGGACAAGTTTCGAGGAACGGCTCCCGCACGAGGACGATCACATCCTCTTAATCTCCTTTGTTTATCACTGCCAAAGTTTTCTGATTTCTCATGAACAAAGCGTGAAGGAGGGTTTGTTTGTTGTATATTTTTTAATGAGTCGGGCGCACTCTTTGCCAGTTCCTTCTCATATTAGGGGTTTGCACATTAGACATGCAATCCCGGGGTGAAGCCTGTCCAACTTAAAAAGATCATGAATTAACTACTACTTCCTCATGAGCTAAAACAGAGGCACAAAAGAGAAATGCTTTTTTTTATTAATTTCGAGATGGTACACGAAAGTCTTCGTTAGGAATGGCAAGTAAATACCATGTATAGGAAGGTATGGTGGACTCATATGGCATAACTGGTTTAAAGGATTTTGGATGCACAAGCAGTCAGTCCGCTTAGTACAGGCGAAGGTTAGCAAAAGACTGAGAGCGACCAACTAAGAGAGCAATGACGGTCATAATCATGCAGAGCGACAAAGCAACATTGAATCGGGCATGGAAGTTATATCGCTACTCAGAAATTAAAGATCATCAAGGCTTGATAGACTTTCTTTACAGTCTTAAATATGCGTGAGCATATGCCAAGTCAATCAAAATAAATTCTTGGAGGAAGATATCACTAGACCATACCACATCATAGGCAAACAAATCATGTTGGTACTTCAATAACACATTAAGAACCCCCCAGCTATTTGAGACTAACCATAAAAAAACATGAACTACTAAGCACCATTATGCACATAGCATTTTTATCATAGACATATCAACCAGTGCAACAGAAGCCAACTCTCTTAACAAGATAAGCATGATAACTCAAGAGAGTTCCATCGACCAACTAAACAAAAGCTCTTTAAAAAGTAAAGCATGAAAACTAAGAGCTGAACATGATAGTAGCTATTGAAAGACAAAGAACATACACAGCAAAGATAAACATGAAAATCCTATGTTATGTTCTAGGTTGAAGTGGAGTGTGTTTCTCTCCCACACAAAGAAAGATGGGTTCCAACTTGTTATGAACAGCAAGCAAAGCTAAAGAAAACTGAAAAGGAAACTAAAAGCAAGACGCTCCAAGCATAGCACATAACACATGAAGTGATTAAAATATAGTGGAACGAAAGACGAACTGATAATTGTTGATGGAGAAGGGGATGCACGGGGGCATCCCCAAGCTTAAACGCTTGAGTCTTTTTGAATATTTCTTGGGGGTGCACGGGGGCATCCCCAAGCTTGAGCGTTTGACACTCCTGAATCTTTTTATCATCTTCCCTCGCACACTTGAAAACTCCCTTCATACATAACTCATCATAATCTGATTAGCGAGGTTAGTACCCATAATAAAATAATTTTTCCTTGCTGGAAATAAGGATAATCTTGAAGGTCTACTGTTTCTCAAGATTGCCAAAAGGTTTTTGCAAAGAAAAAGCAAGCTCAAGGTTTGCAAAACGAAGGAAAGGCAAAACAGGACAGAATCTGTGAAAAACAGACCAGCATGTAGTAAATAATTTTTTCGGGGCACTTCTGCAACTCAAATCAAAAAACTCAGAACAGACGCCCGAAAGCCAATTGTATAGAGCACGCTGTCGAAAAAATTCAGACCAAAAAGATGATCTGGTGATTTTATACGAATTTTTCTGTCCAAGGACATAATCTGTTTCCTGGACAGCACGTCACAACTTTTGAACTTTCTTGCAATCAGAGGCTAAACTTGGCACAAAGCTAAAAAGTAAAGATACAATGATGATGCTACTGTAGTAACAAACATCAAGACACAACAAAAGCAAAATAAAATTTTATTCATTGTGGGCTGCCTCCCAAAAGCGCTTTCTTTTATGCCTTTAAGATAGGCTTAAGACTTTAATGATGCTCTCGTAGGAATAAGAGCTGAAGAACAAAAGAGAGCATCAAGAAGCAAATACCAAACACATTTAAGCCTAACATGCTTCCTATGCATAGGAATATTGCAATAGAATAATTCATTGAAGCACAAAGCAATAAGCATAGGGAGACAAAACAAGTGCAGCTTCAAAATCTTCAACATAAAGAGAGGGAACTTGATATTATTGAAATATCTATAAGCATATGTTCCCTTCTCATAATAATTTTCAGTGGGATCACGAATAAACTCAACAATATAAGCATCACATAAAGCATTGTTACCATGATCCACATGCAAAAAGGTACTCTTACTCTCCACATAAGCATAATCTTTCTCATTGGTAATAGTGGGAGTAGGACTATCATAAACAACTTGAACACTAGAGATTAATTGTGTATTAGGAAGATGGTGTTCAACAAGGGAGTAATTCCCTCCATGATTATGACAAGTTTCATAAGGATAATTTCTCCTTATGTCATAGGTACCTTTATAATCACTATAGATTGGAGTTATAACATCATCATAGTAGAGAAGAGCATTATCATTGCTAGCAACTATACTTGTAAACATGTTGTCTTTATTCTTACTAGCAAAAGAATTATCAATTACCACATCACTAGTGGGTAAAGGATTTGCAATCCTATCATCCCCAAGCTTAGAGCTTTCCATATCATCACTTTCAGAGTTGGTACCAAAAAGATTTTCAAGATCATAAGTAGCATTATCATCATTTTCCCAATCACAATAAGTAACATGCATATCATAATCAAAATAATCTTCAATAGTACCTACGGACGTATCATCAAGATGATAATTAAGGCAATAAACTTCACCTTCTTCTTTAAACTTACAACCGTTAGGATAAAAGTTGATGGGAGGAATATGCTCAGGCCAGGTTGATACCCATTCTTCTTCCTTCTTGCTCCTCTTCCTCCTCCTCTTCTTTTTCTTCTTCTTCACCTTAGGAGGGAGTGATTGGAGATGAAGCTTCTCCACATATCCTGGTTTATCATTAGAAACAATAGGGGAAACTTGGGAGAAACTCTCCTTTTTATTAGCAGAAATATAAGAGACATTTTTATACTTTGGTAAAGTTCCCTCCTTTCTAATCTTACTTATGTAATCATTTTCATGGCAATTAACAACACAATAGAGATGGCAATTTTGCAAAGTGTTTTTTATTCCTATGGCATTAACATCTAGCCAAGAAGTCTTTTCTGATAACTCTTCACACATCAAAAATAACATAAGCTCATCATAAAGATCAGAGGTGATCATGTTATCACACAACTGGTTAACAGTAATGTTTTGAAAGTGCATGCATTGAAAATTAAAGTGACCCTCTATACAGCAAAGTTCACAAGTAAAAGGATAAAGGTCACACAATTCTCTAGCAATTTCATTTAAATCTCTGACCCAAGTGATTGTTCTTTCATGCTTATGTTGCTTACAATACTTCTCTTCTTCAATCATAGGCCTTTCACAAGGTCTATCCACTCCACAAAAATTAACATGCTTATATAAAACTTCATTTTTAGGAATTGGATCATGCATGTTGCAATCATCATGAACAATTTCATTTTCTTTGCAAATCTCTTTAAAAGGTTCATGATGCTTGATCCAATCCTCCTTAGGCATATTAAGATGTGAAGCAAAAGATTTGAGGAAATCAACAAGGAGTTGAGAATCAAGCCCAAACTTAGCACTAAACTTATTAAAACTTGTAGTTTCAACAAAGGACTTAATGCAATCATACTCATAAATTATACCCGACTCTTTACCTTTGTCGATCTCCCAATCTTCAGTGTTGCGTTGAATTCTTTCAAGGAGTTCCCATTTAGCATCAATCTTTTCGTTTGTGAAAGAACCCATAGAGGAAGCATCGAGCAAATCTTTATCCTGTCGAGAGAGCCTCGCATAGAAATTAGTAATAATCATATCTTTGGGGAGCCCATGGTTAGGACATTTTAGCATTAACTTTTTCAGTCTCCCCCAAGCTTGAGCTATGCTCTCTCCGTCATGAGGATAGAAATTATAAACATAATTCCTATTCTCATGGACTTCATGAAGAGGATAAAACTTGGAGTAAAAGAGAGACTGGATCTCTTCCCAATCCAGCAGGTGAGAGTCATCTAGTAGCCTATACCATTCCAATGCTTTTCCTTTCAGGGACAAGGCAAATAATTTTCTCATGACTCCATCTCTTGTCAAACCTGAAATCTTAAACAACTCACAAAGTTCTGTAAGTTTCAACAAATGAATACTAGGATTGACCGTCCCATCATAACAATCATTCAAAATTATTTCAATTATCCCAAGTGGTATTTGGAATGGGATACATTCAGTAGGTGGAGGAGACTTCTCTACCACGGGTGTGGTAAAGCGGCCTTCCCCAAGCAGCGAACTAAGAGTGCGGCTTTCCATAAACATAACTAGTGAAACTAAAAACAAGAAACGAAAAGATTTAATTGCAAGATCTAAAGATATACCTTCAAGCACTTACTTCCCCGGCAACGGCGCCAGAAATAGCTTGATGTCTACACACGGTTCTATTCTTGTAGACTATGTTGGGCCTCCAAGCGCAGAGGTTTGTAGGACAGCAGCAATTGCCCTCAAGTGGATGACCTAAGGTTTATCGAACTCAGGGAAGTAGAGGTCGAAGATGGTCTCTCTCAAGCAACCCTGCAACTAAGATACAAGAAGTCTCTTGTGTCCCCAACACACCTAATACAACTAGGAGTTGTATAGGTGCACTAGTTCGGCGAAGAGATGGTAAAATATGGATGATAGGAGTGGCAAAGCAAAGTAATATAGATCTGTAATAAAAAGTGCAGCAAGCAAACAAGTGGTAAATGTGAGCACAAATGGTATTGCAATGGTGGAAACAAGGCCTAGGCTTCATACTTTCACTAGTGGCAACTCCCAACAACATTAACATAATCGAATCACATGATATTTCCCATAAAGCATGCAAGGGGGACGCACTCGGAGGTCATTCCTTTGTGGTCAAGAGAGGACGAGAATTATGTAGGGCTACAAAAGCACACCTCAAAGTTCGTAGTTCTCAATCTATGGATTTCCCAATGTCACCGCGGCCATCCAAAGAGAGTACCACAATCACCACAACATATCTCAAGGATAGTCAAAGACAAGCACCAAGAGACTCTCAATCTTCAATCCACACACAAAAGAGGAAATCACTCATGAAAATATTCTTCTAATCCATGTCCAATAGACTGCTGTCACCTTGGTCTCGGAGATTATACTAGATAAAGACAAGTGGGTACATCAATCAAATACATAGAGGAAGGGGAAATATCATGGGATCACCCTAGATTAACATAGCCTATGATCACAACGAAGATCACATCATGGGAAAGAGAATTGACCACATAGCTACTGGTAGAAACCTCAGCCCCGAGGAGGAACTATTCCCGCATCATGGAGGGAGGAAGCAACGTCGATGGAGATGAATCCGGGGGCACTTCCCCGTCCCGGCAGGGTGCCGGCACAGGAATTCTGGTCCCCCGAAACTTGGTGGAGATGGCGGCGGAGATCGGAATAGCTTCTGGAGAAAAGGGTTCCGTCCTCGAGGGTTTCGGGACGCGGTGTAAATATATGCCAAAGGGGGGCGTCAGAAGAGGCCAGGGGGGCCCAGGCGCCCTGGCGGCGCGGCCAGGAGGGGGGCCGCCCCCTCTGGCCGCCTGGAGCCCTGGTGGCCCCCCTCTGGCCCTACTTTGGCCGCATGGAAGCTTCCGGAACGCTGATTTTTTATATATTTTTCCCGGGATTTTTCTGGCAATTTACGTAATGGGAAAACCTGAAATACAAAAACAGCAGAAAACAGAAACTGGCACTGGGGTGCACTGAGTTAATAGGTTAGTCCAAATATGATCAAAAGTGTATGGAAGTGTATAAATATCATAGCAATATCACACAAATAAGGCATGGAGCAAGCAGAAATTATAGATACGTTTTGGACGTATCAACATCCCCAAGCTTAATTCCTGCTCGTCCTCGAGTAGGTAAATGATAACAAGCATAATTTCTGTGGTGACATGCTATTAACCATATAAGAACTTTTCACAGTCACATGACAAATGCTTACTGAGATAATGAATCTTTAGTAATTAAGTTGCCTCATGAGAATATCACAAAGAACTGAAAGTTTTACAATATGATACTGAAACACTCAATAGATTTGTAGTGAGCATGGTGTGCAAACATGACAAAGTGGTACCTCGCTTGCCCCC
>LR738711.1:939492713-939657427 GCA_902687465.1 Secale cereale | reverse complement strand
ATTTTCTTTGCAAATCTCTTTAAAAGGTTCATGATGCTTGATCCAATCCTCCTTAGGCATATTAAGATGTGAAGCAAAAGATTTGAGGAAATCAACAAGGAGTTGAGAATCAAGCCCAAACTTAGCACTAAACTTATTAAAACTTGTAGTTTCAACAAAGGACTTAATGCAATCATACTCATAAATTATACCCGACTCTTTACCTTTGTCGATCTCCCAATCTTCAGTGTTGCGTTGAATTCTTTCAAGGAGTTCCCATTTAGCATCAATCTTTTCGTTTGTGAAAGAACCCATAGAGGAAGCATCGAGCAAATCTTTATCCTGTCGAGAGAGCCTCGCATAGAAATTAGTAATAATCATATCTTTGGGGAGCCCATGGTTAGGACATTTTAGCATTAACGTTTTCAGTCTCCCCCAAGCTTGAGCTATGCTCTCTCCGTCATGAGGATAGATATTATAAACATAATTCCTATTCTCATGGACTTCATGAAGATGATAAAACTTGGAGTAAAAGAGAGACTGGATCTCTTCCCAATCCAGCAGGTGAGAGTCATCTAGTAGCCTATACCATTCCAATGCTTTTCCTTTCAGGGACAAGGCAAATAATTTTCTCATGACTCCATCTCTTGTCAAACCTGAAATCTTAAACAACTCACAAAGTTCTGTAAGTTTCAACAAATGAATACTAGGATTGACCGTCCCATCATAACAATCATTCAAAATTATTTCAATTATCCCAAGTGGTATTTGGAACGGGATATATTCAGTAGGTGGAGGAGACTTCTCTACCACGGGTGTGGTAAAGCGGCCTTCCCCAAGCAGCGAACTAAGAGTGCGGCTTTCCATAAACATAACTAGTGAAACTAAAAACAAGAAACGAAAAGATTTAATTGCAAGATCTAAAGATATACCTTCCAGCACTTACTTCCCCGGCAACGGCGCCAGAAATAGCTTGATGTCTACACACGCTTCTATTCTTGTAGACTATGTTGGGCCTCCAAGCGCAGAGGTTTGTAGGACAGGAGCAATTTCCCTCAAGTGGATGACCTAAGGTTTATCGAACTCAGGGAAGTAGAGGTCGAAGATGGTCTCTCTCAAGCAACCCTGCAACTAAGATACAAGAAGTCTCTTGTGTCCCCAACACACCTAATACAACTAGGAGTTGTATAGGTGCACTAGTTCGGCGAAGAGATGGTAAAATATGGATGATAGGAGTGGCAAAGCAAAGTAATATAGATCTGTAATAAAAAGTGCAGCAAGCAAACAAGTGGTAAACGTGAGCACAAATGGTATTGCAATGGTGGAAACAAGGCCTAGGCTTCATACTTTCACTAGTGGCAACTCCCAACAACATTAACATAATCGAATCACATGATATTTCCCATAAAGCATGCAAGGGGGGCGCACTCGGAGGTCATTCCTTTGTGGTCAAGAGAGGACGAGAATTATGTAGGGCTACAAAAGCACACCTCAAAGTTCGTAGTTCTCAATCTATGGATTTCCCAATGTCACCGCGGCCATCCAAAGAGAGTACCACAATCACCACAACATATCTCAAGGATAGTCAAAGACAAGCACCAAGAGACTCTCAATCTTCAATCCACACACAAAAGAGGAAATCACTCATGAAAATATTCTTCTAATCCATGTCCAATAGACCGCTGTCACCTTGGTCTCGGAGATTATACTAGATAAAGACAAGTGGGTACATCAATCAAATACATAGAGGAAGGGGAAATATCATGGGATCACCCTAGATTAACATAGCCTATGACCACAACGAAGATCACATCATGGGAAAGAGAATTGACCACATAGCTACTGGTAGAAACCTCAGCCCCGAGGAGGAACTACTCCCGCATCATGGAGGGAGGAAGCAACGTCGATGGAGATGAATCCGGGGGCACTTCCCCGTCCCGGCAGGGTGCCGGCACAGGAGTTCTGGTCCCCCGAAACTTGGTGGAGATGGCGGCGGAGATCGGAATAGCTTCTGGAGAAAAGGGTTCCGTCCTCGAGGGTTTCGGGACGCGGTGTAAATATATGCCAAAGGGGGGCGTCAGAAGAGGCCAGGGGGGCCCAGGCGCCCTGGCGGCGCGGCCAGGAGGGGGGCCGCCCCCTCTGGCCGCTTGGAGCCCTGGTGGCCCCCCTCTGGCCCTACTTTGGCCGCATGGAAGCTTCCGGAACGCTGATTTTTTATATATTTTTCCCGGGATTTTTCTGGCAATTTACGTAATGGGAAAACCTGAAATACAAAAACAGCAGAAAACAGAAACTGGCACTGGGGTGCACTGAGTTAATAGGTTAGTCCAAATATGATCAAAAGTGTATGGAAGTGTATAAATATCATAGCAATATCACACAAATAAGGCATGGAGCAAGCAGAAATTATAGATACGTTTTGGACGTATCACCCCCTTACAAGAATCTCGTCCCCGAGATTCCCAGACTATGCGTGGAAGGGAATACGGAGTCTTGGATACAGGGTAGTCTCCACTTCTTCTTGTTGGTTCTGCTTCCGGGTGGTGCTCCATGGAATCCTGAAGTACTTGGTGGTGTGGCTTCTTGCTTGCTACCCTCTTTGATGCAGGTTGCTGAGGGGTCTCTGCCTCTCTGGTATGGGTTAGGTTGAGTTAGATGTCAAAGGCTCGGTGATGTCCTTGCGGGGACCGGGCTAGTTAGGAAGTAAGAAGTATTTCCAGAGTTGTGACTCGTGGAAAATTTGGTGCACGGAGGGTATCTGATACGTCCAAAACGTATCTATAATTTCTGCTTGCTCCATGCCTCTTTTGGGTGATATTGCTATGTTATTTATACACTTCCATACACTTTTGATCATATTTGGACTAACCTATTAACTCAGTGCACCCCAGTGCCAGAATCTGTTTTCGGCTGTTTTTGTATTTCAGGTTTTCACATTACGAGAACTGCCAGAAAAAATCCAGAAAAATTATATAAAAAATCAGTGTTCCAGAAGCTACCAGGCACCCGAAGCACAGCCGGAGGGGGGCCACCAGGGCCCCAGGCGCCCTGGTGGCGCCCCCCCTGGGCCGCGCCGGGGGGGCGCCTGGGCCCCCCGAGCCTCGTCTGATGCCCCCCTTTGGCATATATTTAAAGCGTCTCCCGAAACCCTCGAGACGGGAACTCTTTTTCGCGATCTCATCTCTGTTCCGCCGCCGCCGCCGCTTCCAAGATCGGGAGCACCAGGAGAACTCTTCCCGGCACCTTGCCGGAGGGGAGGATCACCACCGGGAGCTTCTCCACCACCATGGACGCCTCCCGGATGAGTTGTGAGTAGTCTCCCTTGGACCATGGGTCCATGACCAGTAGCTATGTGATGTTCTCCTCCCGTTCTTGTGCTTCACTAATTAGTCCTCGTGAGCTGCCCTACATGATCGAGGCACATATGTAATCCTTATGCTGTTGCTATGATGAGTTTGCTGGGATCCGATGGATTATGAGATTATGTTCAGATTGTGTTTGAGTAATATATTTGATTCACCTCTTTTATATTTATGTTCGTAAGTAATTCTTGCATGTTCTCCGTTGTTATTTATTGCTTTGGCCAAGTAGTAGGTAGTGACTCCAAGAGGGAACGTTATGCTTGATTGTGGGTTCATGCCCCTCGATGACTAGTTTGAGTGACAGAAACATGAGTCTAGGGGATGTGCTGTTGCCACAAGGGGGAAAACAACGATGCTTGTGCCCGCGGGTGCAAGGATTGTTTACTTTACGCAAAGTTCTTTTAATGCAGTTGTCTGTTGCTTTGAGTTTACACTATGGGTGGGACTCGCAACTTAATACCAGCGAGATGTTCTGGCTAGATATCTCAAGGTGGATGATTAGTAGTAGATGCAGATGGATTTCGGTCTACTTACCTCGGCGTACCGCCCATGCTTTGAACCTCTACCTTTCTTGCAACTTAGTCAGCATTGGTTTGCGCACATGGTCCTGTCAATTGCCCAGCTGTAATTCGTTTACCTCACATAGCAGTTTTATCGTCTTTTGGGAGAGAGACATCACTAGTGAACATCATGAGACTCTGGTCCATATTTGTCGGGGCCGGATTTCGGGAACACAATATTCCAGAAATTGACCCCTAGTGTCATCACCAGCCCAGGATTACTGTTACTGGTGGACACCTCCTTGTTACAGATTACCAAGCATTTACAAGAATTTGATACAAGACCATAAAGGTCTACTGATACAACAATGACTCCGGTGGTGGATGAAGGAATTGGCTTGTGGATCTCCACATCGATGGGGCTCCATTCCCACAGGAACAGCTGACCCGGATAACTCCTATCCCGCGTGGCTGTACTCCTAGGCTTCGCACGGACGTCGCTGTGGTTTTCCCCGTAGAACTCCTAACCTGGCCAAGTAAATAGCCAGGGACAAGCCTGTGAGTACGTTTGAATGTACTCGCAAACATCATGGACAAATGATATAACAAATGCAGCAAACAATTATATGGTCATGATGAATTAAACTATATGCATATGCTCATGATGGACTTATATTAAATGCATGCTGACAGGAATTAAAACATGGCATGGTGAATAATAGTTAGTGCAGAAAATAAATATTAGTATCAATAAAATATAAAAGGAATGCCGGTCGGATGTCAAGTGACACCACGGTCGGTCTTGAAAGAAATGCCAGTCGGGTGTCCACAAGAGTAGTGGCGTGATAGAACCGCCTGAAACTCGAGGGACGCCACAAAAGGTCTTGAAAATAAATACGAGTGTCCGGGGTAGTCCAGCCAGCCCCTGAGACACTCTGGAAATAAAATAAGAGAAGCGGGTTAGTCCACAATAATAATCATATCATCCATAATATTCATAACAACACCAGTAGCAGTAAAAATTAACCTGCAAAATACACCATGCTCAATTTTAAATTATTTCCTCCGGAGACCGACTCTAAGACCGACACTTGACCAACCCAGACTGTAGTCCTTAACCGCGGACACGGCTATTCGAATAGGTTTCAAACTCTGCAGAGGGTGTACTCTTTACCCACAAGTATAGGATTTCTTTAGTCAGTATCGTGACACTGACTAATTCCCATTACGGTCTTTGGGTTAAAAACACGCCTGACGCGCACACACCGTCCAGATGCCAGGAATCACCCAAAGCATCGCTCCAGAAAACTTTAAGTCAGGGAGGCTACAACCTCCGAAAAGCATGGGATCACTATTAAACGCGCGGATTACAAGGGGTGCCCCCCTCTCGGCTACAACCGGAAACACCCATGCCCCTGACCCGATGACGGCTACAACCTTCATCGTAGTTCTCTGGGTGGTGTGCACCCGAACAGGGGTTATCAACTTACTAAGCCGTACCCTCCTTCCGGAAGGACCCGTGGCAGCACGGAACAAGTATGGGGGTTACCGGAACAAGACTCGATCTACGGTCGACTCAGGAGGCTTATGTTTTCCTGCAGTGGTTAGCACAAACAAGTATTCCTTCAACAGTATCACCAGGACAGGGCCACAACCCTTGCCTGCTTCCACATATATCTCATGACACCACCGTGTCAAATATGGCCCGTGCCCACCGGCACGTCCAAAGCAGGAGCACACTCCTGGGTTCTCATAACTTATGCATGTTGCAAGTGGAATGCATGCAAGAGAAAATATGCACATGACCATGTATGCACTACTAGCATTATGCAAGTTAAATTTGAATTCAACATAGTCAAGCTTAAACTATCCTAGCAAATAATTCACTATGCAATCATCATATCAAGTGTTCAAGATGCTTGCCTTGAACATGCAGAAATATTGGATGCACTCCAAAAGTTTTGAAAATATTATCTCCCCCTCCATTACCTATTTTCAAAACATTTAAATCACCACATAATTCGAAAGCAGCACTAAAAAGTATTTCAAATATTTTTGAAATAAATACTAAAATAAACTAGAGGATATTTAAGAAATATCAGAAAAAGAACTAATTTATTCAGAGTTAATATGAATTAGTTATGGAATTACTAAGATAGAAAACATGATTAAAAGCAATATTAAATTCATTAAACAGAAACTATGCACAGTAAAAATGTTCAGTTAATTTAGATAAGTAGAGCATGATTTTAGGAGTAGATAGAAATTTGAATTATTGAATTTGGATTTGAATTGGTTGCGGTGGAATTAATGGAATACTGCTGGAAATAATAAAAGAGGGAGAGCAGAGAAGCGCCCTGTGCGCGGTTTGGACAAGCGGCGCTAATGGGCCAAGCCCAATCGCCCAGCCGCTCGGGAGGCCGCGCGGGCGTGACTCCCAGTCACTGACGGTGGGCCCCGCCTGGCCCACCGGTCAGGTTTGACCGGTCTTCGTCCTCCTCCTCGCGCGCGCGCGTCTGGGCAGAATGGAGGAGGAGCTCCGGCGATGATTGCCGGCGCCGTAGGGCATCTCTGGCGATGTTCGGCAGATGGACAGGTCCGGAAGGGTGTGCCGCATCCGTACGTGGTGGTGGTGGTCGCCGGGGAGCTCGGGATTGAGCAGTGCTTCGAGCATGGCGGAGGGGATCGTCGGGTGGAAGAGGGCTTTCGCCCTGGAGCTTGCTCCGGTGAAATTGAAGGGTGGGATGGATCCGCGGAACCACGGGGAGGCCTCTGGTGTAGAGACTGGAGAGGGGGAGACACTGGAGAGGTGGTGAGCTTCGAGGTGAGGGCGGTGGCAGTAGCTGCCGGAGACAGAGAAGATGGCCCCATCCGAGCCACTTGGGTGCTCGGCGGGGTTCGTGGGGAGGGGGAGAGTAGTGGTGATCAGCAGAGCGGCTCGGGTGGCCTTATATAGGCAGCAGCGACGCGGCCCCGAGGCTTCCAGAGGAGGCCACCGCGGCGGATGGCCATTAATGGCACGGCGTGGTCGGCGGCGAGGTGGTTGAGGGCGGTGGAGGTCGGTGCGACGTGGTGAGGACGGTGGCCGTCCGCCGTTAAGGCGGGGTGCACTGGCTGGCTCAGAGCTGAGCCACGCGTCGAGGGCGGCGCCGCACGGCGGCGGGCATTGATGGCAAACCGCGGGCGGTGGCGAGGCCGTTGGTGGACGGCGGGGTTTGGTGGGGGCGGTGGCGGCCCGCAGTAATGGCAGGGCGCCCTGGTTGGCTCGGAGGCGTGCCACGCGTCCAGGGGCGGCGGTGACAGTGACGTGCGGCGGTCGGTGGCGGCGCTGGCCGGCGTGGACGGCGCTAGGGGACAAGCGGAGGTGTCGGCGAGCTTCGGGGTGATTGTGCTGACCCAGGGGAGGACCAAGTCGAGAGGGGGAAGCAGCAGGAGATCGTCAGGAGCGCGATGCCAGTGGCTGCAATACACGCGCTCTGGTCGCGCTCTGGACACGCGCACCATGTGTTCGGCAAAATGCCAATGGCATCTACAAGGATCCAATGGAGCTACAAATTGGTAGAGTGTTGCTAATGGGCAGGAGGGAGGTGCTGGACATGCTGGTTTCGTCATTTGACCAAGTGTCCAATGTAGTATAGGTGGTGGCAAAATATTCTGTTATGCACACAAGGTGCTCGACAGAATGTTAGGGTGACCTAGGTGATCCTTCTGGATGTGAAACTTGGCAGGATGATGTCTCCCTATAGATAATAGATGATGGTGGAGTTGGTTTGTGGAAGGAGCAAACTTGCTAGTGCAAGTTTTGCAAAAATTCACTTCTGGACAGTAACTACAGAGAGGTGTTTGGTGGACTTAGAAAATTCAAATGGGGATGATCTCTTGGAGTTAAGAGTTTGGTTGGAGGGACTATAAGATGGACAAGTATCAAAAAATTTAGAGCAAGGAAAATTGGGGTTGCAGTAGAAACCTTGAGAATGGACAGAAATGAAAAGGAGGATGGTTCACTCAAATTTTGCAAAACACCAAGTTGGGTTTTTGCACCAAAGTGACATATAGGCATCATAAGACCTCTCAGAATTAGGGTGGAATTTTTAGAGAATTATTTATAATGGTTGTAGTGCAACAGAAGCATTTAAAATACTGAAAATGCTATAAGAGTTATTTAGAGACAAATTTTATTATGAAAATAATTTCTACTGTTATTAGACAAATAATGAAATGACTCAAGATACAACCAGAGCCCACAAAATTATTTCCGAAAATTTACTATATGAAGAGAAGATTTTTGAAGGACAGGTATAGAAAAGGCTTAAAAATTATTAAAGAACCTAATATAATTCAAAATTTTATTTCTAGCCAAATTTTTAATTAATAAAAATATGATTAAATTTTTGGGATGTTACAAACTCTACCCCCCTTAAGAAAATCTCGTCCTCGAGATTCGTTAAGGGCAGAAGAATAAAAACATATCACACAGACAAAGCACTCATATGCAAAATGCAATCAGGGCAATAGATTCATGACATACACCCTAAGAAACAATACAAAGGATCACATCATGCAAACAAACACTATACGCTATGCCAACGCACTCACGACCGTCTACGGTCCGAAAACGAGATCTTCGGGGTCAAGCGGAAGGCTTCCCGGTGTTGGAACACATTCTTCTTCTTCTGGAGGGAGTGGAGGAAGTTGAGGGAGCAAACGAAGAACGTGTCCCTCCTGAGTTGTCAGAGGGGGTCCGCCAATGGCGATCCGGGGATTCAGAACAGCAAGGTAGTGGAGATACTCCAGTATTTGCTGGGTGAAACGCTCCTGGGCCATCACGTACTGAGTGAGATAGACCAGGGCTGGATCGCTTTCTGCACGTTCACAGCGGAACATAGCTTCTGCTCCAAAAGCAGCGCGGCTTGGGAAATAGCAGTATTCTCTTGTGCTGGCACAAGGTACCGCAAATCGAAGACGTGTGACTGCTTCATACGCAGCAGACTCAATGGCCATGCCTGGGGTTGGCATGGATCTCCCGATGAAGATAACATAGGGAGGGCCTTGGTTTATACTTGCTGGTGGAATGTGCACAGCTGCCCAGTATTTCGAGAGATCAGAAGTGATCCTCGATTTGAACAGCTCATACAGGGGTGGATGGGTAGAGCCAAGAGTATTGCGGGTAAAATCCCACAATATCTTAACAAAACTACCAGGGCTTGCATCGGGGGTCCTCAGGTAAGCTCCGGGGTGAGACATGGATGGGTGAATGAGGAAGGCAGTGCTTGATGCTGATGGTTGCTGGTGTTGGATGTGAAAGTGGCTTCTTATAGAGTGCTTGGGTTGGGGAACATGAAGTGATGCCAGTACAACGGGTGTACCGACTCCGGTGCGGGGCTGTCTGAGTCAAGGTCTCAGGCCTCAATCCCCAAAAGAAAGGTGACATATTACTGTGCATGTCGATTAGGGGTCACGTCTAGAATTTTACTCTGCAACCACTCGTCAAACAATTCATGCCAGATCACACATACTATTAGCTGAAGACACGCAGGTGGTTTACAAACTCACTACGCCACACAACAGCTACTACGGAACTAAAGGAAAAATCGGGCCACTAGGGCTTGACACAATTCTGGTGGACTCAGTCCACCTGGTTGATATCTAGCCGGGCGCGTCTTGTGGATGCCGAGTCGTCTCCGTGCGCTTCCGCGTCGGAGCTGGCCGGGGTAGGATGGGGAGCTATGGGGCTGGAGTAGCGGTGGTGTCCCTCGTGGGGTGTCGAGGTCACCGTCCCATTGGAGTAGGCCTCCAAGAGACGACGGAGTTCCCCGGGTGAGGCGATGGCATTGCCCGGGTAGATGACATGGGCAGAACTTGGGGCTCAACCGGCCTTCCAAGCAGCACTATCGGGGTGTCGGGGGCGGGTGCGGCTTCGCTCCTTGCCGGGGTTAGGAGAGCGAGCGTCCTGCGGGTCTCAATCAGGTCAAGAGTGACCTGATCAAATAGTGCCTCTTGCGCTCTCAGGTAGCGCACCAGATGCACCAGGGCAGGATCCGACTCATGGTCTCCATTGGCGACCTGGGTCGGGCTACCATAGCCTTCACGACTAGGGTAGTAGTAGAATGAGCGGCAGTTAACCCTCGGCGACAGGTGCCGAAGATGAACTATAGCCTCTCGGGCTGGAAGTTGGATGGCTTGGGGCTCGTCGGAGGTCGTCCTCCCGGTGAACCGGTAGGGGCGCTCCGATGTGATGCCTCTCCCGTAGAGGTGCACCGTGGCCCAGAAGTGATGGATGGAATTACTCGTGTGCTCTTGGTACACGACATATTCCGGCGGCTCGTCGATGCCGAAGGCACGACGGGTGAGATTGGCGAGGACGGCTACGAAGCCTTCGAGCTCGACTGCGGTGGTCTCGTTGCGAACGAGGGGGCCTGGCATCTTGGTGGTTGGATATCGAACTGGGAATGAGGCTGTGATGTGCTAAGTTTGGGGTAAGGCTTCCTTTATAAGTCAGCCGAGTCTTCCATCGCACGCTTGTGGATGGGAAAGCTCAGGTGTTGGCACAGGCACACGGCCTATGGATAGACTGATAGGTTGGGCACCGGCTATCAAAAGATGTCGGTTGCCACTGTGGATGGGATAGACTTGACTGTGGACAGGAAAAGTTGTGGATGGTGTGGAAACCTAGGGATGGTGACCAGGCTAAGATAGGATTAGCCAATGGTCAGCCTGGCTCTGATACCAAGGCTGTCGGGGCCGGATTTCGGGAACACAATATTCCAGAAATTGACCCCTAGTGTCATCACCAGCCCAGGATTACTGTTACTGGTGGACACCTCCTTGTTACAGATTACCAAGCATTTACAAGAATTTGATACAAGACCATAAAGGTCTACTGATACAACAATGACTCCGGTGGTGGATGAAGGAATTGGCTTGTGGATCTCCACATCGATGGGGCTCCATTCCCACAGGAACAGCTGACCCGGATAACTCCTATCCCGCGTGGCTGTACTCCTAGGCTTCGCACGGACGTCGCTATGGTTTTCCCCGTAGAACTCCTAACCTGGCCAAGTAAATAGCCAGGGACAAGCCTGTGAGTACGTTTGAATGTACTCGCAAACATCATGGACAAATGATATAACAAATGCAGCAAACAATTATATGGTCATGATGAATTAAACTATATGCATATGCTCATGATGGACTTATATTAAATGCATGCTGACAGGAATTAAAACATGGCATGGTGAATAATAGTTAGTGCAGAAAATAAATATTAGTATCAATAAAATATAAAAGGAATGCCGGTCGGATGTCAAGTGACACCACGGTCGGTCTTGAAAGAAATGCCAGTCGGGTGTCCACAAGAGTAGTGGCGTGATAGAACCGCCTGAAACTCGAGGGACGCCACAAAAGGTCTTGAAAATAAATACGAGTGTCCGGGGTAGTCCAGCCAGCCCCTGAGACACTCTGGAAATAAAATAAGAGAAGCGGGTTAGTCCACAATAATAATCATATCATCCATAATATTCATAACAACACCAGTAGCAGTAAAAATTAACCTGCAAAATACACCATGCTCAATTTTAAATTATTTCCTCCGGAGACCGACTCTAAGACCGACACTTGACCAACCCAGACTGTAGTCCTTAACCGCGGACACGGCTATTCGAATAGGTTTCAAACTCTGCAGAGGGTGTACTCTTTACCCACAAGTATAGGATTTCTTTAGTCAGTATCGTGACACTGACTAATTCCCATTACGGTCTTTGGGTTAAAAACACGCCTGACGCGCACACACCGTCCAGATGCCAGGAATCACCCAAAGCATCGCTCCAGAAAACTTTAAGTCAGGGAGGCTACAACCTCCGAAAAGCATGGGATCACTATTAAACGCGCGGATTACAAGGGGTGCCCCCCTCTCGGCTACAACCGGAAACACCCATGCCCCTGACCCGATGACGGCTACAACCTTCATCGTAGTTCTCTGGGTGGTGTGCACCCGAACAGGGGTTATCAACTTACTAAGCCGTACCCTCCTTCCGGAAGGACCCGTGGCAGCACGGAACAAGTATGGGGGTTACCGGAACAAGACTCGATCTACGGTCGACTCAGGAGGCTTATGTTTTCCTGCAGTGGTTAGCACAAACAAGTATTCCTTCAACAGTATCACCAGGACAGGGCCACAACCCTTGCCTGCTTCCACATATATCTCATGACACCACCGTGTCAAATATGGCCCGTGCCCACCGGCACGTCCAAAGCAGGAGCACACTCCTGGGTTCTCATAACTTATGCATGTTGCAAGTGGAATGCATGCAAGAGAAAATATGCACATGACCATGTATGCACTACTAGCATTATGCAAGTTAAATTTGAATTCAACATAGTCAAGCTTAAACTATCCTAGCAAATAATTCACTATGCAATCATCATATCAAGTGTTCAAGATGCTTGCCTTGAACATGCAGAAATATTGGATGCACTCCAAAAGTTTTGAAAATATTATCTCCCCCTCCATTACCTATTTTCAAAACATTTAAATCACCACATAATTCGAAAGCAGCACTAAAAAGTATTTCAAATATTTTTGAAATAAATACTAAAATAAACTAGAGGATATTTAAGAAATATCAGAAAAAGAACTAATTTATTCAGAGTTAATATGAATTAGTTATGGAATTACTAAGATAGAAAACATGATTAAAAGCAATATTAAATTCATTAAACAGAAACTATGCACAGTAAAAATGTTCAGTTAATTTAGATAAGTAGAGCATGATTTTAGGAGTAGATAGAAATTTGAATTATTGAATTTGGATTTGAATTGGTTGCGGTGGAATTAATGGAATACTGCTGGAAATAATAAAAGAGGGAGAGCAGAGAAGCGCCCTGTGCGCGGTTTGGACAAGCGGCGCTAATGGGCCAAGCCCAATCGCCCAGCCGCTCGGGAGGCCACGCGGGCGTGACTCCCAGTCACTGACGGTGGGCCCCGCCTGGCCCACCGGTCAGGTTTGACCGGTCTTCGTCCTCCTCCTCGCGCGCGCGCGTCTGGGCAGAACGGAGGAGGAGCTCCGGCGATGATTGCCGGCGCCGTAGGGCATCTCTGGCGATGCTCGGCAGATGGACAGGTCCGGAAGGGTGTGCCGCATCCGTACGTGGTGGTGGTGGTCGCCGGGGAGCTCGGGATTGAGCAGTGCTTCGAGCATGGCGGAGGGGATCGTCGGGTGGAAGAGGGCTTTCGCCCTGGAGCTTGCTCCGGTGAAATTGAAGGGTGGGATGGATCCGCGGAACCACGGGGAGGCCTCTGGTGTAGAGACTGGAGAGGGGGAGACACTGGAGAGGTGGTGAGCTTCGAGGTGAGGGCGGTGGCAGTAGCTGCCGGAGACAGAGAAGATGGCCCCATCCGAGCCACTTGGGTGCTCGGCGGGGTTCGTGGGGAGGGGGAGAGTAGTGGTGATCAGCAGAGCGGCTCGGGTGGCCTTATATAGGCAGCAGCGACGCGGCCCCGAGGCTTCCAGAGGAGGCCACCGCGGCGGATGGCCATTAATGGCACGGCGTGGTCGGCGGCGAGGTGGTTGAGGGCGGTGGAGGTCGGTGCGACGTGGTGAGGACGGTGGCCGTCCGCCGTTAAGGCGGGGTGCGCTGGCTGGCTCAGAGCTGAGCCACGCGTCGAGGGCGGCGCCGCACGGCGGCGGGCATTGATGGCAAACCGCGGGCGGTGGCGAGGCCGTTGGTGGACGGCGGGGTTTGGTGGGGGCGGTGGCGGCCCGCAGTAATGGCAGGGCGCCCTGGTTGGCTCGGAGGCGTGCCACGCGTCCAGGGGCGGCGGTGACAGTGACGTGCGGCGGTCGGTGGCGGCGCTGGCCGGCGTGGATGGCGCTAGGGGACAAGCGGAGGTGTCGGCGAGCTTCGGGGTGATTGTGCTGACCCAGGGGAGGACCAAGTCGAGAGGGGGAAGCAGTAGGAGATCGTCAGGAGCGCGATGCCAGTGGCTGCAATACACGCGCTCTGGTCGCGCTCTGGACACGCGCACCATGTGTTCGGCAAAATGCCAATGGCATCTACAAGGATCCAATGGAGCTACAAATTGGTAGAGTGTTGCTAATGGGCAGGAGGGAGGTGCTGGACATGCTGGTTTCGTCATTTGACCAAGTGTCCAATGTAGTATAGGTGGTGGCAAAATATTCTGTTATGCACACAAGGTGCTCGACAGAATGTTAGGGTGACCTAGGTGATCCTTCTGGATGTGAAACTTGGCAGGATGATGTCTCCCTATAGATAATAGATGATGGTGGAGTTGGTTTGTGGAAGGAGCAAACTTGCTAGTGCAAGTTTTGCAAAAATTCACTTCTGGACAGTAACTACAGAGAGGTGTTTGGTGGACTTAGAAAATTCAAATGGGGATGATCTCTTGGAGTTAAGAGTTTGGTTGGAGGGACTATAAGATGGACAAGTATCAAAAATTTTAGAGCAAGGAAAATTGGGGTTGCAGTAGAAACCTTGAGAATGGACAGAAATGAAAAGGAGGATGGTTCACTCAAATTTTGCAAAACACCAAGTTGGGTTTTTGCACCAAAGTGACATATAGGCATCATAAGACCTCTCAGAATTAGGGTGGAATTTTTAGAGAATTATTTATAATGGTTGTAGTGCAACAGAAGCATTTAAAATACTGAAAATGCTATAAGAGTTATTTAGAGACAAATTTTATTATGAAAATAATTTCTACTGTTATTAGACAAATAATGAAATGACTCAAGATACAACCAGAGCCCACAAAATTATTTCCGAAAATTTACTATATGAAGAGAAGATTTTTGAAGGACATGTATAGAAAAGGCTTAAAAATTATTAAAGAACCTAATATAATTCAAAATTTTATTTCTAGCCAAATTTTTAATTAATAAAAATATGATTAAATTTTTGGGGTGTTACAATATTACCATCATTGATCACATCCGCTATTTACTTTCCGCTTTTTACTTACTATTGCAATTATACCTATCACTATTATCACTTGCGTTTGATCCTTTGTAAACTACAAGGCCGGAGGGATTGACAACCTCTCTGTACTCGTTGGGAGCAAAGTTATTTGTATCTGTGTGCAGGTCCATGTTGATTGCTAATATCTGGCGCCGTTAGCAGTTGACACCTTCTTGTTGAAACTGGGAGTCTCAGGGAAATCGATCCTTGGTATTGCCAAGGGAAAACTTCTGCTACACTGCATCTCAAACCTTCCACTTGGGGTAACCAACGAGGGGTGAGAAGCCACCTAGCAAAGCAATTTCTGGCGCCGTTGCCGGGGACTCCACTCTTCAGGATAGGGGAGTTGCACGCTATCTTTTACCTTTGGTTTTAGTCTTGTTAGTTTACCTTTCAGTTTTTGCTTTAGTATCTTTTATCGAAAATCACAAAAATAGTTATCTTGCTTGCTTGCTGCTATGGGTTCCACCGAGAACACCAAGTTGTGTGACTTCACTAGTCACAACAACGATGACTTTATCTGCACACCTATCACTACACCTGCCACTTCAGCACCTTCATATGAAATTAAACCTGCTTTACTGAACTTAGTTATGAAAGATCAATTCTTCGGTGCTGGAGATGATGCTGCTTTACACTTAAACAACTTTGTTGAACTTTGTGATATGCAAAAGTACCGAGAAGTAGATGGTAATATTGTTAAGCTTAAGCTTTTTCCTTTCTCCTTGAGAGGAGGAGCTAAAATTTGGTTTCAGTCTTTGCCTAGAAACATCATAGATTCATGGGACAAGTGCAAAGATGCTTTTATTGGAAAATACTATCCACCTGCTAAAATTATCCAACTAAGAAGTAACATAATGAATTTTAAACAATTGGATAATGAACACGTTGCCCAAGCTTGGGAACGTATGAAATCTCTTATCAAGAACTGCCCTACTCATGGTTTGACTACTTGGATGGTTATCCAAACTTTTTATGCAGGCTTGAACTTTACCTCGCGGAACTTGTTAGATTCGGCCGCGGGAGGAACCTTTATGTCAACTACACTTGGTGCTGCCACAAAGCTTCTCGATGAGATGATGACCAATTATTCCCAATGGCACACCGAACGAGCTCCAACAGGTAGGAAGGTAAACTCTGTCGAGGAGATTTCCTCCCTAAATGAAAAAGTTGACTTGATCATGTCTCTACTTTCGAAGCAATCTTCTATTGATCCTCGTGATGTTCCTTTAAATTCTTTGATTGCTCAAGAACAAGTAGATGTGAACTTTATCTCTAGAAACAATTTTAATAACAATGCTTATAGGAGTAATTTTGGTAGCAATCCTAGACCGTTCCCCTCTAATTCTTATGGGAACAACAATGCTTATCATAGCACCAGGAACTCCACTACTGAACTAGAGATTATGCTTAAAGATTTCATCACTACCCAAAAAGCTTTTAATAATAGTGTAGAAGAAAAACTAAACAAACTAGGTGATCTCTCTTCGAAGGTAGACAATTTAGCCAATGAAGTAGAATTGCTTAAAATTAGAACTTCTCCTCTTGAGGAGAGGGAGGTCACTCCTATTAATGCTATTCAAGTGCGAATTAATGAAAATATTAGGATGATGGCTAAACTTAAAGAGAGATGGGCTAGAGAAAGGGAGGAAAAAGATAGAATTAAGAGCCTTCCTACCCACCACACTGTTGCTACTATCCAAGTTGTTGAGGATATCCAAACTCTTAGCACCCAATGCACTCCTGGTCCCGATGGACCTATTAATGGTGATGCTATGACTATAGAAACTACCAAACAAGTGAACCTAAAGGACACCACTACCACCTTACTTGATGGTAGTGACCTCGATTTTGACAATTGCACTCTTACCGAAGTTATTGATTTCCTTCACAAGATGTCTAGAGATCCCCGCACTAGCACGATTAACCTTGCCTTCACAGAGCATATCACTAATGCTCTTATCAAAGCTAGGGAGGAGAAACTTAGAGTAGAAGCCTCCATACCTAGAAAGCTAGAAGATGGTTGGGATCCTATGATAAAAATTAAGTTGAATAACTTCTCTTGCTATGCTTTATGTGATGTTGGTGCTAGTACCTCTGTTATGCCCAAAAGAATATATGATATGCTTAAAGTGAAACCTTTTGATTCTTGTTCTTTTGGTGTTCGTCTCGTTGACTCTTCCATAAAGAAACCTTTGGGGAGGATCGACGATGTTCTTATCATTGTCAATGACAATTATGTTCCCGTTGATTTTACTATTATGGATATTGAATGTGAACCTTCGTGTCCAATTATTTTGGGACGTCCTTTTCTACGCACCGTTGGTGCTATCATTGACGTGAAAGAGGGTAATATAAAATTCCAGTTTCCTCTCAAGAAAGGGATGGAACACTTCCCTCGAAATAAGATTAAGTTACCTTTTGAGTCCGTTATACGGGCTAGCTATTCTTTTACTCTTGATAAAACTTGATCTATATGCATTATGCCTAGCTTAAAGGCATAAAAGAAAGCGCTTTTGGGAGGCAGCCCAATGAATAAATTTTATTTTGCTTTTGTTGTGTCTTGATGTTGTTACTACTGTAGCATCATCATTGTATCTTTGCTTTTCAATTTTGTGCCAAGTATAGCCTCTGATTGCAAGAAAGTTCAAAAGTTGTGACGTGCTGTCCAGGAAACAGATTCTGTCCTTGGATAGAAAAATTCGTATAAAATCACCAGATCATCTTTTTGGTCTGAATTTGTTCGACAGCGTGCTCTATATAATTGTCTTTCGTGCATCTGTTTTGAGTTTTTTTATTAGAGTTGCAGAAGTGCCCCGGAAAAATCATTTACTACCTGCTGTTCTGTTTTTCACAGATTCTGTCCTGTTCTGCCTTTCCTTCAATTTGCAAACCTAGAGCTTGCTTTTTCTTTGCAAAAACCTTTTGGCAATCTTGAGAAACAGTAGAGCTTCAAGAATATCTTTATTTCCAGCAAGGAACAATTATTTTATTATGGGTACTAACCTCGCTAATCAGATTATGATGAGTTATGTATGAAGGGAGTTTTCAAGTGCGCGAGGGAAGATGATAAAAAGATTCAGGAGTGTCAAACGCTCAAGCTTGGGGATGCCCCCGTGCACCCCCAAGAAATATTCAAGGAGACTCAAGCGTCTAAGCTTGGGGATGCCCCCGTGCATCCCCTTCTCCATCAACATTATCAGTTCGTCTTTCGTTCCACTATATTTTAATCACTTCATGTGTTATGTGCTATGCTTGGAGCGTCTTGCTCTTAGTTTTCCTTTTAAATTTTCTTTAGCTTTTCATAACGAGTCGGAACTCATCTTTCTTTATGTGGGAGAGAAACACGCTCCACTTCTACCTAGAACATGACATAGAATTTTCATGTCTATCTCTGATGTGTGTGTTCTTTGTCTTTTAATAGCTACTATCATGCTTAGCTCTTAGTTTTCATGCTTATCTTTTTAAAGAGCTTTCGTTTAGTTGGTTGCTTGAACTCTCTTTAGTTATCATGTTTATCTTATTAAGAGAGTTTGCTTCCGTTGCATTGGTTGATATGTCTATGATAAAGATGCTACGTGCATAATGGCGCTTAGTAGTTCAGGTTTTCTTATGGTTAGTCCCAAATAGCTGGGGGGTTCCCAATGTGTTATTGGAGTACCAACATGATTTGTTTGCCTATGATGTGGTATGGTTTAGTAATATCTTCCTTCAAAGAATTTATTTTGATTGACTTGGCGTATGCTCACGCATATTTAAGACTGTAAAGAAAGTCTGTCAAGCCTTGATGATATTTTGTTTCTGAGTAGCGATATAACTTTCATGTCTAATTCAATGTTGCTTTGTCGCTCTGCATGATTATGACCGTCATTGCTCTCTTAGTTGGTCGCTCCCAGTCTTTTGCTAACCTCCACCTGTACTAAGCGGACTGACTGCTTGTGCATCCACGTCCTTTTAAACCAGTTATGCCATATGAGTCCACCATACCTTCCTACATGGTATTTACCTGCCATTCCTAACGGAGACTTGCATGTACCTGTTGGAGATATGCCCTAGAGGCAATAATAAAAGCATTATTATTATATCTCCTTGTTCATGATAATTGTCTGTTATTCATGCTTGAATTGTATTGTACGGAAACAGCGATACATGTGTGAATACATAGACCACAATGAGTCCCTGGTAGGCCTCTAGTTACCAGCTCGTTGATCAACAGATGGTCACGGTTTCCTGACCATGGACATGGGATGTCGGTGATAACGGGATCACATCATTAGGAGAATGATGTGATGGACAAGACCCAAACTTGAGCATAACACGAGATCGTATAGTTCGTAATGCATAAGCTTTTCGGTGTTAGGTATTTATTCCTTAGACCATGAGGTTGTACAACTCCCGGATGCCGTAGGAATACTTTGGGTGTGCCAACCGTCACAACGTAACTGGGTGGCTATAAAGGTACGCATCGGGTATCTCCGAAAGTGTTTGTTGAGTTGGTACGAACCGAGACTGGGATGTTGTCACTCCATATGACGGAGAGGTACCTCTGGGCCCACTCGGTAAGACATCATCATAATGAGCTCAATGTGACTAAGTAGTTAGTCACGGGATGATGGATTACGGATCGAGTAAAGAGACTTGCCATGACGAGATTGAACAAGGTATTGGGAATACCGACGATCGAATCTCGGGCAAGTACCGTACTGATGGACAAAGGGAATAACATACGGGATTGAGTGAATCCTTGACACGGTGGTTCATCTGATGAAGATCATCGAGGAACACGTGGGAACCAACATGGGTATCCAGATCCCGCTGTTGGTTATTGACCGGAGAGTGGTCTCGGTCATGTCTACGTGTCTCCCGAACCCGTAGGGTCTACACACTTAAGGTTCGGTAACGCTAGAGTCATAGAGATAAATGCACGTGGAAACCCGAAAGTTGTTTGGAGTCCCGGATGAGATCCCGGACGTCACGAGGAGTTCCAGAATGGTCCGGAGGTGAAGATTGATATATAGGAAGTCAGGTTTCGGCTATCGGGTGATCTCCGGGGGTCACCGGGAGCGTCCCGGGACCACCGGAGGGGCCCCGGGGGTCCACCGGGTGGGGCCACCCATCCCGGTGGGGCCCCTAGGCCGCAAGGGGTAAGTGTCCAGCCCTAATGGGCTGGTGCACCACTAGGGCCCACCTCCCCATGCGCCTAGGGTTAAAACCCTAAGGGGGAGGGGGGCCACCACTTGCCTTGGGGGGCAAGGACTCCCCCCTGGTCGCCCCCCCCCCCCTGCAGATTGGATCTGCAGGGGCCCTGGCGCACCCCCTGGCCCCCTATATATATGTGGGGAGGGAGAGGGCAGCCGCACCATTGACCTGGCGCCTCTCCCACTCCCGTCACACCTCCATACTCCCAACGCAGGGCGCCCGGCGAAGCCCTACTGCGATCTCCACTGCATCCGTCATCACGGCGTCGTGCTGCCGGATCTCTGACGACTTCTCCTCCCCCCTTGCTGGATCAAGAAGGAGGTGACATTGCTGCACCGGACGTGTGTTGAACGCGGAGGTGTCGTCCGTTCGGCGCTAGATCATCGGTGACGAAGAACGCGAAGAGTACGACTACTTCATCCACGCTTCTTCGAAAGCTTCCGCTCGCAATCTCCATAACGGTATGTAGATGCACTCTTACTTGCTCGTTGCTAGATGTCTCCATAGTTGGATCTTGGTGAAAGCGTAGAATTTTTTTGAATTATGCTACGTTCCCCAACAGTGGCATCTGAGCTAGGTTTTATGCGTAGCATCTTGCACGAGTAGAACACAAAGCAGTTGTGGGCGTTTGATTTTGTTCAATGTTCTTACCGTTACTAGTCAATCTTGATTCGGCGGTATTGTGGGATGAAGCGGCCCGGACCGACTTTACACGTACGCTTACGTGAGACTGGTTCCACTGACAGACATGCACTAGATGCATAAGGTGGCTGGCGGGTGTTTGTCTCTCCTACTTTAGTCGGATCGGATTCGATGAAAAGGGTCCTTATGAAGGGTAAATATAAGTTGACAAATCACGTTGTGGTTTTGGCGTAGGTAAGAAACGTTCTTGCTAGAAATCCTATAGAAGCCACGTAAAACTTGCAACAACAATTAGAGGACGTCTAACTTGTTTTTGCAGCATGTGCTATGTGACGTTGTATGGCCAAGAACGAAGATCTGATGAATGATATATGTGATGTATGAGATTGATCATGTTTTTGTAATAGGGAATCACGACTTGCATGTCGATGAACTTGACAACCGGCAGGAGCCATAGGAGTTGTCTTAATTATTGTATGACCTGCGTGTCACTGAATAACGCCATGTAATTACTTTACTTCATTGCTAAACGTTAGCTATAGTAGTAGAAGTAATAGTTGGCATGACGACTTCTTCAAGACACGATGATGGAGATCATGATGATGAAGATCATGGTGTCGAGACGGTGACAAGACGATCATGGTGCCCCGAAGATGGAGATCCAAGGAGCAAGATGATATTGGCCATATCATGTCACTTTAATTGATTGCATGTGATGTTTATCATATTTATGCATCTTGTTTACTTAGAACGACGGTAGTAAATAAGATGATCTCTCACTAAAATTTCAAGTATTGTGTTTCCCCTAACTGTGCACCGTTGCTAAAGTTCGTTGCTCCGAAGCACCACGTGATGATCGGGTGTGATAGGTTCTAACGTTCGCATACAACGGATGTAAGACAGATTTACACACGCGATACACTTAGGGTTCACTTGACGAGCCTAGCATGTACAGACATGGCCTCGGAACACGGAAGACCGAAAGGTCGAACACGAGTCGTATAGAAGATACGATCAACATGAAGATGTTCACCGTTGATGACTAGTCCGTCTCACGTGATGATCGGACACGGGCTAGTCGATTCGGATCGTGTATCACTTAAGATGACTAGAGAGATGTCATTCTGAGTGGGAGTTCATTAAAATTTGATTAAGATGAACTTAATTATCATGAACTTAGTCTAAATTCTTTACAATATCTCTTGTAGATCAAATGGCCCACGCGCAGGTTTCCCTCAACTTCAACACGTTCCTAGAGAAAACCAAGCTGAAAGACGATGGTAGCAACTATACGGATTGGGTCCGTAACCTGAGGATTATCCTCATAGCTGCCAAGAGAACTTATGTCCTAGAAGCACCGCTAGGTGACGCTCCCGCCCCGGCAAACCAAGACGTTATGAACGCTTGGCAGTCGCGTTGTGATGATTACTCCCTGGTTCAGTGCGGCATGCTTTACAGTTTAGAATCGGGGCTCCAAAAACGTTTTGAGCACCACGGAGCATATGAGATGTTCGAAGAGCTGAAAATGGTTTTCCAAGCTCATGCCCGAGTCGAGAGATATGATGTCTCCGACGCATTCTACAACTGTAAGATGGAGGAGAACAGTTCTGTCAGTGAGAACATCCTCAAGATTTCAGGATTGCACAACCGCTTGTCTCAGCTGGGAATGAATCTCCCAGATGAAGCGGTCGTTGACAGAATCCTCCAGTCGCTCCCACCAAGCTTCAAGAGCTTCGTGTTGAACTTCAATATGCAGGGGATGGAGAAGTCCATTCCCGAGGTGTATTCGATGCTGAAATCAGCGGAGGTGGACATCAAGAAAGAACATCAAGTGTTGATGGTCAATAAAACCACTAAGTTCAAGAAAGGCAAGGGTAAGAAGAACTTCAAGAAGGACGGCAAGGGAGTTGCCGCGCCTGGCAAGCCTGTTGCCAGGAAGAAGCCAAAGTATGGACCCAAGCCTGAGACAGAGTGCTTTTATTGCAAGGGAACGGGTCACTGGAAGCGGAACTGCCCCAAATACTTAGCAGACAAGAAGGCCGGCAACGTCAAAGGTATATATGATATACATGTTATTGTTGTGTACCTTACCAGCACTCGTAGTAGCTCCTGGGTATTCGATACCGGTGCAGTTGCTCACATTTGTAACTCAAAACAGGAGCTGCGGAATAAACGGAGACTGGCGAAGGATGAGGTGACGATGCGCGTCGGGAATGGTTCCAAGGTCGATGTGATCGTCGTCGGCACGCTGCCTCTACATCTACCCTCGGGATTAGTTTTAAACCTTAATAATTGTTATTTAGTACCAGCTTTGAGCATGAACATTGTTTCTGGATCTCGTCTTATGCGAGATGGCTATTCTTTCAAATCAGAGAATAATGGTTGTTCTACTTATCTGAGAGATATGTTTTATGGTCATGCCCCGCTGGTCAATGGTTTATTTTTGATGAATCTCGAACGTAGTGATACACATATTCATAGTGGAGATGCCAAAAGATGTAAAGTTGATAATGATAGTCCCACATACTTGTGGCATTGCCGCCTTGGTCATATTGGTGTCAAACGTATGAAGAAGCTCCATTCAGATGGACTTCTAGAGTCTCTTGATTATGAATCATTTGACACGTGCGAACCGTGCCTCTTGGGCAAGATGACCAAGACTCCGTTCTCCGGAACAATGGAGCGAGCGAGCAACTTGTTGGAAATCATACATACCGCTGTGTGTGGTCCAATGAGTGTTGAGGCTCGCGGAGGCTATCGTTATGTTCTCACCCTCACGGATGACTTGAGTAGATACGGGTATATCTATTTGATGAAACACAAGTCTGAGACCTTTGAAAAGTTCAAGGAATTTCAGAATGAGGTTGAGAATCAACGTGACAGAAAAATAAAGTTCTTGCGATCGGATCGTGGGGGTGAATATTTAAGTCATGAATTTGGCACACACCTTAGGAGCTGTGGAATTGTTTCACAATTGACACCGCCCGGAACACCTCAACGTAACGGTGTGTCCGAACGTCGAAATCGTACTCTGTTGGACATGGTGCGTTCTATGATGTCCCTCACCGATTTACCGCTATCTTTTTGGGGTTATGCTTTAGAGACTGCCGCATTCACTTTAAATAGGGCTCCGTCGAAATCCGTTGAGACGACTCCGTATGAACTTTGGTTTGGCAAGAAACCGAAGCTGTCGTTTCTAAAAGTTTGGGGTTGCGATGCTTATGTCAAGAAACTTCAACCTGAAAAGCTCGAACCCAAATCGGAAAAATGCGTCTTCATAGGACACCCAAAGGAAACGATTGGGTACACCTTCTACCACAGATCCGAAGGCAAAGTCTTTGTTGCCAAGAATGGATACTTTCTGGAGAAAGAGTTTCTCTCGAAAGAAGTGAGTGGGAGGAAAGTAGTGTTGGGGAACATAGTATTTTAAAATTTTCCTACGATCACGCAAGATCTATCTACCAGATGCATAGCAACGAGAGGGAAGAGTGTGTCTACGTACCCTCGTAGACCGGAAGCGGAAGCGTCAAGTGACGCGGTTGATGTAGTCGAACTTCTTCGCGATTCAACCGATCAAGTACCGAACGTACGGCACCTCCGTGTTCAGCACACGTTTAGCTTGATGACGTCCCACGAGCTCTTGATCCAGTTGAGCTTCACGGGAGAGTTTCGTCAGCACGACGGCGTGGTGACGGATATGATGTATCTACCGGCGCAGGGCTTCTCCTAAGTACTGCGATGGTATGACCGAGGTGTGTTTCTGTGGAGGGGGGCACCGCACACGGCTGGAACAATTCAACTTATGTGTCTTTGGGTGCCCCCTTGCCCCCGTATATAAAGGAGCAAGGGAGGAGGGCCGGCCGGCCTCCTATGGTGCGGCTAGGGCAATCCTACCAGGAATAGGATTGCAATCCTATTCCTAGTAGGAGTCCACCAAGAAGGAAGAGAGGGAAAGGAAAAAGGAGGGAGAGGTGGCGCCCCCCCAATCCTAGTCCAACTAGGATCCTCTGGTGGGGCGCCGGCCAGCCTCTATGGGCTGCCTCTCTCCTTTCCTTAAGGCCCACTATGGACCATCCCCCTTCGTAGGGGGTTCCGGTAACCCCCTCCGGCAATCCAGTTAAATCCGAAACTTTTTCGGAACACTTCCGGTGTCCGAATATAGTCGTCCAATATATCAATCTTTATGTCTCGGACATTCTGAGACTCCTCGTCATGTCCGTGATCTCATCCGGGACTCCGAACTACCTTCGGTACATCAAAACTCATAAACTCATAATACCGATCGTCATCAAACGTTAAGCGTGCGGACCCTACGGGTTCGAGAACTATGTAGACATGACCGAGACTCATCTCCGGTCAATAACCAATAGCGGAACCTGGATGTTCATATTGGCTCCTACATATTCTACGAAGATCTTTTATCGGTCAAAACCGCATAACAACATACGTTGTTCCTTTTGTCATCGGTATGTTACTTGCCCGAGATTCGATCGTCGGTATCTCCATACCTAGTTCAATCTCGTTACCGGCAAGTCTCTTTACTCGTTCCGTAACACATTATCTCGTGACTAACTCATTAGTCTTTTGCTTGCAAGGCTTATTATGATGTGTGTTACCGAGAGGGCCCAAAGATACCTCTCCGACACTCGGAGTGACAAATCCTAATCTTGATCTATGCCAACACCACGAATACTTTCGGAGACACCTGTAGAGCATCTTTATGATCACCCAGTTACGTTGTGACGTTTGATAGCACACAAGGTGTTCCTACGGTATTCGGGAGTTGCATAATCTCATAGTCATAGGAACATGTATAAGTCATGAAAAAAGCAATAGCAGTAAAACTAAACGATCATAGTGCTATGCTAACGGATGGGTCTTGTCCATCACATCATTCTCCTAATGATGTGATCCCGTTGATCAAATGACAACTCATGTCTATGGCTAGGAAACATAACCATCTTTGATCAATGAGCTAGTCTAGTAGAGGCATACTAGGGACATACTGTTTTGTCTATGTATTCACACATGTACTAAGTTTCTGGTTAATACAATTCTAGCATGAATAAAAGACATTTATCATGATATAAGGAAATACAAATAATCATCTTTATTATTGCCTCTAGGGCATATTTCCTTCAGTCTCCCACTTGCACTAGAGTCAATAATCTAGCTCACATCGCCATGTGATTTAATACCGATAGTTCACATCGTTATGTGAATAACACCCATAGTTCACATCACCATGTGACCAACACCCAAAAGGGTTTACTAGAGTCAATAATCTAGTTCACATCGCTATGTGATTAATACCCAAGAGTAATAAGGTGTGATCATGTTTTGCTTGTGAGAGAAGTTTAGTCAACGGGTCTGTCACATTCAGATCCGTATGTATTTCGCAAATTTCTATGTCTACAATGCTCTGCATGGAGCTACTCTAGCTAATTGCTCCCACTTTCAATACGCATCCAGATTGATACTTAGAGTCATCTGGATTTAGTGTCAAAGCTTGCATCGGCGTAACCCTTTACAACGAACTCTTTATCACCTCCATAATCGAGAAACATTTCCTTAGTCATCCAGTTACTAAGGATAATTTTGACCGCTGTACAGTGATCTACTCCTGGATCACTATTGTACTCCCTTGACAAACTCATGGCAAGGTACACAACATGTTTGGTACACAGCATGGCATACTTTATAGAACCTATGGCTGAGGCATAGGGAATGACTTTCATTCTCTCTATATTTTTCTGCCGTGGTCTGGCTTTGAGTCTTACTCAAATTCACACCTTACAAGTCAGGCAAGAACTCCTTCTTTGACTGATCCATTTTGAACTACTTCAAAATCTTATCAAGGTATGTACTTATCGAAAGTCTTATCAAGCGTCGTGATCTATCTCTATAGATCTTGATGCCCAATATGTAAGCAGCTTCACCAAGGTCTTTCTTTGAAAAACTCCTTTCAAACACTCCTTTATGCTTTCCAGAAAATTCTACATCATTTCCGATCGACAATATGTCATTCACATATACTTATCAGAAAGGTTGTAGTGCTCCCACTCACTTCTTGTAAATACAGGCTTCACCGTAAGTCTGTATAAATCTATATGCTTTGATCAACTTATCAAAGCGTATATTCCAACTTCGAGATGCTTGCACCAGTCCATAGATGGATCGCTGGAGCTTGCACATTTTGTTAGCACCTTTAGGATTGACAAAACCTTCGGGTTGCATCATATACAATTTTTCTTTAATAAATCCATTAAAGAATGCAGTTTTGTTATCCATTTGCCAAATTTCATAAAATGTGGCAATTGCTAACATGATTCGGACAGACTTAAGCATCGCTACGGGTGAGAAAGTCTGATCGTAGTCAACTCCTTGAACTTGTCGAAAACCTTTCGCAACAAGTCGAGCTTTGTAAACAGTAACATTACCGTCAGCGTCGGTCTTCCTCTTGAAGATCCATTTATTTTCGATGGCTTGCCGATCATCGGGCAAGTCAACCAAAGTCCACACTTTGTTCTCATACATGGATCCCATCTCAGATTTCATGGCCTCAAGCCATTTTGCGGAATCTGGGCTCATCATCGGTTCCTCATAGTTCACAGGTTCATCATGGTCTAGTAACATGACTTCCAGAACCGGGTTGCCGTACCACTCTGGTGCGGAACGTACTCTGGTTGATCTACGACGTTCAGCAGAAACTTGATCTGAAGTTTCATGATCATCATCATTAGCTTCCTCACTAATTGGTGTAGGAATCACTGGAACTAGTTTCTGTGATGTTCCACTTTCCAATTCGGGAGAAGGTACAATTACCTCATCAAGTTCTACTTTCCTCCCACTCACTTCTTTCGAGAGAAACTCCTTCTCTAGAAAGGATCCACTCTTAGCAACAAAGACCTTGCCTTAGGATCTGTGATAGAAGGTGTACCCAACAGTTTCTTTTTGGGTATCCTATGAAGATTTACTTCTCCGATTTGGGTTCGAGCTTATCATGTTGAAACTTTTTCACATAAGCATCGCAGTCCCAAACTTAAAGAAATGACAGCTTAGGTTTCTCGTCAAACCACAGTTCATACGGTGTCATCTCCACGGATTTAGATGGTGCCCTATTTAACGTGAATGTAGCTGTCTCTAATGCGTAACCCCAAAAGCGATAGTGGTAGATCGGTAAGAGACATCATCGATCGCACCATATCTAATAAAGTACGGTTATGACGTTCAGACACACCATTACACTGTGGTGTTCCAGGTGGCGTGAGTAGTGAAACTATTTCACATTGTTTTTATTGAAGGCCAAACTCGCTAACTCAAATATTTTACCTCTACGATCATATCGTAGAAACTCTTATTTTCTTGTTACGATGATTCTCCACTTCACTCTGAAATTCTTTGAACTTTTCAAATGTTTCAGACTTGTGCTTCATTAAGTAGATATACCCATATCTGCTCAAATCATCAGTGAAGGTCAGAAAATAACGATACCTGCCGCGAGCTTCAACACTCATTGGTCCGCATACATCAGTATGTATGATTGCCAACAACTCTGTTGCTTGCTCCACGGTTCCGGAGAACGGAGTTTTAGTCATCTTGCCCATGAGGCATGGTTCGCAAGCACCAAGTGATTCATAATCAAGTGATTCCAAAAGTCCATCACTATGGAGTTTCTTCATGCGCTTTACACCAATATGACCTAAACGGCAGCGCCATAAATAAGTTGCACTATCATTATTAACCTTGCATCTTTTGGCTTCAATATTATGAATATGTGTATCACACGATCGAGATCCAACAAACCATTTTCATTGGGTGTATGACCATAGAAGGTTTTATTCATGTAAACAGAACAACAATTATTCTCTAACTTACATGAATAACCGTATTGCAATAAACATGATCAAATCATATTCATGCTCAACACAAACACCAAATAACACTTATTTAGGTTCAACACTAATCCCGAAAGTATAGGGAGTGTGCGATGATGATCATATCAATCTTGAAACTACTTCCAATACACATCGTCACTTCATCCTTTAACTAGTTTCTGTTCATTATGCAACTCCCATTTCGAGTTACTACTCTTTAGCAACTGAACCAATATCAAATACCGAGGGGTTGCTATGAACACTAGTAAAATACACATCAATAATCTGTATATCAAATATACCTTTGTTCACTTTGCCATCCTTCTTATCCGCCAAATATCTAGGGCAGTTCCACTTCTAGTGACCATTTCCTTTGCAGTAGAAGCACTTAGTTTCAGGCTTGAGTTTAGCTTTGGGTTTCTTCACGGGAGTGACAACTTGCTTGTCATTCTTCTTGAAGTTCCCCTTCTATCCCTTTGCCCTTTACTTGAAACAAGTGGTCTGGTTAACCATCAACACTTGATGCTCTTTCTTGATTTCTACCTTCGCCGATTTCAGCATCGTGAAGAGCTCGGGAATTACTTTCGTCATCCCTTGCATATTATAGTTCATCACGAAGTTCTACTAACTTGGTGATAGTGTCTAGAGAACTTTGTCAATTACTATCTTATCTGGAAGATTAACTCCCACTTGATTCAAGTAATTGTACTACCCAGACAATCTGAGCACATGCTCACTGGTTGAGCTATTCTCCTCCATCTTGTAGGCAAAGTACTGTGAGAGGTCTTATACCTCTCGACACGGGCATGAGTATGAAATACTAATTTCAACTCTTGGAACATCTCATATGCTCCGTGGCGTTTCAAAACGTTTTTGAAGTCCCGGTTATAAGCCGTAAAGCATGGTGCACTAAACTATCAAGTAGTCATCATATCGAGCTTTTGTCAAAACGTTCATAACGTCTACATCTGCTCCTGCAATAGGTCTGTCACCTAGCGGTGCATCAAGGACATAATTCTTCTGTGCAGCAATGAGGATAATCCTCAGATCACAGAACAATTCCGCATCATTGCTACTAACATCTTTCAACTTGGTTTTCTCTAGGAACATATAAAAAATAAACGTGGAGCAACATCGCGAGCTATTGATCTACAACATAGATATGCTAATACTACAAGGACTAAGGTCATGATAAATTAAAGTTTAATTAATCATATTACTTAAGAACTCCCACTTAGATAGACATCCCTCCGGTCATCTAAATGATCACGTGATCCAAATCAACTAAACCATGTCCGATCATCACGTGAGATGGAGTAGTTTCAATGGTGAACATCTTATGTTGATCATATCTACTATATGATTCACGCTCGACCTTTCGGTCTCCAGTGTTCCGAGGCCATATCTGCATATGCTAGGCTCGTCAAGTTTAACCCGAGTATTCTGCGTGTGCAAAACTGGCTTACACCCGTTGTATTTGAACGTAGAGCTTATCACACCCGATCATCACGTGGTGTCTCGGCACGACGAACTTTCGCAACGGTGCATACTCAGGGAGAACACTTATACCTTGAAATTTAGTAAGGGATCATCTTATAATGCTACCGTCGTTCTAAGCAAAATAAGAAGCATAATAAGATAAACATCACATGCAATCAAAATATGTGACATGATATGGCCATCATCATCTTGTGCTTTTGATCTCCATCTCCAAAGCACCGTCATGATCACCTTCGTCACCGGCGCGACACCTTGATCTCCATCGTAGCATCATTGTCGTTTCGCCAACTATTGCTTCTACGACTATCGCTACCACTTAGTGATAAAGTAAAGCAATTACATGGCGATTGCATTTCATACAATAAAGCGAAAACCATATGGCTCCTGCCAGTTGCCGATAACTTTACAAAACATGATCATCTCATACAAAACCGTATAACTCATCATGTCTTGACCATATCACATCACAACATGCCCTGCAAAAACAAGTTAGACGTCCTCTACTTGTTGTTGCAAGTTTTACGTGGCTGCTACGGGCTTAGCAAGAACCGTTCTTACCTACGCATACAAAACCACAACGATGTTTCGTCAAGTATGTGCTGTTTTAACCTTCACAAGGACCGGGCGTAGCCACACTTGATTCAGCTAAAGTGAGAGAGACAGACACCCGCCAGTCACCTTTAAGCAACGAGTGCTCGTAACGGTGAAACCAGTCTCGCGTAAGCGTACGCGTAATGTCGGTCCGGGCCGCTTCATCTCACAATACCGCCGAAGCAAAGTATGACATGTTGGTAAGCAGTATGACTTGTATCGTCCACAACTCATTGTGTTCTACTCGTGCATATCATCTACGCATAGACCTGGCTCTGATACCACTGTTGGGGAACGTAGTATTTTAAAATTTTCCTACGATCACGCAAGATCTATCTACCAGATGCATAGCAACAAGAGGGAAGAGTGTGTCTACGTACCCTCGTAGGCCGGGAGCGGAAGCGTCAAGTGACACGGTTGATGTAGTCGAACTTCTTCGCGATTCAACCGATCAAGTACCGAACGTACGGCACCTCCGTGTTCAGCACACGTTTAGCTTGATGACGTCCCACGAGCTCTTGATCCAGTTGAGCTTCAGGGGAGAGTTTCGTCAGCACGACGGCGTGGTGACGGATATGATGTATCTACCGGCGCAGGGCTTCTCCTAAGTACTGCGATGGTATGACCGAGGTGTGTTTCTGTGGAGGGGGGCACCGCACACGGCTGGAACAATTCAACTTGTGTGTCTTTGGGTGCCCCCTTGCCCCCGTATATAAAGGAGCAAGGGAGGAGGGCCGGCCGGCCTCCTATGGTGCGGCTAGGGCAATCCTACTAGGAATAGGATTGCAATCCTATTCCTAGTAGGAGTCCACCAAGAAGGAAGAGAGGGAAAGGAAAAAGGAGGGAGAGGTGGCGCCCCCCCAATCCTAGTCCAACTAGGATCCTCTGGTGGGGCGCCGGCCAGCCTCTATGGGCTGCCTCTCTCCTTTCCTTAAGGCCCACTATGGACCATCCCCCTTCGTAGGGGGTTCCGGTAACCCCCTCCGGCAATCCAGTTAAATCCGAAACTTTTCCGGAACACTTCCGGTGTCCGAATATAGTCGTCCAATATATCAATCTTTATGTCTCGGACATTCCGAGACTCCTCGTCATGTCCGTGATCTCATCCGGGACTCTGAACTACCTTCGGTACATCAAAACTCATAAACTCATAATACCGATCGTCATCAAACGTTAAGCGTGCGGACCCTACGGGTTCGAGAACTATGTAGACATGACCGAGACTCATCTCCGGTCAATAACCAATAGCGGAACCTGGATGTTCATATTGGCTCCTACATATTCTACGAAGATCTTTTATCGGTCAAAACCGCATAACAACATACGTTGTTCCTTTTGTCATCGGTATGTTACTTGCCCGAGATTCGATCGTCGGTATCTCGATACCTAGTTTAATCTCATTACTGGCAAGTCTCTTTACTCGTTCCATAACACATCATCTCGTGACTAACTCATTAGTCTTTTGCTTGCAAGGCTTATTGTGATGTGTGTTACCGAGAGGGCCCAGAGATACCTCTCCGACACTCGGAGTGACAAATCCTAATCTTGATCTATGCCAACACCACGAATACTTTCGGAGACACCTGTAGAGCATCTTTATGATCACCCAGTTACGTTGTGACGTTTGATAGCACACAAGGTGTTCCTACGGTATTCGGGAGTTGCATAATCTCATAGTCATAGGAACATGTATAAGTCATGAAGAAAGCAATAGCAGTAAAACTAAACGATCATAGTGCTATGCTAACGGATGGGTCTTGTCCATCACATCATTCTCCTAATGATGTGATCCCGTTGATCAAATGACAACTCATGTCTATGGCTAGGAAACATAACCATCTTTGATCAATGAGCTAGTCTAGTAGAGGCATACTAGGGACATACTGTTTTGTCTATGTATTCACACAGGTACTAAGTTTCTGGTAAATACAATTCTAGCATGAATAAAAGACATTTATCATGATATAAGAAAATACAAATAATCATCTTTATTATTGCCTCTAGGGCATATTTCCTTCAAGTAGAACTTGATGAGGTGACAGTCACCCCTCCTGGACCGGAAAGTAGCGCAGCGCAGGAAACTGTTCCTGAGGTGCCTGCACCGACAAGGGAGGAAGTTAATGATAATGATCATGAAGAAACAGATCAAGTTACTACTGAACTTCGAAGGTCCACAAGGGCACGTTCCGCACCAGAGTGGTACGGCAACCCTGTACTGGAAATCATGTTGTTAGACAACGGTGAACCTTCGAACTATGAAGAAGCGATGGCGGGCCCGGATTCCAATAAATGGCTTGGAGCCATGAAATCCGAGATAGAATCCATGTATGAAAACAAAGTATGGACTTTGGTGGACTTGCCTGATGACAGGCACGCCATAGAAAACAAATGGATATTTAAGAAGAAGACAGACGCGGATGGTAATGTGACCATCTATAAGGCTCGGCTTGTCGCTAAAGGTTATCGACAAGTTCAAGGGATTGACTACGACGAGACTTTCTCTCCCGTAGCGATGCTGAAGTCAGTCAGAATCATGTTAGCTATTGCCGCATTCTATGATTATGAAATATGGCAAATGGACGTCAAAACAGCATTCCTTAACGGCTTCCTCAAGGAAGAGTTGTATATGATGCAACCGGAAGGTTTTGTCGATCCAGAGAACGCTAACAAGGTATGCAAGCTCCAGCGCTCGATTTACGGGCTGGTGCAAGCATCTCGGAGTTGGAATATTCGCTTTGATGAAGTGATCAAAGCGTTTGGCTTTATACAGACTTATGGAGAAGCCTGTATTTACAAGAAAGTGAGTGGGAGCTCTGTGGCATTTCTCATATTATATGTGGATGACATATTGCTGATGGGAAATGATATAGAATTCTTGGAAAATGTAAAGGCCTACTTGAATAAAAGTTTTTCAACGAAGGACCTTGGAGAAGCTGCTTACATATTAGGCATCAAAATCTATAGAGATAGATCGAGACGCCTCATTGGTCTTTCACAAAGTACATACCTTGACAAGATATTGAAAAAGTTCAATATGGATCAGTCCAAGAAGGGATTCTTGCCTGTTTTACAAGGTATGAGATTGAGCAAGGCTCAGTCGCCGACCACGGCAGAAGATAGAGAAAAGACGAGTGTCATTCCCTATGCCTCGGCCATAGGTTCTATCATGTATGCCATGCTGTGTACCAGACCTGATGTGAACCTTGCCATAAGTTTGGTAGGGAGGTACCAAAGTGATCCCGGTACGGAACACTGGACAGCGGTCAAGAACATCCTGAAGTACCTGAAAAGGACTAAGGATATGTTTCTCATTTATGGAGGTGACGAAGAGCTCGTCGTAAAGGGTTACGTCGATGCTAGCTTCGACACAGATCTGGATGACTCTAAGTCTCAAACCGGATACGTGTATATTTTGAACGGAGGGGCAGTCAGCTGGTGCAGTTGCAAACAGAGCGTGGTGGCAGCGTCTACATGTGAAGCGGAGTACATAGCTGCTTCTGAAGCAGCGCAGGAAGGAGTCTGGATGAAGGAGTTCATCACCGACCTAGGAGTCATTCCAAGCGCGTCAAGCCCGATGACTCTCTTCTGTGACAACACTGGTGCTATTGCTATTACCAAGGAGCCTAGGTTTCACAAGAAGACCAAGCACATCAAGCGCCGTTTCAACTCCATCCGGTATTATGTTCAGGATGGAGACATAGATATTTGTAAAGTGCATACGGATCTGAATGTCGCAGACCCGTTGACTAAACCTCTTTCACGAGCAAAACATGATCAACACCAGAACTCTATGGGTGTTCGATTCATCACAATGTAACTAGATTATTGACTCTAGTGCAAGTGGGAGACTGTTGGAGATATGCCCTAGAGGCAATAATAAAAGCATTATTATTATATCTCCTTGTTCATGATAATTGTCTGTTATTCATGCTTGAATTGTATTGTACGAAAACAGCGATACATGTGTGAATACATAGACCACAATGAGTCCCTGGTAGGCCTCTAGTTACCAGCTCGTTGATCAACAGATGGTCACGGTTTCCTGACCATGGACATGGGATGTCGGTGATAACGGGATCACATCATTAGGAGAATGATGTGATGGACAAGACCCAAACTTGAGCATAACACGAGATCGTATAGTTCGTAATGCATAAGCTTTTTGGTGTCAGGTATTTATTCCTTAGACCATGAGGTTGTACAACTCCCGGATGCCGTAGGAATACTTTGGGTGTGCCAACCGTCACAACGTAACTGGGTGGCTATAAAGGTACGCATCGGGTATCTCCGAAAGTGTCTGTTGAGTTGGTACGAACCGAGACTGGGATGTTGTCACTCCATATGACGGAGAGGTACCTCTGGGCCCACTCGGTAAGACATCATCATAATGAGCTCAATGTGACTAAGTAGTTAGTCACGGGATGATGGATTACGGATCGAGTAAAGAGACTTGCCATGACGAGATTGAACAAGGTATTGGGAATACCGACGATCGAATCTCGGGCAAGTACCGTACCGATGGACAAAGGGAATAACATACGGGATTGAGTGAATCCTTGACACGGTGGTTCATCCGATGAAGATCATCGAGGAACACGTGGGAACCAACATGGGTATCCAGATCCCGCTGTTGGTTATTGACCGGAGATAGGTCTCGGTCATTGATACGTCTCAAACGTATCTACTTTTCCAAACACTTTTGATATTGTTTTGACCTCATTCTTGCATGATTTGGACTAAACTAACCCGGACTGACGCTGTTTTCAGCAGAGCTGCCTGTATGGTTTATTCGTGTGCAGGAAAACGGATTTTTAAGCATCTGAGAAAAATCCATGAAAAATCACGAAAAATCCACGCACCCGAAGAAACAAAATGCCAGAAGTGGGGCCAGAGGGGGGCCAGGGGGTGCCCAGGCGCCCTGTGGGCGCGCCCCCCTGGGCCGCGCCGGGGGGGCGCCTGGGTGGGCCCCACACCCCCTGGTGCCCTACTTTAGCCCGTATTTTTCCTCCCGACGGAGAAATCCCAGATCAGAAGTCCTTTCGCTGTTTTTCGTTGCGGAGCCGCCGCCACCCTCTGTTCTTCTTCGGGAGGGCTAATCTGGAGGCTGATTTGGCCTCCGGAGAGGGGAGATCGTCGCCATCATCATCATCATCACCACTCCATCATCCCTCCTTGACTTCCCCCTTCATGTGTGAGTAATTCCCTTGCTGTAGGCGAAGGGGATGGTAGGGATTGGATGAGTTAGATCATGTAATAGTTCGTCAGATTGTTGGGGGCATGTTGCCTATCATCTAGTATGGTGTTTATCATCTTTGCTACAACTTGTTATTCTTAATGCTTGACACTTAGGGCCCGAGTGCCATGATTTCAGATCTGAACCATATGTGTTTGCATGAATATATTTGTGTTCTTGATCCTATCTATGAGTTGTATGCACCTGTTACGGTTCAGAACCGGCGATCCCAAAAGTGACAGCTTGGGACATCAAAGGGGATGGTCCGTAGTTTGAGGATTACATGTATCCATTGAGTTCATTGCTTTGTTCCGGTGCTCTTTGACAGGAGCACCTTAATATCCATTAGTTCCTTTTGGCCCCGTTCGTAGCGGGATGGTAGGACAAAAGATGTTGTGCAAGTTCTTATTGCAAGCACGTACAACTACATACGGGATACATGCCTAATGTTTGATATTTGCCTAGATGATCATTACTTTTCCGTGTGTCGTGCCCCAAGTTAGAATCTATCTCATCCATGCAGCACCCAACCATCCATCTCCCTAGCCTACAGTATTTTAAACCTTGCTTGTCACTAGTTGCTACTTTTGCCATTTACTACTGCTATTTACTTTTGCTGTTTACTTTTACTATTACTATCATCACTATCATATCACTGTTACCACTTATCTTTTGTTGCAAGTTAGTATATTTCAGGTGCGGTTGAATTGACAACTCAACTGTTAAAGCTTATAAATACTCTTTGGCTCCCCGTGTGTCGAATCAATAAATTGGGTTATTCTTACCCGCGAAGACTATCTCGATCCCTTATGGTTGAGGGTTATCAAGTACCGTTTTCTAGCGCCGTTGCCGGGGAGTATAGCAATATTTACAAGTCTACTTGAGGTATCCTACCTGCTGCACTTTATTCACCATGGGTAAGAAAGGAGACCCCAAGGTTCCGATCTTACGATCCACTACAAGAAGAGGTACTGCTCTGAGCACTAGTGCTACGCTTGATTCACCTTCTGTTATGAGTAAGTTTGCCTCACCACCACCACATGATGCTCCTACTGAATCTGTTACTATGTCTGATACTCTTGATGATGCTTCTACTACTTTTGACGATGATATTAGTTCGCTTGGTTATGCTCTTGAGAAACAAATTACTGCTGCTGCTGAAAAATATGGAATTGAACTTCCTGTTACTCGCTACCCTATTGGTGAAACTTATGATTATCCCAAATTGAGTAAACTCCAGGAGAGACTCCTTGATGATGATTACTATATACTTGATGAATATTTATGCAGGGAACTGACAGAGTTTGCCGGCTCTGACCCTGAAACTATTAAGAAAATATTTGAAAAACACTCTTTGAAAAACAAAACCGTACCTAATCCTGAGTTTGCTACATCTCCTATATGCATTGATGATCCTGATTTTGATTTCTCTGTTGATCTTTCACTTATACCTATGGTTGAAGCTGACCCCTTTTATGGCAGAGAAAATGATGATGCTATTGCACACCTAACTAAACTTGGTGAACTAGGTAGCCTGTTTACCACAGATGAGAAGATACGCTACTTTTATGTGACCAAGCTTCTTCCTTTCTCCTTGAAGGAAGGTGCTAAAGCATGGTATGATTCACTCCCATGCGGTTCTATTAAGAGTCCTCAGGACTTAGCTCACTCTTTTGTTGAGAAGTACTTTCCTGCTCATATGCAACATGCTGCTTTACAAAGAATTTACAACTTTAAACAGTTGCAGGATGAGTCCCTCCCTAAAGCTTGGGGGAGGTACTGCGGTTTGATTCAGGCTAGACCAGGACATGGAGTTCCTAAGAATGAATTAATTGATATATTCTATGCTGGTCTAACTGATGAATCTAGGTCCTATCTGGACAGTTGTGCTGGTTGTGTTTTCAGGAAAAGAACACCGGACGACACGGAAGATTTAATGGGCAGGATTGCCAAAAACCATGAAGATTGGTCCGTCCCTGAACCACCTCCACCAACAAAGAAGAGGGGCATGTTTGTTCTAAGCCCTGAGGATATGCGAGAAGCAAAGAAGTCTATTAAAGAGAAAGGTATTAAAGCTGAAGACGTGAAGAATCTACCCCCTATTGAGAAGCTGTGTGAGCCTACCACTCACCCTCCTATGGTAGAGGTACACTCTCTTTTAGATTTCAACGCAAGTGACATCCCTTATGGTAAGCCTCCTGATCAATGTTTAGATGAGTTTGATAATTTTATTATGAAACAGAATCATTTTAATGAGAGGATAGAAAGTCAGTTGCATGATAATTCCCTTGCTATCAAAAAGTTGCTTGGTGTTCTAGATAGAACAGTTAATGATGTCCAATGTCTTGTGAAGCATTTTCATATGGTTCAAACTCAGCTTGATCAAATTTCTAATGTGCAAAGAGATTTGCTTGCTAACAATGCCAAACAAGATAAACTGCAGGCTTTTGGGATTAAGACCCGAGGAGGAACTAGTACTCAAGATCCTCTTTATCCAGAGGGACATCCGAAGAGAATCGAGCAAGATTCTCAAATGCAGGAAGAAGAAATTGTTGTCTCTCCAAATAAGAAGAAGAAACATAAAGAGACTGACAATTCTAATGATCCTATTGCAGATGAAGAGCGAGCTATTGATCCCAACAGTGTATCTATTTCCGATGCTAAGACTGAAGACGGTGATGAACCTGAAGGTAATGATAATGAGAAAAACGATCCGCCTGAAGTTCGAGAAGAAGAAGCACCTGACAAACGTAAGAGGTACACTAGAGAAGACTTCATCGCAAGAAAACATGGGAAGGAGAAAGAACCATGGGTACAGAAACCCATGCCCTTTCCAGGTAAGTCCATCAAATCTAAAGAAGAAGAGCATTACAATAAGTTTTGTGAATGGATTAAACCTCTTTTTCTTCAAATTCCTTTGACTGATGCTATTAAGTTACTTCCTTATTCAAAATATATGAAAGATATTGTCACTAACAAAAGAAAAATTCCTAATGATGCAATATCTACTATGCTTGCTAACTATTCTTTCAGTGGAAAGATTCCTGAGAAGCTCGGTGATCCAGGTATACCCACCATTCCTTGCTCCATAAAGAATAATTATGTCAAAACTGCTTTATGTGATCTTGGAGCGGGAGTGAGTGTTATGCCTCTCTCTCTTTACGAGAGGCTCTGTTTAGAGAAACTAATTCCTACAGATATCTCCCTTCAGATGGCTGACAAGTCAACCATTGTTCCGATAGGTATTTGTGAGGATGTTCCAGTTGAAGTTGCTAATTGTTTAATTCTTACTGATTTTGTTGTGCTTGACATGCCTGAGGATGGGAGCATGTCCATTATTCTTGGTAGACCTTTTCTTAACACCGCAGGTGCTGTTATTGATTGCAACAAAGGGAAGGTTACCTTTCATGTGAATGATAAAGAACACACGGTATATTTTTCAAAGAAGACCGACAGGAGGCATGCCCTCAACTCTATAGAGAATATCGAAACCGTGAAAATTGGAGAATGGGACTGTCCACTACATGTGCCTCACAAATACAAAACTATCATGGTAGGGACAATGTCCATCAAGGTAAAAGTTCAGTGATTACTTCATAGGAGGTGAGACTTTTTGTTCTATATACCGCTTGTTTGTTGGTAAGACTTGATCAACCTTACTAGTGAACGTGTTTTATATGGATAAAAAGTTGAGCTTTCTATGTTTTTATTTGTTTTAGTGTTGTCATACTTGCTGCACCAAGTATCTATGTTTTTGAAGCTTCACAATACTACTAACTGCTTCAAGTTTTCAGAGAGTTTCACAGCTTTTTGAACTTCGAAAAAATTTCAACAGTGAAGTTTTCAGAAAAATTCCAGAAAAATTATATTAAAAATTTCCACAACGGGAGAGACCCGGAAAGTCCTGGGGCCAGCCAGGGGGGGCAGCCAGGGGGGCCACCAGTGGCCCAGGCGGCCAGCTGGCGCGGCCCAGCCCCTGGCCGCGCCCACAGGGCGCCTGGGGCCCACGGGACCCCCCTCCAGGTACTTCTTCTTCCCTCCTCTCTCTCTTTTTCCAGAAACCCGAGTTCTGGTCTTGTTCTTGCTGTTCTTGCTGTTCTTGGGGGCGATTCTTCGATCTCTCTCTACAGCCCATCATCTGAGCTGAAATTTTGAGCAAATACTCCCTGGTATGTGACTCCTCCACCCCTCCAATTAGATTTTTGATCGGTGGCCTCATTTGTGAGTATTTAGTAGTTCTTGGTGCTGTAGAGATGAGCTTGCATGCATGTGTAGAAAGTTGTTTTCCAAGTTTTGATGCAAGTTTATGCCCTGGGCAAGTGAGTTGAGTAGTTTGCCTTAGCTCACTTTGTTTTAATCCTCGTTTTTGTAAATTATAAAAAAATTCAGAAATGAGTTTGTTAGGAAGGGCAAAAGGATGGCTTGAGAAGAGGAGGCCCGCACACTCCGATCGAGTCACTAGAGCCGCAGCTTCACCATCGACTGTTAGGGTGAGCTATAATGAAGATCATGTGCCCCTGGAGTTGTTGGAAGACACAAGTCCAGCACGTGCGATGACATTTCCATGTGACGAATTCATGGAAGCTGCGGGAATCAAGGATGAGTTTTATAATCTTTGTGCTAATGCAGGTTTGACACGACTCGTCACGAGCCGTGTTACTCAGTATCAGAAACTCACCTCCGGTTTCATTAACAGTTTTAGATATAATCCTGATTCAGGTGCTATTGAGTTTAAAATTTATAATGATCTTATCACCATGACTCTGGGAAATTTTTGTGAAGTAATAGGTGTGCCGAACGTTGGGAGGACGGCAAGGATGGCCACGCAGCCCTCCGAGCTCAAAACCGTCATCAACTCTCTCTGCAGCATGGGTACGAGGGATATTCATCGGTCGAAGATCTCCAGCATCTTGTTTCCTCACCTGAGGTATTTTGCATATTATATTGCTAGAGGGGTGTTAGCTCGCGACAACACGAGCAACATTTCTGCTCCGGATATTGCTATCCTGGCAGCAGCCCTCTCAGGGAGGTCTGATTATAATCTGGGTACCTTAATTGCTCGACGCCTTGCTATGAACGGTAACAAGGGGGACTTATATGGTGGCATTTATGCCACGCTTATCTTAGAGCATCTTGGAGGCACCCCACACCCTGATGATACTCCTTTTACTTATTTAAGCTTTGATCTTGCTGCTATGAAGAGGCATAAGTTTGTTACCATGGGTTCTGAACTTGATAACCTTGTTTATATCTTGCGTTTCGGAACTACCGCGGAACGCGAGATCCGTCTACCTGCACCTCTTTTGTTTGATTTTTCTCTCAGGAACGGATGGTCCTTTGATGGTGTCCAGTTCGATGAGTTCATGGTCCAGCACCAGTTCCATAACCCCATGGAGGGGGTTGTGCCCGACGAGGAGAGGCACGGTGAGATACCACATTTTCAGGATGAGACCGCCACCAAGTTTGGTGAAGGGTCTTCCTCTGTTTGGCGCTCGGAACCTTCCTCGTGGGAGACTCCGAGGAGTTCGGTGTACGCGCCATCATCCTTCTACGACCCTTGGTCTCACCACCATACCCCTGGAGCAGGAGGCTCCTGGGGGCAGTAGCTGCTACCAACTTAGGCCAAAAGCCTAAGCTTGGGGGAGTATGTGCCCTTCTCACTTTTTCATTGTATTATCCGTTTGATTCACTTTGATCTTTTTGGAGTTTTTGCCCATTCTTCTTTATTTCTCTCTTTGCAAAAACAACAAAAAGATTTTCTCTTTCTTTTGCTTTTTATTCAACTTTTGAAAAACCCAAAAAGATTTCCTTTCTCTCTTTAGTTTGTTTTCAGAGATCAGCTCGCGTCCGTGGTGGCATTTGATTATATTTCCTACGTTCGATCGTGCAAGTGACAAGCAGTAATGACGAAGATCGACTGAAAGGAAGCAACAAGGAAGACCGGTATGAACTCTTATTGTTTCTACTTTTGTACATATGCCTGTACGTATGATCTAGAGACCAGCTTGTAGCGACATAGTGCTATGTTTACAATGCTCTTCCAGTGGTTCATGCTTTCCTTGTGGCTAGTCTCCAATAACTAGAGTATATAATGTGTTATTGAAATGATCTACATGCATCGCACTGTTCATAGTCTGGCATACTAAGGTGGCATTTCCCTTTAGAGAATTTTTGGATTGACTTGGCACATGCTTACACATGTTTAAGACTAAAAAGTCTACTTTGCCTTGATGATCTTTGAATTTTAGAATAGTTATATCACTTTCATGCCCGATTCAATGTTGCTTTGTCGCTCTGCATGATTATGACCGTTATCGCTCTCTAGTTGGTCGCTTCCCAGTCTTTTGCTAAACCTCCACCCGTACTAAGCGGAATGACTGCTTGTGCATCCAAAACCTTTAAACCTGTTATGCCATATGAGTCCACTATACCTTCCTATATATGGTATTTACCTGCCATTCCTAACGAAGACTTTCATGTACCATCTCGAAACTAATCAAAAGCATTTCTCTTTTTGTGCCTATGTTTTAGCTCATGAGGAAGTAGGAGTTAATTCATGATCTCTTTAAGTTGGACAAGTTTCACCCCTGGATTGCATGTATAATGTGCAAACCCCTAATATGAAAAGGAACTGGCATTGAGTGCGCCCGGCTCAAAAAGATAATATAACAAACAAACCCTCCTTCACGCTTTGTTCATGAGAAATCAGAAAACTTTGGCAGTGATAAACAAAGGAGATTAAGAGGATGTGATCGTCCTCATGCGGGAGCCGTTCCTCGAGACTTGCCTAGCTTAAAAAGTAATTGAGTTATCTGCTAGCATTCGTTGACGAAATATGCACCTCTCAAAAACATATTTACTTCTGTTTTTAAAAACCAAGAGCTCTGGTACATGTTTAGTTTTTGTTTCCGATCACGGGTTTTCAACCTTGCCAATAAAAGCCACGGTTCGAGAGTCTCATCTTCTTTCTTCAAAGCACTGACTAGGAGAGCATAATTGTCATTCTGAGTGTAATGTGCATTGTCCCAAAGTATTACATTGTCTTCTGCATACTTGTGATATGATTTATTCTGAAATTCTTAGTTCTAGTCTCCTTTAAAACTCTGGAGGAGTCTCTGCATTTATGTTTTGCTTCACTCATGGAGGCTAGCGAGATACCACCTTAATATGCTCAAGCTATGTGCAATGTGATCTTGTCTTGATTTTCGGTAATATATTGTTTACTCCTGATTATTTGTAACTGGTCACTTGAAAGAAGGATTGCTCCTTGCATTGTTCTCATAAGTACTATTTTAATACTTGCTGAACTCTTTTCGTAGTACATGCTTATATACATCTAATGAAACAAAAGAGTTTGTCAAAGTTTTCTTTGTCGCGTCCAGTTCGTTGAACTGAATTGCTTGAGGACAAGCAATATGCTAAGCTTGGGGGAGTTGATACGTCTCAAACGTATCTACTTTTCCAAACACTTTTGATATTGTTTTGACCTCATTCTTGCATGATTTGGACTAAACTAACCCGGACTGACGCTGTTTTCAGCAGAGCTGCCTGTATGGTTTATTTGTGTGCAGGAAAACAGATTTTTAAGCATCTCAGAAAAATCCACGCACCCGAAGAAACAAAATGCCAGAAGTGGGGCCAGAGGGGGGCCAGGGGGTGCCCAGGCGCCCTGTGGGCGCCCCCCCCCCTGGGCCGCGCCGGGGGGGCGCCTGGGTGGGCCCCACACCCCCTGGTGCCCTACTTTAGCCCGTATTTTTCCTCCCGACGGAGAAATCCCAGATCAGAAGTCATTTCGCTGTTTTTCGTCGCGGAGCCGCCGCCACCCTCTGTTCTTCTTCGGGAGGGCTAATCTGGAGGCTGATTTGGCCTCCGGAGAGGGGAGATCGTCGCCATCGTCATCATCATCACCACTCCATCATCCCTCCATGACTTCCCCCTTCATGTGTGAGTAATTCCCTTGATGTAGGCGAAGGGGATGGTAGGGATTGGATGAGTTAGATCATGTAATAGTTCGTCAGATTGTTGGGGACATGTTGCCTATCATCTAGTATGGTGTTTATCATCTTTGCTACAACTTGTTATTCTTAATGCTTGACACTTAGGGCCCGAGTGCCATGATTTCAGATCTGAACCATATGTGTTTGCATGAATATATTTGTGTTCTTGATCCTATCTATGAGTTGTATGCACCTGTTACGGTTCGGAACCGGCGATCCCAAAAGTGACAGCTTGGGACATCAAAGGGGATGGTCCGTAGTTTGAGGATTACATGTATCCATTGAGTTCATTGCTTTGTTCCGGTGCTCTTTGACAGGAGCACCTTAATATCCATTAGTTCCTTTTGGCCCCGTTTGTAGCGGGATGGTAGGACAAAAGATGTTGTGCAAGTTCTTATTGCAAGCACGTACAACTACATACGGGATACATGCCTAATGTTTGATATTTGCCTAGATGATCATTACTTTTCCGTGTGCCGTGCCCCAAGTTAGAATCTATCTCATCCATGCAGCACCCAACCATCCATCTCCCTAGCCTACAGTATTTTAAACCTTGCTTGTCACTAGTTGCTACTTTTGCCATTTACTACTGCTATTTACTTTTGTTGTTTACTTTTACTATTACTATCATCACTATCATATCACTGTTACCACTTATCTTTTGTTGCAAGTTAGTATATTTCAGGTGCGGTTGAATTGACAACTCAACTGTTAAAGCTTATAAATACTCTTTGGCTCCCCGTGTGTCGAATCAATAAATTGGGTTATTCTTACCCGCGAAGACTATCTCGATCCCTTACGGTTGAGGGTTATCAGTCATGTCTACGTGTCTCCCGAACCCGTAGGGTCTACACACTTAAGGTTCGGTAACGCTAGAGTCATATAGATAAATGCACGTGGAAACCCAAAAGTTGTTCGGAGTCCCGGATGAGATCCCGGACGTCCGAGGAGTTCCGGAATGGTCCGGAGGTAAAGATTGATATATAGGAAGTCAGGTTTCGGCTATCGGGTGATCTCCGGGGGTAACCGGGAGCGTCCCGGGACCACCGGAGGGGCCCCGGGGGTCCACCGGGTGGGGCCACCCATCCCGGTGGGGCCCCTAGGCCGCAAGGGGTAAGTGTCCAGCCCTAATGGGCTGGCACACCACTAGGGCCCACCTCCCCATGCGCCTAGGGTTAAAACCCTAAGGGGGAGGGGGGCCACCACTTGCCTTGGGGGGCAAGGACTCCCCCCTGGCCGCCGCCCCCCCTGCAGATTGGATCTGCAGGGGCCCTGGCGCACCCCCTGGCCCCCTATATATATATGGGGAGGGAGAGGGCAGCCGCACCATTGCCCTGGCGCCTCTCCCCCTCCCGTCACACCTCCATACTCCCAACGCAGGGCGCCCGGCGAAGCCCTGCTGCGATCTCCACTGCATCCGTCATCACACCGTCGTGCTGCCGGATCTCTGACGACTTCTCCTCCCCCCTTGCTGGATCAAGAAGGAGGTGACGTTGCTGCACCGGACGTGTGTTGAACGCGGAGGTGCCGTCCGTTCGGCGCTAGATCATCGGTGACGAAGAACGCGAAGAGTACGACTACTTCATCCACGCTTCTTCGAAAGCTTCCGCTCGCAATCTCCATAACGGTATGTAGATGCACTCTTACTTGCTCGTTGCTAGATGTCTCCATAGTTGGATCTTGGTGAAAGCGTAGAATTTTTTTGAATTATGCTACGTTCCCCAACAGTACCATCTTGAAATTATTCAAAGAAAAAAGCATTCCTATTTTGTGCCTCTGTTGTATGTTCATGAGGAAGTAGTAGTTAATTCATGATCTTTTTAAGTTGGACAAGCTTCACCCCGGGATTGCATGTATAATGTGCAAACCCATAATACGAGAAGGAACTGGCATTGAGTGCGCCCGGCTCAAAATTAATATAACAAACAAACCTTCCTTCATGCTTTGTTCATCAGAAATCAGAAAACTTTGGCAGTGATAAACAAAGGAGATTAAGAGGATGTGATCGTCCTCATTCGGGAGCTGTTCCTCGAAACTTGTCCATCTCAAGAAGTGATTGAGTTGTCTGCTAGCATTCGTTGACGAAACATGCATGATCAAAAAAAAATTGTTACCTCTGTTTTTAAAACCAAGAGCTCTGGTACATGTTTTGTCTTTGTTTCCGACTACGGGTTTTCAACCTTGCCAACAAAAGCGACGGTTCGAGAGTCTCCACCTTCTTTTAAAGCACCAACTACCGAGAGCATGATTGTCATTCTGAGTGTAATGTGCATTGTCCCAAAGTAGCATTGTCTTTTGCATGATTGTGATAGCGTTTATTCTGAAATCATTGTATCTGGTCATCACTTAAACCTTGGAGGTGCCCCTGCATTTATGTTTTGCTTCACTAAAGGGGGCAAGCGAGATATCACTTTATCATATTTGCACACCATGTTCATTACAAATCTATTTGATGTTTCAGTATCATATTGTAAAACTTTCAGTTCTTTGTGATTTTCTCATGAGGCAACTTAATTACTATAGATTCATTGTCTCAGTAAGCTTTTGTCATACGACTATGAAAAAGTCCTATATGGTTAATAGCATGTCACCACAGAAATTATTCTTGTTATCATTTACCTACTCGAGGACGAGCAGGAATTAAGCTTGGGGATGTTGATACGTCCAAAACGTATCTATAATTTCTGCTTGCTCCATGCCTCTTTTGGGTGATATTGCTATGTTATTTATACACTTCCATACACTTTTGATCATATTTGGACTAACCTATTAACTCAGTGCACCCCAGTGCCAGTTTCTGTTTTCGGCTGTTTTTGTATTTCAGGTTTTCACATTACGAGAACTGCCAGAAAAAATCCAGAAAAAATATATAAAAAATCAGCGTTCCAGAAGCTACCAGGCACCCGAAGCACAGCCGGAGGGGGGCCACCAGGGCCCCAGGCGCCCTGGTGGCGCGCCCCCCTGGGCCGCGCCGGGGGGGCGCCTGGGCCCCCCGAGCCTCGTCTGATGCCCCCCTTTGGCATATATTTAAAGCGTCTCCCAAAACCCTCGAGACGGGAACTCTTTTTCGCGATCTCATCTCTGTTCCGCCGCTGCCGCCGCTTCCAAGATCGGGAGCACCAGGAGAACTCTTCCCGGCACCCTGCCGGAGGGGAGGATCACCACCGGGAGCTTCTCCACCACCATGGACGCCTCCCGGATGAGTTGTGAGTAGTCTCCCTTGGACCATGGGTCCATGACCAGTAGCTATGTGATGTTCTCCTCCCGTTCTTGTGCTTCACTAATTAGTCCTCGTGAGCTGCCCTACATGATCGAGGCACATATGTAATCCTTATGCTGTTGCTATGATGAGTTTGCTAGGATCCGATGGATTATGAGATTATGTTCAGATTGTGTTTGAGTAATATATTTGATTCACCTCTTTTATATTTATGTTCGTAAGTAATTCTTGCATGTTCTCCGTTGTTATTTATTGCTTTGGCCAAGTAGTAGGTAGTGACTCCAAGAGGGAACGTTATGCTTGATTGTGGGTTCATGCCCCTCGATGACTAGTTTAAGTGACAGAAACATGAGTCTAGGGGATGTGCTGTTGCCACAAGGGGGAAAACAACGGTGCTTGTGCCCGCGGGTGCAAGGATTGTTTACTTTACGCAAAGTTCTTTTAATGCAGTTGTCTGTTGCTTTGAGTTTACACTATGGGTGGGACTCGCAACTTAATACCAGCGAGATGTTCTGGATAGATATCTCAAGGTGGATGATTAGTAGTAGATATTGATGGATTTCGGTCTACTTACTTTGGCGTACCGCCCATGCTTTGAACCTCTACCTTTCTTGCAATGTAGTCAGCATTGGTTTGCGCACATGGTCCTGTCAATTGCCCAGCTGTAATTCGTTTACCTCACATAGCAGTTTTATCGTCTTTTGGGAGAGAGACATCACTAGTGAACATCATGAGACTCCGGTCCATATTACCATCATTGATCACATCCGCTATTTACTTTCCGCTTTTTACTTACTATTGCAATTATACCTATCACTATTATCACTTGCGTTTGATCCTTTGTAAACTACAAGGCCGGAGGGATTGACAACCTCTCTGTACTCGTTGGGAGCAAAGTTATTTGTATCTGTGTGCAGGTCCATGTTGATTGCTAATATCTGGCGCCGTTAGCAGTTGACACCTTCTTGTTGAAACTGGGAGTCTCAGGGAAATCGATCCTTGGTATTGCCAAGGGAAAACTTCTGCTACACTGCATCTCAAACCTTCCACTTGGGGTAACCAACGAGGGGTGAGAAGCCACCTAGCAGTATCTCAGGTGGTAAATCTAGCTGGTAGCCGTCTACTATTTGACTGGCAGTGAACTTGAATAAGGTCGATAAATCTTGGTGTGAGCGTTCCTTCGACACGGAAATGCTCGGTCCCTTCGAGAGGAGTGGTTTGCATATACGCCCGGTCTTGGACGCAGAAGTTTATTTCTTGATGATGATGGTTGATGTAGTCCTTCTTTCTTGACATGCCGGTCTTCAATCGTCTTCTAACCAGTTGTCCGTCTCTTCTTTCGTCTTCGGGCAGACAAGTAGGCCATCAAATAATGATGTTACCCAACTTGTCCAATTACTCCGTGAGGTCTATGGGGTACGCAAGGTAGGCTGGGGTATTGGTGGTGGTCTCCGTTGAGTATTTGCAGGGGTCTTCTTGACTCAGAGCCAAGGCCCGTGGTCAGAATCTGACCAGGTTGTGGCTTGGTGGGGCTTAAGGGTTTCAAGGATTCTAATGAGTGAGTGAAATTTTATTATCTTATCCTTAAGCACAGTTTCTGAGATGCCAATAGCTCTATCTAGTATTCCAACGAATAGCCTTATACCACTAAATGCATCCTCTTGTATAGACCAACTTTAATCACCACTCAAGCCATACATAACCTCATGACCCTCAAGAGGCGGTCTAGCAAAATTGTACTTGTCTACGATCCCCAATCCATATGTATGTCTACCCCTAGAATCCATGGGTAGATCATACATGCTGCTAAGCTTAAATTAAACTCCAGAATCCAAGCACTCAATCTATTCTTGCAAGGCTCACGATAATGCATATCTATTCTAAGGAAACACGTCATATGTCACTCCAAGATCTTGTTTCCTTCCTATAGATCAACTCCAATAGCCCGGTAATCTTCCATCAATCACCACATAATCCAACAATTCTACGAATCCGATGTCTACGGTGTTCCACAAGATCTCATGTCCCTATAATGTCCAAATACTTGGAAGGACTATGCATTACGATAGTAAGTCCACCAAATTCCCAACATCCGGGTCAAGTAAATTCCAAGGTCATGATTATATAGATCCCTAAATCAACTCCGACAAATAATCCAATCTCCTAGTTTATTGTCCACCGAGAAGCATGGTATCATGATCAGGATCATTGGTCTAAATCCAATTTACTCCGAACCATGCAGACATATCTAGCTTCTATACCCAACCAGAATCACCTACTTACATCCAAATCTCATGCCCGACGAGAATTCCTACATTCTCCCCAAGTCATCCTCAAAATGTCAACTATCTCCCATCAACATGAAAACCTCACAATCCATCAAGGTCTCAGATAATTCCTCGAAGTCACTGATATAAAGCCACCAAGTCATCTGTCTTATATCCTCAAATTGGTCTATCTATGGCATCGTCAGTTCTTGTGCTATATTAGGATGAAAATGTGCTCACTCACTGTGTCCACTAGTTCCATTACGAACCCAGTGTTGTGCAAGGTTGCAGAGGCTTAACTGGTTCTCTCGCAATTCTATGGGTTAGGCACATGGTTAAGGGTTCGTGCTGGAGTGCCTCGTGAAGCCTCAAAGGGTCTAGGAATGGGTTACTAGTCTGGAGGGTTAAACATAATTCTACGGGGTTGCACTTGGTCGTGGAGGTCGTAACAGAGGTCTTCATTGTTAGTTGGTCGCCGAGTTGGAATCCTTGGTACTTCCTGTCTTGCGGGTCTTCAGTGGAGGAGAGAGAAGGGAGGGAAAAAGTAGCACAAAGGAGGGGAATGCCTAAAGGGGGTTCTATAGTGCAAGTGCAAACAAACAGGTGCAAAAAGACCGAAACAAAAGAAACAAGGCAAGGAAGATGATATAGCCATGCACTTGTTACCTAGGGCAAAAGTGTGACTTATATCAAAACACAAACAAATAAAAGCAAGCAACACACAATCATGGTTCTATTCGAACCATCATACGGACTCGACTGCGCATAGGGGGTACACGACTCATCCTACCCTAGGGGTTCTCGGACTCAGTGTCGTGACTTGTGCCTCGTGCAGTCTTCCGAGTTTTCCACAGGTGTTGCTATGTCCCTTGTAGTTGTTTGATGAACGATCCGGGTTGAGCCTGAAGAATCTTCAACAACTTTTTGCCTGATGAGATGATGTGGTGACGGTGTCTCCTTGTAGCTGGCGTTGACTTGGTCTTCTCTTGTCTCTTTTAATCATGACGATCCCTTGTGCCTTTTGGGACGCCGAGGGTACCAGGTAGGCAATCCGTATGCAATGACAATAACAAGGCATAATAGAGGTCCAACATGTCGGTTTCGTTGGTGACAACGTCGGCACCAAGAGCGGGGGGGAGCGAAGAGAACCGTTTTCCTGCTCACTATAGTGAGGCGGACCAAATGGTTAGGTTCTCATCCACCGGTGGTTGCCGATACGACAACGGTAGTGACAGGATTACTCTATTAGCGATGTATATCATAATTTTGCATAACCTATACCCTGGTCATCATAGGCCAATGTTGCATCTTCTTGGGGCACTGTCAAGGGTGTCACCCTCTTCTGGGTCTTCATGTCCTCATTCCTCGAGGATGGATTTTCTGTTGGTATCGTCTTGTCGTGGTGTCGCCACTCTTGCGTGCAGAAGTGGTGGGTGAGTGTTTGGCAAGGTGCACTCCACGAGGATTACAGAAAATCCAGGGGCCAGGGGCATAAGGGTTCTAGCGACCAACAGTTTTGAAGGGGGAAGAGATTAGGTATAGCCTAGTTTTTGAAAAACTGAGAAGGGAAGAGAAGTATGGATAGTTTTGAAAACTAGTAATAGTTTTGGAAATAGTTTTACCCTAACTAACGACCATGCTAACTAAGGCTTCCTACAGTCAGGATGGCTCTGATACCAGCTCTGTGGGGACCCCGACTCATAAGTCGTGATCACCGAATGCACGTGTACAGTGATCCCAGAGATCAATGCTCACTGAACACACAGAAGCTGAATAACAAGAGTCTTACATCCATACATATTGTATTACACAAATAGGACCATTATGGTCAAGTCTTGAGTATATCATCGCAACGGAAATCTCCAATAACAACTTGGACCCATGCCATCTGCCTTAACCCTACAGGCATTCTGACTGGGAAGCGTCCTAGCTCGCATGCTCGTCACCAGGAAATCTTCATCTTATCCTGTTCTCTCCTACCTGGACAATAAAATAACCAGTGGCAAGCCAATGAGTACTTTGAATGTACTCGCAAGCAACCCATGATTTGATTCAAGGTAACAATGCAATTGTACAACAATGAGCAATCTAGCTACGAGCTAGAATGAATATTCTATCATCAAGTATATGCATAAATAAATTCACGTAACCTCGAGGACAGGTTACCGATATCAACATGAATAGGATTCAACTCAACGAGTCAAGTCACCACCTTGACTCATCACACACGCATACTTTCACTGATATAGTAAAATTTTGGACATAGTTTAAGTAGCACCACCCAACTGTCCATGACCGTGGACACGGCTATTCGAATAGTTTTACACTCTGTAGAGGTTGCGCACTTTACCCACTAGATCCGGGGAACTTCCGTGTCATCCACGACCCGCGGTACCTCAAGTACCCGGGGTAAGCACCCGGTCATTACCTTTTCCTAGACGACACTAACATAGGGTCCACTCGTTGGTGCACAGCCCTCGAGTACAAACAATAGATCATGGGACTTGCCCTATATTCAATGTCACGCGTACATGAAGGGACCAACGGTGTGTCCGGTGCCCTGTGAAAACAGTCATGGTCGCCTATCCAAGCACGACCCCGTCCCGGGAAAGACCTCAAGTCTTCCCGTCACTAGTAATGTGGGCACCATGCTAGTATCGGCCTAAGTAATCAATAATGCCCCGTCCCATAAGGGGTAGAGTGGTTGCACATGTTTGGTTGGGACGGTAGTCACACATAAATCTAATCCATCATTTCACCCACACACAAGATCTTTATCGGCACATCACTTCTTCCTCAAGTGATGACCTAACTCAACATCACCCTCGGGCATTAGGGGCACCCGATGGGTTTTTTGAAAAGAATGCAACCACGAAGGTTTCATGGCACACATACATCACTAAGCATCACTACTAATCATTTGCGTTGCATCTAGCACATAGCAAGATCATGAGTAAAGCATGCATCATGTGGTGGTTCTCAACTAGGTCACCACCGTCACTCTTATCATCATGCATTCGGAAATAAATGGGTTCCGAATAACACAAGGGTATCATGGTCAAAGGGCTGCTTGCCTTATCCTTCCGAGCCTTCAAACCTTCTGGTCCTTCTCCGAGTACTCCGTTTATTTCGTCAACTAACGATGGAAACAATCATAATAAGCAACACAACAAGGCAAAAATAAAAGTGCTCTAAAAATAGGAGTTGGACTTTTCTAGGATACCTCTGGTCATATGAAAAATAACCAAGGTGGTTTCATTGGAGTATGCTCAATGGATGGTTTGGCACATTTCAATATGATGGAATCAAGGGGTTTATGGATTTGAAAGAAGTGTACAGAAATATATTTTTGAATAATGAGCAGAGGCACCCATTAATCAAGTCATGATTTTAGAAGCATCTAGGAGTTGGTTTCACTGGATTTGGAGTTCAAATGAATTTCCTAGGATTTTGCAAAGCTGATAAATATGAAGAAATGGCTCATTATTTGGTGGGGTACAGAAAGTATTAATAAAAATGTTCCAAAACTAAGTTTGGATATGACAAGCACCTAGGAATTTGAACCACTGCATTTGGATCCAATTTGAGCCCTTTGTGATTTTCTAAAGTTTATCACAGAAATGGAATAATGTCATTTGATAATTATTTGTGAAGGAAAAGTTTTTGGAAAAATGTGCATGTTGCACCAACAGGTAGATCAGGATTTTAGAAACTCCTAGAAATTTGAATCATCAAATTTGGAGCTTATTCGATTTATTTATGGATTTGTGAAGTTGTCTGAAAAAGGAAAAGAAAAGGAAAAAGGGTTATACCCCTTTACTGCGCACAGGGCGACAGATAGACGGTGGGTCGGCCCAGCGGCTCGGCTGTGCGGGGAGAGGTGGTGACGCCGAAGGCGTCCTGGCAGAGTGCGCCTCCGCGCGGGGGAAGCGGCGTCTCCTTGCCCCGCCTCCACTTAAAATCAGCGGGCCCAGCGTCGAGGTCACTGACCTGTGGGGCCCCCTTGCAGGACCGTCTCCCTCCTCCCGCCCGCGACAGGAGCGGGGCAAAGGATGTCGGCCGCCGATCGCGCCGGCGACCCAGGGGGTCTCCGCCGGTGTTCTGCGCACCGGAGTGCTCAGGGCGGCGAGACGCATCCGCCCATGTGCTTCACACCCGTGGAGGAGCTCGGGAAGGGGAGAAACGCCTGGCGCGGCGGCGATGGATGACGGTGAAGAGGGGTATGGCGCTACGGCCTCAGGGGGGATGGGGCGGAGCATGGGGAGGCTCAAGGGAGAGCGTGAGAGGCTCTGGTGATGGTTAGGTGGAGAGGGAGAGGCCACAGGGAGTGAATTTAGGAGGAGGCCGACGGCGACACGTCGGCCATGGAGAGGGGAAGAGAGCACCAGGGGGAAGGGAGCTTGTCCAGGGGGTTCGTGTGGGAGAGGGGAAGTGGAAAGAGGCCACACGAGAACTCAGGGGTGCCTCTAAATAGAGTGGCAGTGGTGCACCGTGGGCAGCGTCCACGGACGCGCTCGGGTGAGCTCGCGGAGGGAGAAGGAGGGCAGGGGAGGATAGGGCCAACAGGTCTGCAGGTCACGGACGTCGAGGGCACCTCGGGAGACACGATCCCGACGCCCCAGGCTGTCGGGTGCCTCGGGCAGGACGCGGCTACAGTGCGGGAGCGCACTGTAGCGCGCTCCAGAGCGCCCGTATGGCCGGCACGGCCGTGTCCTCACCGCTCTGGTCGCGTCCAACTTGCCCAATGTTGTCTAGGGGGTCAGGGGAAGAGTAAAGTAGTGGGATGTGGCCTTGGATGCCATGGAGGGCCACTGGAGTGAGGAGGGAGGTGAGAAAGAAGGAGATTGCTGCTGTCCAGAAGAGTAAATTAGGGTTTTACCCCCTCCAATGATTGAGCCGAGGCAGGGGAGAGTTACTGGAGGTAGAAGATGATTTGGAGAAGCTGTGGTAGAAAGTTGAGCTCAAGTAGAATAGTAAAAGGGGGCAAAACAAGGGTTTTGGTAAAATGGCAGAAGGTGTTTGATGTAGTTTTGGGCAAGCAAATGACTTCCAATTGGCATGGGACTTAACATGATGGAATGTCACATACATTTAGGCCCTTCCACCAAATTTGAGCTCATTTGGGCAAAGTTGCCAATGCAACTTTTGTAAACCCTAGAAATCAACAGAAATGAATTTCTAAAGATTAGGTTAAGCAAATCATCTCCCCTTGATGCACCACTTTGTGTAGTGTCATCATTTGGGGTTGTGATCATGTCCACAAAATTTGGGGCCCCAAGTAAAAAGTTGGCAATGTAGAGTTGTTCAAATTTGGATCTGGTCAGAAAGGGTTTTGGGGCACTTAGATCAAGTTGTCCTTCTCCAAAACTTGTGCCACTTGGCATAGATGCATAATTACATCATTTTAGCATGTGCACCAAGTTTGAGAGCATTTGGACAAGTTTGGCAATGTAAAGTTGCTCAAACTTCAAAATGGACAGAAATGGTTTTGAGGGGATTAGATGATGTTTTCTTGATCTTCAAGGCATGAGGCTTTGTAAGATCATCAAATATGTCATATTTGACATGATAGAATTTCCCTAGAATTTTTGGATAATATATCCTTTGTAAATATTTCAAAAGCTTGAAATATCCAGAAAGGGTTTCTGAGGGATTAGCCCGTTATTTTGAACATGACCAAGTGTTGAAACTCTTATATATGGACAATATATGTCCTATGAGTTTCCCTGAATTTTGGCAGATATTTTTGAAATAATTAAATAATTTTCCCTATTAAAGACCATTTCCGGCCTTAAGGAAAAGCTTTTAAATAAAATATAAAAATAACTTTTAAAATTATAATTTTGTGGTTTATGGGAGTCCTATACCTAATAGGGTTCAAATATACTTTTTGAAAGATTTTTCACACCCTAATTAAGGTACTTGCAGTGCAAACCTCAATTCAGGGGTTTTTGGAAAACTAATTTTAGAAAATACTATTTGGCCAAAATATTTTTATAAGAAAATACTATACTGGTCTATACACATGGCATGATCATTGGGAAAAGGTTTTGGATCAAGGAGATGAAGTATAAGAGTTGGAGGATTTATTTGATTTTTAGAGCACTAGCAAACAACACACAGAAAATCAATCAAGCAAAGCCAAAAACACTCAAAAGTTTTTGTCAATCCACATTTTTAGCATGATTATTAGCTTAAGCAATGTGGCATGAAAATCAAGGTGTGACAGGGCGGAGATAGCCCCCGTCGTGCGAACAAGAAGCCCGAGGACCTCCACATCCTCTCCTCTCACGAGGCGGAGGAAGATGATGAGGAGGAAGAGGAAGAAGAAGAGCTCCCCGCGCAAGGCAGGGGGGCAAAGAGGGGGGGGGGGCATTGCTAACGCAGGCACGGCCGCGCCCCGGAGGAAACTGAAACTCGGAGCTAGTTCGGATTCGTCCGAACATAGCTTCGTGGTGAAGCCCAGGGTGAAACCCCTGCCCGAGTCGTAAGTTTGTCCGGATTGACTATTTCACCTTTATTCGTTTGGTATTTTTGATGCTTTACTTAGCATTTTTCTCTTGCTGACCTACAGCCCTCCCAGAGGACACCCCGACGCCTCCTCATCGAAGGGGAACTCTCTAGCGCATAGAAAGACGGAGAGTGACCCACCAGTCCGGGCTTCATCGCCCGTGATTGGTGGGGATACCAAAGTGTCGTCCCAGCGGGGGCCCTCCCGCCCAAGGAGACGAGGGCGGGGCAGGTGATAAGGTGGACGGGGACAATACCTGACGGCTGCCGACCATGGGGAGACCGTCCCTATGGAGACCGAAGACGTGGGGCCCAAACAGTCCGGGGCCTCACCGAACACCATCCCGGAGCCTAGCGCGACTCCGGGGTCCGAAGACCCGACTCCCCAAGCGGGGTGGATACAACGGCGCCCGGAGTTAATCCGGAGGCACCGGACTCCATGAAGGGGGCACTGCAATGCTTCCATCGTGGGGAAGCACCGCAAACAACATTTGTTTGTGAGATCAAACAACGGAGGGAGTAGTTAGCTGGCCGTGAGATCAAACAACCATGCAAGCAACATTTGTTTATTTTATTATAGAAAGCCTACCCATATACATATGGCCCGCAAAAAAAAAAGTTGAGGGCCTTCTTACTTAAGCGGGACAGAATATCACCTTGCTTTATTAGTAGGTAGGTATAGGGTATAGATATAGATATAGAGGTATAGAATAGATATAGATATAGAATTATTGTAGGTATATAATAGATATAAAGGTATAGATATAGATATAGATATAGAGGTAGAGGTATAGATATAGAATCGCCTCTCTGGAAGTAGGACTCGATCGTCCTGAAAAATATTGTGAAAGAATTGGAGAATTTTCTCTTCGTAGGAAATTACCTCGAAATCAAGGGAGGTGAGGTGCGGTGCGGTGCTCCGCGGGTGAGCTGGAGTCGGACCCCCCACCGTGTCCCTGACGCGCTGCGTCCGTCGTCGCCGTCCACGTTCAAACGCGCGTCGCCACCGCCCCGTTAATCTCACCCCCCCACCCTAATCCCAAAGATTCCAATTTTTCCAATCTAGCCAGTCGCCATCGGAAACCATTGGCCGGTCGCCACCCCACGCCGCCGTTGACGACCCCGTCGCGCGCCCAGGCGGCCAATAAACACCGCCCCCGCCCCCCGCCGCCTGCCGCGTCGAAGGGAGCGAGGATGGTGAGGCTCCCGTACCTGACCGCGCTCACCACGCTCTTCAGCTACGGCCTCCTCTTCGCCTTCGGCCACTTCCGCGACTTCTTCCGCCGGATCCTCGACGCCGGCAAGTCCAGCAACCTCAAGGTCCGTCCGTTACTTCAGATTCGTCCTGTTCTTCTCCCCGGTGCTGACGCCGCCCCTGCTGTTGACTCCGTAGGGTTACGCGCCCATTTGCCTGGGGTACGAGGATTTCTACACGCGCCGCCTCTACCTCCGCATCCAGGTGAGATCTCCTCCCCACTTTGACGATTCACAGAATTATAGCTTTTTTTTCCTCTGAAGGGGGGCTTGGATCATGTAATTCTGAGTTTAGTTGACTGAGTTGCCTAGTGGTGGTGGGCGTGGTAAATTTAGTGCCTGCTTAGGTAGATCGCATGATGGAGACTTGGAAACTGTCCCAACTGAAAATTCATTTGATCTGTTGTTGTGCTTGCTAGCTTTTTTTAGCCTTTTTTTTCTTTGCCTTTTAAGTACATACATAAACCCCAATTTTTATGCTAGAACCATGAGATCTCAACTGAAAATTTGGTCCATTCTTCTAATTAATAGTTGAATGAAGTGAAAGGGTTGCTTGTTTCGAGCAATCTTGAATGTGTCATTCGTTCTTCAGCATTTTTCTGTGCTATTCCACTCCAATGTGCAGAATAAATAGTTATCAGAAAGAACTAATCTTTAGTCTGAGTAGATGTGTGCGAAACCATATCTCTACAATGCGTCCAATGATTTTTTTATGGAGAATGATGTGTGGGATGATGCTTCGCTATGATATGTAGCCTCTGGAATGACATGTTGATCACTTTTTTTGTTTACCTTTCCTTGTTGGGCTGACAGGACTGTTTCGGCCGACCTATTGCCAGTGCGCCCGATGCTTGGTTCGATGTAGTTGAGCGTCACTCAAATGACGGCAACAAGACACTCCAGTAAGTTTTCCTCACATTTGACTCCACACCTAATTAGCATAAGCAAATGTTATCCCAGGATGAATGCTAGTCTCTAATTCAGTGCATCTTTAACGCAGACGTACCACAAAAACATCCAAGTGTCTTAACTTGGGTTCCTACAACTACCTTGGTTTTGCTGCAGCAGATGAGTACTGCACTCCTCGTGTTATCGAGTCACTCAAGAAATACTCTGCCAGTACTTGCAGTGCCAGAGTTGATGGAGGTAGGTGCTTATATGTCCATGCCATAGTTTGCCTCAATTTAATACTTCAGTAATATGGTGAAAGTAACGCTAATTGATCTGTAAATAATCTTAGGAAATACTAAGCTGCACACAGAGCTCGAGGAACTAGTTGCACGATTCGTTGGCAAGCCTGCGGCTATTCTTTTTGGCATGGGTTATGTGACAAACTCTGCGATCATTCCTATTTTGATTGGGAAGGTCTGTGGTGAGCAGAGTATTTTATTTGTCTTTTTTTTTTCTGATACATGCTGGACTAATGTATTTTAATGATACCAGGGGGGGCTGATAGTTAGTGATTCATTGAACCATATTTCTATAGTGAATGGAGCCAGAGGTTCAGGGGCTACTGTCCGGGTTTTTCAACATAACAGTAAGCTCACTAACAGCTGCATCTCATGTAGTGTGCTTAACGATGAAACAGGAAGTTTAATTCTTCCCTTATTTTCTTCCAGACCCTGCACATTTGGAAGACGTACTGAGGGAGCAGATTGCAGGGGGACAACCTCGTACACACAGGCCATGGAAGAAGATAATTGTGATTGTTGAGGGAATTTATAGCATGGAAGGGGAGTTATGCAACCTCCCTGAGATTATGGCTGTCTGCAAGAAATACAAGGTGCGAGAATTGTGCATAGTACTGATTCCTTGTTCTGTTAATTAATACTGAAAAGTTCCTTGCACGCTGGAAATGTTACTTATGGCATATGTAGCACTGAAGTTCACAAGCTGTTCAGAGTATTTAAAACTGGTAGAGTGGTAGTTATGTATTGGTGTATTGACTTGGAGTTCTTATAAACATCTTAATAGGCTTACACATATTTAGACGAGGCACACAGTATTGGAGCTGTTGGAAAGACTGGAAGAGGTGTATGTGAACTACTAGGAGTGGATCCAGCTGATGTGGACATCATGATGGGAACATTTACAAAATCATTTGGATCGTGCGGAGGTTATATAGCAGCATCAAAAGTATGAAAGATCCACCTACCAATTATTGACTGAATGTTATATTTGATAAATCTGACCCATATGTCATTCTATGTTCTTAGGAGATCATTCACCATCTCAAGCACACATGCCCAGCCCATATTTATGCAACGTCCATGTCACCTCCAGCAGTCCAGCAGGTCATCTCTGCGATAAAGGTTGTCCTTGGGGAAGATGGATCTAACAGAGGTATATCAGGAAGGATTTAATGCTTTTATTAGGGCTTCCATGTGTCTCTTGTCTTGGGGAAATTCCTAATGCGGTCGTTGCTGTAAATAGGGGCCAAGAAACTTGCTCAGATTCGGGAGAACAGCAATTTTTTCCGTTCAGAGCTTCAGAAAATGGGTTTTGAGGTGCTGGGAGATAATGACTCACCTGTCATGCCTATCATGCTTTACAATCCTGCTAAAATTCCTGCATTCTCAAGGGAGTGCCTGAGACAAAATGTGAGTTTTCATATGTAGCGACCATCCATTAGATGCACATTGTCATCTGTTTATTACATTTGCATGAGAATTTCTCAAGCAGTTCATGTTTTATGTTTTTATTTGGTGAAGTTCTGATTTTTTTTCCCACTAACGTGGCATGTTCTGTAACTCTAGGTTGCTGTTGTGACTGTTGCATTTCCTGCAACGCCACTACTACTTGCCAGAGCTAGGATATGTATCTCAGCTTCCCAATCCAGGGAGGATCTAATTAAAGGGTTGGAGGTAAAGTCAACTCTCTCGTCAATGCCCCTACCTGCTTTGTTGCGACATTTTCATTTTAATTCCAAATACAGAGTCCAATTGATCTGAATCCGTGGAATATGAATGCATTTGTAGATTATGCGTTGTGTACGCAATACATTCCCCGATCGTGTATAAAATTTCATGCAAATTGTTCAGGTTATCAGCAAAGTTGGTGATCTCATCGGAATCAAGTACTTCCCCGTTGAGCAAGAGAAGGTCGCATCTGTTGACAAACTTAAGAAGCTTCAGTGAATAGTGACAATGGACAATTGGAAGAATTCTGCTGCTGTTATGCTAGATTTACTGGGTCATCTTGGTAGTGCACCATGCCTTGGTTTTGCTCTTTTGTGCACCTCAGGACCCTTCATTTTCCTTTGTCTGAAGTGGTTTTGATTTTGTACAGACTGTATTATCATCCATCATAGTTTGAAACATAACACGGTTCTACACACTGTTTTGTCGAATTCAAGAAAAAAATCCCTGTACAACCTTGTAAGTGACTGAAATCATGTAGATACTAACTCCCTTCTTATTACTGACTTCCTTTCAAGGCGCAAGATTAGCTGCATTGATCATGTCCGGAACCAGCTTGACAAAAAATTCGGAGTATCAGTATCTGTCAAATCTTGTTTATGTGAGTTAAAACTATGGTGGGTTTGGTTTCATAAACCTAGTGTCAGGACAGTCGAAACAACACTGGATCTTAAAATCTCTCGAGTGCGCTGCATGTGTGGTTAACACCCTTTTAGTGATCAGTGTGTAGGATAGTACTACTGTTGTTTGATTATATTGAATTATCTCAACATGGCTCCCCATCAGGTGCAGCTGTGTAGGTTTTACAGCTGTGCCTTTTCTTGTTCTTTTGAGACCTTTCCTTTGAAGTACAGGTACAGCTGTAGACTGTAGTATAGTTTTACAGTTGTGCTGCAAGGACATGAAGATATTATGATGAACTGGTATGGCAAGTCCAAAGAGGAACTTGGCCTTTTGCCAATGAGAAGAAGCTAGCTGGGCCTTGGGCCCTTGGTTAATTGTGGATGTGAGCAATGTGCATATCAAGAGGGACATGCACTGAAGTGCTACCATCATCAGAAGGCAATGGAGGAAAATGCTGTGCCATGCTGCTGGGATTTTACAAGCATGTGATTCAATTCAACTGGAGCAACACTGTCTTCCTGGTCCAATGTGCCTCTGCTTGTCCTGTTATGTTTTGGCTGCTAGCAAGATCAAGGAAGAGAAGAGAAAAGAGATATTGCTGAGGGTGTGAGGCTGTAGCATGCATGCCCTAGGGGCTGGAGCATGCAGGAGAGCTTGGTCATGCCAGTCATGATTCAAATGCCTGGTGCATTGTGTGCTGCTGCTCCTGTGGTCTGATTGCCTTGCATGGCACAAAAGGGCCATGTACTCTATGTCTGGTCAAACAGCAAGCCTGCAGCAGTAGGAAACAATATGCAGGTGCATATTTGCAACTTTGCCTTGACAGGGATGAGAGGTAGGAGGACTATGTGGTGGTGGGTGGTGTGGTTCTTTTAATAAAGCTCACTGGATTCTCTTTTTTCTCTTTGAAGGAAAAAGAGCCTACTGGACGATTCTCTTTTTGGGTGATTCAGACCATATGCTGTACCATCTGCTGAGGCTGATATGATATGGTGTACTATGGGCAGTACATGGGGAACTAAATTGAGGGGCAGTATTGCTTGCAGCATGGCTACAGTGAGAGGTATGTATGGCATGAGACAAAAAGAAGGCTCCTAGTCCTACCTGGGTTACTGCTGCCAATCCATCATCCTCCAGTGTGCATGGAATAATAGCTGTTAAATGGTGGAGTATTTGAGCAGCCAGATTTTGGAAATTTGACAAGATGGGCAAGGCATCTTTGTTGGAGCCAGCACAGGCGATTATTCCTGGCCACTGGTACTCTCAATCCCTGCTTCTGTGTCTCTGTTGGAGCCAGCACAGGTGATTATTCATTCCTGGTCACTGGTACTCCCAAGCTCCTTTCTCTTTTCCTCTACTCATATTCTTTAGGTTTGTGCTGGACTCAAAGCCTGCCCTGTCAAGGCTGTTAACTGCATTTTCTGCTTGGATTGAAGTAGCTTAATTAAGGTTATTTTCCTAGCCTGCAAACCAGAAAGCATGACACTGTCTAGGAGCAGGCATTAGTGAGTGCATTGCATTGCATTGCATAGCATAGAGCTAGGTGCTGTGCACATACGTGTGCGTGCATGCATGCATGCATGACTGCGTAGTACTGCTTGCTTTCTACATGCATGCTGGGTTAATGCATGGCTCTTTCCAGAGGCTTGCATGCATAGATTTGTACCGGCCAAGCTTTTTGTGAGGAGGAGCAACACATGTACCCCCACCCCCACAGCCATAGGCCATCAAAGAAGGATACAAGAACAGTAAAAGGGGACAGCACATGAACAGGGAGGAAAGATGCCCCAAGCCTGAGGCAGGCCTGTTCCTGCAATTATGTGTGTGCTGGCAAGTGAGTGAGGCAGCAATCCAGCAGCCTGCAGCGAGAGCACTAGCCAGCCACACACACCCACAAGGCTTTTTTCAGAGACAGCTAGAGACAAAAACAAAGCAGAGAACAAGCTTAGCTTAGCTTGCCTGCCTGCTTCTCTGTGTGTGTGTGGTTTTGAGCTGGCTCACAAAGATTCAGTGATGTGTCTTTCCATGGCATGATCAGTGTGCATGGCTGCAGGCTTGTGTGCTGCAGCAATGCAAAGGTTGCAGCATGCAGCCAACCTTGCATGCATGGTCCACAAGATCTTCTTCCTCCTTGGCACATCACAGGAGAGACCATGATCAAAACCCTGACCTCCCCCGATCCAAACATCTTGTCATGCTCAATCTTTTCCTCCTCTCCCCCCCTGCCACATTGGAGATATGAGAGAGAGAAATGGGGAAAAGACACAGAGCTTTCAGTCCCTCTCTCTCCCTTGTGTGCTGCTTGTGTGTGTGTGTGTGTGCACACTTTATAGGCATGCAGAAGTGTGGGCAGGCCAAGACACTGCGGCAGCCTGCAGCACAAGGCAAAGTGAAATCCAATATCTATGTGTATATCTATCTATCTATCTATGCAAGTGCCAATGTTCAGATGCAGATGCAGGCAGCCAAACAGTGCTTGGCTATCAAGTGCCTCAATGGCTCTCTCTATGCTCAAGTGCCCCCTGCCCTGGCTTGGCTGCCATCATGATTCATGAGGTGTGTGTGCATTTGTTTCAAGAAGGTGTGCCAAATAATGGGAATGTGTCATAAGAAAAAGAGAGGAAATCTTTCATTTGTTTCAAGAATGTGAGCCAAATAAAGGAAATCTATCATTAAAAAATGGAAGAGGTACATGTTTGATGTGTCTCATAGGATTGATTGATTGATTGATTGATCACCACACACACAGATTGAGCAAAGCATGAAGGACATGCCACTCCTATCATTCCCATCTTTACAGATTAGAATCCAGATTTGTTATGGGCTACTAAAATTAAAGAAAACAGTAACTAGTACTTACTGTGTCTGGAACAGATGGGCATCTGTACTGACATTTTAACTGCCTTCTCAACATGTGTCTGGTGAGCAGTGAGCACTCTATGGCTGAATGTGCATATCTGTCCATTTCCTGTAGTGACCATGCCATCCATCCTCTGCTTAGTTAACCTACCTGTGCTGCTGTGCCCAGACTCAAATTCAAATCATCTCAGAGAGCAAACTGTGGCACCTGAATAGTTCTGCATTCAATCTATTCGCAACAAAAAAAAAGTTCTGCATTCAATTTGTCATAAATAAATGCTGATTGCTGAAGGCCAAACTATTGACCTCTTCAGCTGCATAAAGCTACACTTCTACTAGCTTATATTTTTTTAACACAACTGGGGAAAGCAATTTGTTAATACTATGACAGCTTTTTGTCATATACATACATGCTCCTAACGTAGCCTAGCTGTTAGCATGCTAATAAACCATTTGTCCGTCGTCATGATTTTCTTCTTCTAAAAAAGGTCAATCAACATCTACATATGGATTATAAGACATTGATTTGGCGCTGTTAGTGAGTGGTGACTCGCACGTATCAAGTCTATGTTTTTGTGCGTACCATTTAATCAAGTAAATGAACAATTGAGTAATACAACATTTACATGGTGGCCATGCATGTCAATGGAGAGAGACGATCAACTTGCTAGTAATATACACTGCAAAATTTGCAGTTACAAACCGTGTGTGCGCAACGTGGAGGCACTATCCGTTTGCTGCATCTTCTAATTTAATTTCGATAAAACTGTCGAACGCGCTGCATGATTGCATAATGATCTCGCAATCTTTCATTTGCCAATAACCAATTGGTGAAATGTAAATCATATATGGTATGATGCGGCTGTCCTTGTGCTTGATTGTTTTTTGTTCATGTGCTACATAAACTAATGCCCTTGGGCAGCCGTGCTAGCTATAGGTGTAGGCTAATTAGTTGTATATTACAGAGTCAGAGAGTGCTCATGCATGGAGTCCCTTAATTAATCTCTGTTACGTGATGGCCTCACCCGCAGATAGCTGACAACGACTAACCAAGTCTGCATGATATATCCAGCTGCTCTGGATAATTATGACACTGAGAATCTGTATATATACAGTATAGTAAGCTCAAGTGGATACGTGTCGATTGTACACAAGCAAATAGTATAATGCTCAATTATCATCACCATCATAGTTCTCAACTTCTCACTGTATACATGTACTGATTTATCCATGTTACATGCATGCATGCATGGCCCTTGACTTGGGGATATATGCTGGATCAAGAAACTGTGTGACATGATCTAGCTAAATGACAAATTACTCTCACGAATATAGCTTCTCAGTATAATAAAAATGGCCAATGATGATAGATGCATGCTCATTTATTTTGGTTACTATGTGTTGTACATATATAGTTGTCTGCTCATCTTTACAGGACCCCACCCCATCTCTAACTACCCTTAAACATTTGTCTATTTTGACAGCTAACCCTCCATATCTACATCTACTAAAACTAAGACTTCAATCAAATAAATATAGTACATACATCTAATTTAATTTACCAAAAAAAAAACATCTGTACATATGCTTCCTAGAAAGTGGCACCCCTTAACAAGAAGATCAATTGCTAAACTTGTTTTTTTCCTAATCATTCGCTAATCGATGCACGCACCATCAATTATCTAGCGCTCAACGTGTCGTTAACAACTTGTATCGCTAATGTTGCGAACAAGTAGGTGATCACCATATCATACCCGTCATGATCCATGACTTAGCAACAGAAAAAACTAAGCTTTTGGCGACTAAGGAATATTGCCGGCCGAATGACCCTGCAACAGGAACAGAGACAGGACATCTACAACTTAATTGCCCAAAAAAGCAGCGTCCTAACTGAACAGGACCATATAACAAGATATCCCCCAAAGAAAGGTACATGGCGCCTCATCCAACAGTGGCATCCCTCCTGAGCTGACCGACTGATTATTCAGCATTTCAGCACGTATGTTATGTGTTTGGTAACATTGCGGTATGCTACGTTAACCGCGCTTAGTCGAGCCGACTGCACACACCCGTTTTGCTATTTGATGCAAATGGATATTATAATGGGCCTGTCTATGTCACATCTAGATGTGAGATATTATCTCACATCTAGATGTGAAATTGCAAACCTGTATTATAATAGCGTCATAGCAAGAATTTTTTTTTTGGGTATATGAATGGGAATTGTGAGTTTTTTTTCCTATGACAGTTCACAAAATATGAACACACTTCTTTTTCTTGAACGCGACAAGTGCATAGAGTTATTTTTTTTCTCGAACACACAACAGTTACATTTTAGCAACCCGAGAGAGTAGCATAAACGTGCACACGAAGAAAACAGAGGAGAAAAAGGAGAGGCGCAAAATGGCCAAGTAACTTTATTAGGGTGGTCAAAAGCTAACACTACTTAGACCAAATATAGTAACCTTGATGGAAACACCTGTGTTTTATGGACTATTATTAGTCATGTTTTAGGATTATTAGTGATAAGGTGAGTGCGTTGCCATGCTGCAGTCACTTCGACGTAGAACATACTTCACACTTACCTCCATCCATCCATCTCTCTCTAGCCTTCTCTTTCCCTCTGCCTCTCTCTCTCTAACCTCTCTTTTTTTGGCTCTCTCTCTCTCTCTACCCTTAGTCTCTCTCTAGCCTTCTCTTTCTTTCTGTACCCTATGTGGCTATGTCCTACGTGAGTTTTTGCTGTTGGCGTAGGTAGTTTTCGTGTCCAGTGCCGTGTCTGGGCCTTGCCCGTAGATTCTACAGCAAGATGGCATGCGCCCTAGCTTATGTTACTACTATTTGTGAGCTCACTTCCATCACAAATCACGCACATAATTGTAATTTAATTAACTCTACTGACATGACAGCTCTCTTCACGACCTGCTTTTTATCCTTAAAATTCTTCATTTTCTCCCCCTCTCTCTCTCTCTCCTGTGGCTGTCCCCTCTCTCTCTCTTCAGCAACTTTTATTTATTTATTTATTTGTTTATTAAGCTTCTCTCTCCAGCAAAGACTGGTATTAAGTTTCGGACCAAGGGGAAAGAAACATCTCCTCTCCTCTCCCTCCTCATCTGCTTTGCTCCCCGGCCGGCCCATATACCATAGGAGAGAAGAAGAGGATGGAGATGAGGCGGCCATGGACGCGCCTTGCCGTCTGATCAGCCACCGACATGAGACGTGCCTCCCGGCGGACGAGGTCAGCAACCGCAGCAGCACATCGAGGGCGCCGCCATGGTCCCAACCACTAGGAGCCAGCTGCCGTCGCGCCATGACTCCAGCGGCAAGAACAGCAAGCCTCCTTCGTACTACACCGGATACTACGTCGCCGCCCAGCTGGACGCTGCCTCGGCGGCCGCTCACGGCGTCGACGGCCTCAAGCTGCAGCCGTCCAGGTTCCCTCGTCGGCTAGCCATGGCCGACGACGACAACGCCGAGGAGGAGGCGGCAGCCGGCACGAGCTCCCGGGGCGGCGGAGGGGGCTACGAGGACGGCGGCAGCAAGGACTGGCTCCGCCTTGGTCTCGGTGCCGTGGCGTCGTCCTCGTCGACCACCACGTCCTCCTCCTCCGCTGGCGGCGACAACGACGGCTCCAGGGCTGCTCCGATGGAGCTGGACCTGCTCGCCGGCGGCGACGGTAGAGAAAGCGCGAGGGTGATGAGCCGGCCGCCGCTGTTCCCGCTGCCCATCAGGAGCTATCACCACCAGTACGGCCACGGCCGGTATCGGCCGACGGCGGCGGCGAGCGGGTCCATGACGCCGGCGCCGCCGTTCTTGCAGTTCGCGCGGCCGCTGAGGAGCTGCTCCGCCGATCTCTTGAGAGTCGTCAGCCCACCGACAAGAACGGAGGCCGCCGGCTTGTGGCTAACACTTCAGGCAGCTCCCAACCAGTAAGCATATTAATCTCTACATACGCAACAACTCCACATATATGTACACACATATTCAATTTGATTCTCTTGTGATACTTTTTTTTTAGAATTTGATCATACTCAGTTGCTCATAGCAACGTCTAGTATATATGGTATGCACACTACTAATATATGCATCTGATAACAAGGCAAATCCAATTGCATGCTGCATATTTTAGTTTTTCATGACAAATTACATAGTTTTACAAGTGCACATATGCCAACAAAGCTGCCTAAGATTGGATTTAATTTACAGTTTTCAAGCTGCAGTGTGGAGCTCTAGTACTTAACTACTCTTCTTGCCATGCTTTGCAGAGGTAGAGAGCCCATTTTGCCTCAGATACCAAAGAGCTACCTAAGAATCAGGTATAATTTGATTGCATTTTTTATTTCTTTTGTACCCCATCTCCATAGAGAGTACAAATAATATTAATGCAGACCAGTGTTATCGGTGCACGCATGTGTATGTATATGTAGCTCTCCTTGTATAGCTAGTTTCTAGCTACAAGCCTACAATGGCCGATGTAGGATGTAACTAGCTACTACCTAGATGTCTCCATAGAGTAGGTAGTTCATGCGGCAGCTGGCTAGCTAATTAGCTATACATGTAGGATTTGTGCCTATCAAATACACCTTTTGTTTTTTGTAATGATTTAGTATATATATGAATTGTTTAATAAGAAAATGACAAGTCGGTGTATGAAACTATGAATTGAAAGGTCATGCTTGCATTTGCATACACACAAAGTACTCCATCCGTTCCTAAATATTTGTCTTTCTAGGGATTTCAACAAATGACTACATACGAAGCAAAATGAGTGAATCTACACTCTAAAATATGTCTACATACATCCGTATGTTGTAACCATTTGAAATGTCTAGAAAGACAAATATTTAGGAACGGAGGGAGTATATCTCAAAATGCATGTATATATTATTTTCCACAGGGATACCAGCATGAAGGTGGAAGTGGTGCTAAAGTACTTGGCGGAGAAGCTAGGACTCTCACAATCTCATCAGGTACATCTCGAAATCGACCTTTAAATATTGCCAACTTTATGGCGGCATAGCTATATTTATATGCAATTTTAGGATTGCTGTATATAAACAATTTTATCCTTGGTAAATTGGTATATAGCACCCACTTTTTTTCCACAAAAACCAAGCGTCTTTCATCTGTTCTGAATTGCTCTATATGTGTCTTTCTCCATCACGTTAGTGACATCAAATTTAGCTGGGAAGCGCCAATCAAGTGATTAACTGTGAGTAGTCAGTCGCGTGATTGTTGAATTTACACTGCAAGGTATAGAGAGCATTGGTTTCTTGTTGTGTGGCCGCATGTATGGGTACGCTATTGGCACTTGGAATAATCATGAAAGAAACACTATACCTAATTAAACGTACCACATAGCTAAGCTATGTCAGCATCTCATATATTGTTGGATATAGACAAAGCAATAGGTCAGGGGGCCACATCATATATGCATCAAGTTTTTTTAAACTTAAGTAGTTCAAGATATATAGCTAGGGATTTAATACAATTCACTTGAATAACATTTCTTACATCTACACAAAAAAACTCTTAAGTACTAGAGTTAAACTTAGCAACAGAAACTCTATTTGTCTAGATGCATCTGTATGATCAATGGTGGACAATTATCATAAAAAGTCAATATGAATATAATAACTTTCGCTCTCTGCACCTAAATATGCACCGCCCAATATATTCTCACGGAAATTAATTAGTAACTATAATGGGGCAGGTGGTGCTGCATAACTATCAGCATGCATGCATGCATGCATGCTGCAAAATAACTTATACAGTATCACGTCAGTATCTTGTAGGAATTCCTATAGCTTGATGCACGAAAGAATTTTGAGTTGCTTATATGCCGTGTTTCTGTTGATACGATAATGAAGTACTCCCTCCGTCCCAAAATTCTTGTCTTAGATTTGTTTAGATAGGAAAGTATCTAACACTAAAAAGTGACTAAATACATCCGTATTTAAACAAATGAAAGACAAGAATTTTGGGACGGAGGGAGTAGTTAACACACACGATGCATGAGAGGGCCGGCTGACTGTTGAGGCGTCGATGCATGTCATACTGTTTTTCGACATGGCCATCCCAACTCATCCGTTAAGAGTGCACCAGCTGCCAACTTCGTTTTCATCAGACTTAATACAGTTCGTGTATGTATATCATTGTCAATAATTAATCATCTGAACTATACTAATCAAGGTCAACTTGATTGTCTGATCTCGACGTGCTCTGCTTAACTTCTGCACGTTTTGTATCATCCTTTGTGGATACAAAAAAAATATGCACATATTTAATAATATGATTGCGTATAGAAACTTAGAAAGTTCACGACTGCAACCGTGGATGATTTGTTTTTTCTTATCTAGTACTGCACTAAAATAGTACTACCTACGTCCTGGTTTATTATTCTCCTTTATAATTTGTGCTAAAATTTAAATAAAGATTTAAGTGACAAAATGTTGGTGCATGTCAATAAAAATTACATCATTGGATTCGTATTTAAACATAGTTTTCAACAATATAATTTTTTGTGACATGCATGAATATTTTGTTAGTTAAATTTATGGTCAAAGTTTAGCACATATTACAATGGGGACCAATAAACCAGGACGGAGGACGATCAATCTTTTAATTGCGTGGTCTCTTGATTTTATTTCAACATAGTACAATTGCGGATGATCATATATGCTCATCCCTATAAATGCATGCACGAACACCTTATTGCTATGAGCATCTTCGAGATACCGAGCCTGCACAACATTTTTAGATTGATAAAATGACCACAGAAGCCTCGTAGTCGACGGGAACGTCTCCTCTCACTGAACAAACATCGTCGGAAAGGCTAAAATAAATACAAGAAAATGCGATCACTGATGCCAAGTCTAGCACTTGAACTAATTAATTATATAATCTCTTGTTGATATGAACTTTGATTGTTACTTTCTGTATGGATACGTACACGCATAGCAAATTATATCGCCAAACTAATTAATTCCATCAAGTACTCCCTCTGTTCCTAAATATAAGTCTTTTTAGAGATTCCAATATAAACTACATACGAATGTATATAGATATATTTTAGAGTGTAGATTCACTCATTTTACTTTGTATGTAGTTCATATTAGAATCTCCAAAAAGACTTATATTTAGTAATTGATGGAGTACAATAATATCATTAGCCTAACAAACATCTACAAATGAATTACAACTAGATGCATATGTATTTTTTTCTTTCGAAAATGACCAGTCTATTATAAAAGTTCACCAGTCTACTATAAAAGCATCTCAAACATAATAAAAATTACATCGAGATCCCGAGACCACCGAACGACCACCACCGCTGCAAGAACGAGCCGCCGACGCGCCGCCGTCGCCACTCCCCTACCGGATGACATGCATATGTTTGTCTGACACTATGTTTGGTGTAGTTTAAGTGTACTCTCATTATTAACCCATGCATAGAACTCACTTCACAAAAAAAAAGTGCACATAACTGGTCCTTTTTTGTAACTTTGTGGAGGGTGCTCTGCATGACCGGCACGTATTTATTTTTCTGCTTCATATACGTTGGTTCATCATCTCGTCGTCACGCATGCGTGCGTACATGCATCATCATGCATGCGCTCCAGTTTTTCTGGTCATCGATCGGAGTTTGTTTGGACCGCGAGCACTCGCTCGTCCGTATATACGAAGTTACTCCGTGCACCACCCAGCTGACTGAGCGACAGCTGCTATACGGCCGAGTACGTGGACGCCACACGTACGTTATGGATCGGTACATTTGGATGAGAATTGAAGAAACGTGGTGGATCGATCGATGAGTGTGCGTCCGGCGTGGCCCGGCCGGTCGACGGGTCGCTTTATGCACTGTAGCAGAGCACGTAGCTGGGAGGTACGAGAGGTACGTGACATGGCCATCTGACGCCGGCCGGCCACTGGCGGCACGCGTGCGCGTGTGGGACCACTCGCTCGAGGTGCACGTACTACGTACCAGCAGCGACGGCCAGCGTATAAGCACACGCACGCGCACACATTCTAGTCTAGGTACTATAGCTCTCATTCTCTACTAGCACATGATTTTATTTCTCCTTGCGTCGTACGCCTACGAGTAAATATGAAACTTTTACGTTCGCACTCCCTCTATTTCTAAATATAAGACCTTTGAAAGATTTTAGTATGAGCTACATACAAATGTATATAGAAATATTTTAGACTGTAGATAGATACACTTATTTTGCTCCGTACGTACTCCCTCCATTTGTATTTAGTTCGCGTATTAGCTTTGGTTAAAGTCAAAAATATTAACATATACAATAATCAATCAATACCATTTGATTCATTATCGAATGTACTTTCACAGCATATAGATTTGTTATGGTAAATGTTTATATTTTTTCATAAAATTGGTCAAACTTTACAAAGTTTGACTTTAGTCAAATCTAATATGCAGAGTAAATAAAAGCGGAGGGAGTACTATAGTTTATATTGGAATCTCTAAAATGTCTTATATTTATAAACGGAGTACTTAGTTCATTATGTTTTCCATGGAAGAGGAGGTATATACAATATATTCTCATAATGACAATTAAGGAGAGAATGAAGCTACTTCTTGCCTTATTGCAATGGAGGAGTAGTTTGTACTGTAAGGTCGGCGGAGTGCGGTGCGGCGAGCTGGCTGGCATGGAAGGAGTGTTGAGGATGGGGAGGGGCTATGTACGTGGCTGCACAGCAAAGCCAACCGTACGTACGTGAAAGCGATCGATATGCTAGGCTACAACCAATCCCACCATCGTTCTGTATCCGTGCGCGCGCGTATGCATGCCATCATGCGCGCGTATGTTAGGCCAGGCGGATCGTAGATGAACGTGTGGCAACGTGCATCCACGTATACACGATTATGGGTCCCCGAGAACGCACGATTTAACAAAATGTGATACTCCTAAAAAAAGTGATAGCTTTTAGTTTTTTTTAGCACAAAAGTGTGGCACTAGGTTTTAGGGAGAAAAAAATGGTAGTTGTTAGAGTATCTACAGCCGGGGTGCCCCAAACCCTCCTCATATGCCTGAACAACCCGCCTGATCATTGACCGATCATGAAAATTTGATGCAGACGTCCTTCTCAAAAGCCCGGGCTGACCGGCACCCCTTATATCCAGCCCAAATATGGGGCGGATATGGGGCGCCTGGGCGCGCCCGCCACGTCGGGCTAACAAGGGGGTCCCACGCGGATTAGACCGGAAACCCGGCGGTTCGGAGGACGCCGCAGCTGCTCGCCGCCCGAGACTAAATCCGGCTATTTAATCCAGCCGACGTCCCATAACCCTAGCCCATCCACCTCTCCCCTCTCCACGCCGCCAGTCCGAACCCATCCACCTCCTCCCTCTCCCGCTCCAGCACGCTAAGAACAGTCTGGCGCTCCGCCATGGTTCGGAGGAAGATCACCTCTATGCAATGCTCACGTCGGAGCGTCGATACGAGATCTAGCAGGAGATCCGGGAGAGACAAGCCGCGCCCGCCGCCTGCATCGTTGCTGGGCTGCCTCTGGACTCACTAAAGCCGGAGGAGGAGGAGGAGCAGTCGGGGAAAGAGGAGGGTGAGGAGCTGGCTCCGATGGAGGTAGAGGAGGAGGAGGAGGAGGAGGCGGAGCAGCCAGAGCCGGAGCTGCCGGGCTTCAACATGGAGCAGGCGGAGGCGGAGTTCGCCGTCGCCCAATTGGAGGAGATGGCGGAGCAGCAGGCCATCCTGGAGTCCATCCAGGATGAGGCCTAAGTGAAGGCCAATCGGGCGTTCCTCCGGCAGAAGCTGGCGGCGTGTGACGCACTTTTTGCCGAACTCGATGCGGAGATATAGGAGGAGGAGGCCGGAGCGGAGCAGCTGGAGGCGTCGAAGGTGCCGGAGCTGTAGTTCCCGCCGATTCTGCCAGAGCCGGGCACGGAGATCGTCTCGAGGGGTCATATTTGACATATCGGGTTGTAAATGCTCTTAGGGACACATACATGTATTGTGATAGTTTTTGGTTAAATACTCATTCGAAAGCGCATGTACTCGTTAGTCATAATTTATTTTTTCCTTGGTAAAAGGCACTTTTCATTAATAATTCATAATGTAGAATCAATGAAATATAAAGCATTTCCCTCAAAAAAATAAGAAGAAGATGCAAAGCATATTGAGCTGGTACCCAACCTACGCATAACTAAAATGCACACATTGCAAATAAAGGGAAAAAACGGTAAAGTCGAATATGACCGAAACCATGCCTATGTCAGTGAGGGTGGAGGATCCATCCGAAGACTTCTTGATGTGATTGCATCAGATAATCTTTGTACTCCTTTCAATCCGTATTACTTGTCGCTCAAATGGTGTATCTAGATGTATTTCAGTGCTAGATTCATCCATTTGATCGGGAGTATGTGCATTTTTTGTATGAGTTGTCACTTAGGAGGGGCCATAGATGTTATTGTGTGTGTGGTAATAGTAAGAAAATGACATTGATTCCAAAATGTGACAGTACAACCGTCATGGCACATTTCTTTGATATTCTTAATGTATCATTTTTTAATGTGCAATTGTGCATCCCTCGCGCCAGCTGCATCTTTTTTTTTCGAACAATTCTTAAAAACCCATGGCACCATTTTCCCCCTTCTTTATTTGCACAGGAGACACCATCTCTTATTGTTAGCCAGTGTGCAACATTGGATTAACCAGTGTATATGTCTGTTGTTCCCTGCACGCAGGTGGAGCTGACATGCCGAGGGCATCTCCTTCCTCCCTTCTTGCAGATGAGATACGTGAGGGATTGCATCTGGCGCGGCTCACCGGCGCCGAGCGAAGAGGAGGAGGCCGGGCCGCCACGCCGGCGCTCGTCACCGGCCACAGCTACCACTGACCATGTCATGATACTCTTTTACAGCACAAGTGTAGGGATCAACTCCTAGTTAGCTGCTCAACCAAATCCCGCCTTTTCTGTGATTATAATTAATCAAACAAGTTATTTGATTCATTTTTCCTGGTACTTCCTACGTGTCTCTAATCTGCCCCTGATCTCGCTAACTTATGCTTAGTTGGTCCCAGAATAACCAACCAATTAGCCATGAATCATTCCTCTTATCTGTCGGTTAATCCCGCTTTACTTCTGCAAACTTTTGGAATGAAGCTTATTTAATGGAGTTATATGTTTGGTACGGTTGTAAGCAATTTTGATTTCTAAGCATCATGTGTTCGGGTCTATATATGCTTGCACTTGCCAGTTTATGTTCACTAGGTGTGTGTGCATGTGTGTTGCTGCAATTAAGCGAGCATACACGGAGAATTACTCATCTAATTTTGGCATCTGATATACAAATTGTACACATGCATCGAACTGTCTCATTCATGATCGAAGTTGGAGGTGCCATTAACTTTGCTGGCATTAGTGCCAGTCTTGCTCCTTTTCTTTTTTTGCAAAATGACAGCGCTAGGCGCATGCCGTTTTCCCAGAATCTCTTTCCTGAACTGAATTTGGACAAATTCGATCCCATGTTGTCAATATAAGGACTAGTCCACTCCAATTTGCAAATTTGTGGACTAGACTGAACCTGGGGTGCAACTTTATGGATCTCTTGTGCATTGACTATTTTAAAAGTTAGGTTATGGTGAACTAAGCGGAACTTAGATGGTTAGTTTCCTTGTGATGGAATCAGCCCATCAAAGTTCAAGTCCTCGTACTTGCATTATTCTGGATTTATTTTAGTTTTTCTGATGATGTTCGTTCAGTAGGAGGAGACATTCTCATCGACGCGTGTGGTGACTTTGTAAATCTTAAGACGTGATGCTGGCTCAGTATCTTAAATGTGCTCATAAAGGGCGAGTGTGCATTCATATGAATGAGTGTATGTGCGTGTTGTGGGCATCTAAGATTGTACAATGTTCAAGAAAAAGTTAGGTCATGGTGTTATTTTCTTGTTTGTACTATTCCTTTTTCCACGATGATGTGTATTTGTTGCTAACTCTTCGGAATTGTGATGGACAATTTTTTGTGGTAACCTCTTATCGTGCGAGGCTTTCTCTTGTTGGTAAGAACTTTGAAATACTAGATGATATCCCACGCATTATTATTTTAATTGGCAAAATTAATCGGATATATTATAAAGATTCATCGAAAGTATAAACCACCTCAAACATAATAAACATTACATTGAGGTCCATGGGCCGTCTGTTCGACTGCGATGTCACCACTACCATACCAGAGCTGATCTGATCTTGTTGATGACCGCCGAGAAGTCTTCATGCACGTGCGACCAGCACTCCGGAGCTGCAACCATTGCTTTTGAATTCTTGAATCAAAATACTAGATGATACCACACACATTTCTTGCATAAATGTTTTGCCATATATTTTCAATAGATTTGATTGTATGAAACTAGAATATTTGAAGTAGTAATATGAGAACTAAAACAAAAAATATATAGTATGAATTATTGTGTTTGATTATACTATAGCTGTAAAACTTTTACTAGCTATGGATAGAATTATAAAATAAAAATTCTCGTGCATGTTCGCATGACAAGGATAATTTTTTCACATGCATCATTGCTTGTTAAGGTGGATCTTTACTCATGTTGCATGATGAGGTGACACGCTGATATTTAGAGAAAAATAGGTTAGTGCAGGCTAACTATTTAGATATAAAGTATTTTAACATTATTGTGTGTAATGCCTTCTATCTATTATTTTGCAGGTCAATCGTCCGAATTTAATTTGGGCTATCCTCTTAGGACACTCTTTGGGCCTTCCCTGGTGGTTCCACCCATAAAGATGTCATGCAAACACCAAGAGCAACTAATTAACAGACGCTCTTTCAGGAGCCTCACAACGATCAGCGTCACTTGGCGTGCTCTCAGCCATCCGCCACATGTCACCCTCTGGACGCTTTTTCTGGGTTTTTTCTGCGTGCATTTCGGCTTTTGAAATGTTTTTCCCCTTTTTTTACATTTCGGATTTCGGTTTTACACCGGCTTCCTCAGCTTTTGGACCAAAAAAATCTGGAGAATTTTTTTGTGTGCAAAAAACGTGTTTTTTTCACATCCGTCAGAGGCACGGTTTTGCTTCCGGGAGAGACACGACCATGACTCTCGGAACCGAAAAAAAACACGTTTTCTGTTTTTTTTTCACGGTTTTGCTTCTGCGAGAGACACGTTTTTGCTTTCACGAGAGGCATGACCATGACTCTCGGAAACAGAAAAAAAACGTGTTTTCTGTTTTTCTTCTTTCGCGAGAGGCACAATTTTGTTCCCACGAGAGTCATGGTTGCGCTTTCGCGAGAGGCGGGCCGTGCCTTCTCGGAAACGAAAAAAACACGTTTTTTGTTTTCTTTTCCTTCGGCGAGAGGCACGGTTGTGATTTCGCGAAAGGCATGGTAGTGCCTCTTTCGGAAAGGGAAAAAACCATGCTCCCAGTTCCGTTTTTTTGTTCAATTTTCTCTTCCGGTTATTTCGTGAAAAAATATTTGGCAAAACTTGTCAACATGGGATCTAGTTTTGAAGATCTCGGCGCGAGAAATCCAACGTTGAAAACGGTTTAAGATTTGGACGCACGGTTTAAGAGATAAAACGTTTTGAATAAATGTATCTACAAAAAAAAGGGAAAACTACCAGGTTGCGACAAGTGGCACACATGCAACGCGCCACTTGTCACAATCTGAAAAGATGGGAGTGATCTTTGCGAGAAGTACTTCTCAATTAGTGATTTCGGCAAAAACCTAACTCGAGCGCGGCTTTGTGTAACCTGCAGCGATTTCTATTGAAAGGTAGCGCCACTGCTGGGCCGGCCCAGTGAACCCTCCTGATGACGTCGCCCATATTTTTTACATCACATTTTTATTTACTTTCTTTCTATTTTTAAATACTACATATATGTATTACAAAAAATATTTTATATAAAATTAAAAGATGCTAATTATGAATTTGAAAAATGTTAGACATGAAGAGAAAAATGTCATCATTTGTATGCAAAATGCTTGTGACATTTAAGAAATTTCCATATGTTTAAAAAATGTACATATCATTTAAAAAAAGTTTACATAATGTACAAAAAGTACTCGACTAATTCAGGACAATCTTTTCATACAATCAAAAAATGTATGTACAATTTTAAAAAAACTTCACAAGTTTTAAAAAATGTTTTCCCTACATTTTTAAAAGAATTTTATACAATGTTAAAAAAAATACTTTGTGTTCTGTAAAAATAATGTTTCATACCATTAACAAATGTACGTGACATTTTATAAAAAAGTTCTGTCGATATAAAAAAATGTCCATGAAAATTAAAAAAATTCTTGTACAACGTAATAAAAGTTCCTGTAGGTTATGAACATTTTATTTCTATTAAAAATTGTACAACATATAATTTTTTTAAAGTATTCAAAAATATATATTTTTAAATATACATCATGTACTTGAAAATCTTCCAATCATAAAAAAATTTCACGTGTGTTTTAAAAATGTACATTGTGTACTGAGAAAAAGATAGACATCTGTGAAAAACCCAATAAAACCCTACAAAAAAAGGGTGAAAAAATAAGAAAGAAACCAAAGTTTAACAAAAGAAAGAAACCCAAAACAAAAACAATGAGAAAACAAATGCAAAATGAAGGAAAAAAAACGAAAAAGCAAATAAAACCGGTGAAGTAACAAATTAATTAAACCAAATGAAAAAAGTAACGAAAAAAAATAGAGTAAACCGGACCTTGTTTTAGGGGTGTAGGAAAGCGACCTACGTGATTTACACAGCGCGCAGCGTACAAAAAAGGACTCGGTACTAGGCCGGCCCGGTAGACGTCGCCCGAAGACGATTCCAATTAGATTAGGACTCAGTACGGGCGAATATATATATATATAGGCCTGGACTCCCCTGAAAAACAAAAAGGTACAGAGGCCTAACAGAAGTCGATCTGGATGCATGGCGACGACAGCCGCTGCGCCGGACCGGCTCTCCAAACTCCCCGACGGCCTGCTCATCCGCATCCTCTCCTTCGCCCCGGTACGTGAGGCCGCCAGCACCACCGCGCTCTCCCGGCGATGGCGCCGCCCGCTCTGGCTCGACACCAGCGCCGTCAACGTCGACTACCGTTCCTATACCACCGGCGGCGGCGGTGATGCTCTCGGGGGTCGCGTGCTGGACGACATGATAAACGCGAACCTCGCTTTACTCCGCTCCCGCGGCCGCGGCCCCAACAAGTTCACCTACGTGAGCTATGGCACCGGTGGTCTCACCACGGGCCACGACGACACCTTGCACGCCGCGTGCAGCCCGGAAGACGACGAGGAGGAGTTGGAGGAGGAGGAGGAATCCGACAAGGAAGTGTTGGAGGAGGTGGAGTCTGCGAGCCTTGATGGGGACGAGTTCACCGTCGGCAACGAGGAGGAGAGCGCCCCCGGCGTCGTGCTGGAGCACCTCGCCGAGGCAGAGGAGTTCCGACTCGAGTGGCTAGACTACGGGAGTTGCATTATCCCCTACTGCACGGGCTGCCTGCCGTTCGCCGCTCTCCGAGTCCTCGAGCTCACCGGCTACTCCCTCCAGCCCTATCCGGGCCTCGCGTTCCCGTGCCTGGAGGCGATGCGGCTCCGGCGGTGCCGCACGGACTACGCGACGCTCCAGGACATGATCTCCGCCGCGCCCAAGCTCGCCGACGTCCGCCTTGAGGACGTGAGTTTCGAGAACGCGCAGCTCGAGCACCGGATCCGAATCCGATTCCCGGCGGCCACCGTCATCCTCATCGCCAACTGCGACTTCGGGCACCTCAACTTCGACGCGTGCCACGTCGAGCTCGATGCGCCGCTCCTCCGCCGCTTCCGCTACACCGTCGTCGCCTTCCGAGGCACCTCCTTCTCCTTCCCCTTCGACTCGCCCATGACGCACCTCGAGGAGGCCCGCCTGGCGTTGCACTCCCCGGCGGCGTGGCCGCCGAGTCGCTCCATGCTCTACTCCATCAACCGCGTGAGGGTCCTCAAGCTCACGGTCTACTCCATGGCCGACCTCGCCGTCGTCGCCGACGCTATGTTTCCCGAACTCGAGCGGCTCGAGATCGAAGAGCTCTGCGGGTGGTCTATCCAGAACCGCGGCGACGCCGCGATGAGGGCCGTTGTGAGCCTGCTGCGTTGCTGCACCGCGGTGCGCGAGCTCCGGTTCAAGTTCCGATGGCTGGAGTACCTTGAGGAAACGGCGGACCCGGATCGGACTGCCGCCATGTCGGACTTCTCCCTGTGCAGATCCATCAACGCCGGCGACGACGACGAAGGTTGCTGCTATGATTTGGGCCTTCATGGGCTTTGCTGCGGCTGCACGTTGGAGTGCCTCTGCCTACGGAACTCGCTGAGGAGGGTGGTGGTGAAGTTCGACGCGGAGGAGCTGACCTGCTTCCAAGTTCGGCTCGTCAAGTTCCTGGCCGAGAACGCCATGGTTCTCAACGAGTTCGTCGTCGACGGCGGGAAGGGGTACGACTCGAGTTGGATCCGCCGGAAGGTGGCGAGATGGCAGAAACAGAGACCGCCGTCATCTCCACGACCGCCGAAGACTCCCATTCCACAGTTGTCCGAGTTCCCGCCGCTCGGCGGTGCCCTTGATCCTGATCCGGTTGCTGCCAACACCGACGCCGTGGCCTCGTCCATTGTGCAGCAAGATACAATGTTGTAGAAATAGACATACTACTACTCTTTTTTGTTTGAAAAATAGGCATACTACTTTTGGCTTGACACATAGGACTGAAGACTTGGGAAAAAGAAACGAGTTGCAACCAATCATCGAATATGTTTGAATTGTGAAAGCATGTGTAGCACCCAACATCGACCTACATAATACACTCTCCATTCCAAAATATTTTGTTATTTCAAATTGAACTACCAAAACATCTTACATTTAGAAAGGAGAGGGGGAGGCCGTCTCTTCCTCCTTGAAAAAAACATCTACGGTTTCTGCCTCCCGCCGGCGCCGACGCAGGTCCGTCTCGTCTCCAGTGGCCCTAGGGCCATGGAGGCGCGGTGGATCCTGCCAAAGGACCGGCGGGAGGGCTTCGTTTTCAGTCGCTCCTTTTAGTTTTGTTAGGGTTTGTGTTCTGATTAGGAAGATGAAACAGCGGCGGCTCCCTGAAGATGGAATAAAGGTCTCTCCGCCTAGCTCCCGTTCCAGCGGTGCGTCTAGCATCGTTGGTGGGCGTGTGAAGGTGTGTCTCCGGCATATCTATCTTTGGTGGATTTGCTCGGATCTCGTTGCTGTTCGTCTACGTTCGTGTGTCTTCGGATTGGATCCTTCCGATCTACGTTATTCTTCATCTACGGCGGTTCCTGTTCTGGTGCGCTAGTTGAAGGAAATATGCCCTAGAGGCAATAATAAAGATGTTATTTGTATTTCTTTATATCATGATAAATGTCTTTTATTCATGCTAGAATTGTATTAACCGGAAACTTAGTACATGTGTGGATACATAGACAAAACAGTATGTCCCTAGTATGCCTCTACTAGACTAGCTCATTGATCAAAGATGGTTATGTTTCCTAGCCATAGACATGAGTTGTCATTTGATCAACGGGATCACATCATTAGGAGAATGATGTGATGGACAAGACCCATCCGTTAGCATAGCACTATGATCGTTTAGTTTTACTGCTATTGCTTTCTTCATGACTTATACATGTTCCTATGACTATGAGATTATGCAACTCCCGAATACCGTAGGAACACCTTGTGTGCTATCAAACGTCACAACGTAACTGGGTGATCATAAAGATGCTCTACAGGTGTTTCCGAAAGTATTCGTGGTGTTGGCATAGATCAAGATTAGGATTTGTCACTCCGAGTGTCGGAGAGGTATCTCTGGGCCCTCTCGGTAACACACATCACAATAAGCCTTGCAAGCAAAAGACTAATGAGTTAGTCACGAGATGATGTGTTACGGAACGAGTAAAGAGACTTGCCGGTAACGAGATTGAACTAGGTATGGAGATACCGATGATCGAATCTCGGACAAGTAACATACCGATGACAAAAGGAACAACGTATGTTGTTATGCGGTTCTGACCGATAAAAGATCTTCGTAGAATATGTAGGAGCCAATATGAACATCCAGGTTCCGCTATTGGTTATTGACCGGAGATGAGTCTCGGTCATGTCTACATAGTTCTCGAACCCGTAGGGTCCGCACGCTTAACGTTTGATGACGATCGGTATTATGAGTTTATGAGTTTTGATGTACCGAAGGTAGTTCGGAGTCCCGGATGAGATCACGGACATGACGAGGAGTCTCGGAATGTCCGAGACATAAAGATTGATATATTGGACGACTATATTCGGACACCGGAAGTGTTCCGGAAAAGTTTCGGATTTAACGGGATTGCCGGAGGGGGTTACCGGAACCCCCTACGAAGGGGGATGGTCCATAGTGGGCCTTAAGGGAAAGAGAGAGGCAGCCCATAGGGCTGGCAGGCGCCCCACCTAGGGTTCCTAGTTGGACTAGGATTGGGGGGCGCCACCTCTCCCTCTTTTCCTTTCCCTCTCTTCCTTCTTTGGTGATTCCTACTAGGAATAGGATTGCAATCCTATTCCTAGTAGGATTGCACCCCTAGCCGCACCAAACAAGGGCCGGCCGGCCTCCCCCCTTGCTCCTTTATATACGGGGGCAGGGGGGCACCCAAAGACACACAAGTTGAATTGTTCTAGCCGTGTGCGGTGCCCCCCTCCACGGAAACACACCTCGGTCATACCGTCGCGGTGCTTAGGTGAAGCCCTGCGCCGGTGAATACATCATATCCGTCACCACACCGTCGTGCTGACGAAACTCTCCCGTGAAGCTCAACTGGATCAAGAGCTCGTGGGACGTCATCAAGCTGAACGTGTGCTGAACACGGAGGTGCCGTACGTTCGGTGCTTGATCGGTTGGATCGCGAAGAAGTTCGACAACATCAACCGCGTCACTTGACGCTTCCGCTCCCGGTCTACGAGGGTACGTAGACACACTCTTCCCTCTCGTTGCTATGCATCTGGTAGATAGATCTTGCGTGATCGTAGGAAAATTTTAAAATACTACGTTCCCCAACACTAGTCCTATGGGGCATTAGCACGACAACTTCACGACTGTCTACTACAACAAGTTGTGCCCGACTCTGACGATGGAGGGGTGATGACTGCGGCGCGCCTTCGGCTCGCTTCAGTGCTTGTAGTCGTCGCTAGGTGGTCTACGGATTTGGGTGTATTTTTTTTATTACTGGTATTCGTTATACTGCCTTGATTGAAAATGAATAGATCAGAAGATTTTCCACACACAAAAAAAGAGGAAGGGGGGGGGGTATGTTGTTCAAATTGGTCTCATCCTCCCTTCTTGCAGGTGAAAAAATGGGTGAGGAGATTTTGCCGTCCAATCCACTTCTCCCATGTCACACCCCCGCGAGTGCACTGGAGCAACCCTAATTGATGCCGCTGCCCACCCCCACTGCCCCCCTGACCCCGCCAGACCCGGCCTGCCACACATGCATCAACAAGCCCTGCAGGGTGGTGATGGTAGGGCTTGTTGATGCATGTGTGTGGGGCTTGGGAGATTGACCCGGACGAAAGTCTTGTCTCTGACCGTGGCCAGAGCCGGCAATGGCGACGCTCTCGAGCGTCATTTTCCTTCTTGTTGGCATCGTCGAGGTGATACTCTCAGCCCCATACTTTTCAGCTTCGGGAAAACTCTAGATCCATAGGATCGTGTAGAAGTGCATGCTCTAGCCAATGCAACCAAAAGACCGATCTGAGAGAGAGGGCCGGACATTATACTCCAACATTCCTCCTCACGTCTATGCTCCTTTGGAGCTATATGACGTGGGCAGTGAAAGCGGGGGCGAGCCGTAATTATTTATTGCGTTTACCGGGTTTTGAACCCTGGACCTCTTGGTTGTAAGTTTATGCACCTAACCAGTTCATCCATCGGATCGATCTTATGGAAGAGACTAGGCAGCACATTATACGTCAACACTCCCCCTCACGTGTGGCTCCCTCAGACCTAAACGTGGACCGAAAGTGGGCTGCAATTTAATTGCGCCAGCCGGGTCTTGAACTCAAGACCTCTTGGCTCCGATACCATGTAGAAGTGCATGCTCTAGCCAATGCTACCAAAAGACCGATCTGAGAGAGAGGGCCGGACATTATACTCCAACAGATCGGACGATGGCGGCGCTTCGGCATTGTATCCCCTCTCGAGGGCATTGTCTTTGGTCGCATTGGCAGGCGGGGCCGATGGAAGATGATGGTGATGGCGCTGGGTCTTCTGTGGCAACGACAACGGTGGTGAGTGATGGCGGAGGCGTGGCAATGATTGCGGTAGTCTGCTTTTCTTCGGCGTGCCCTTTTCTTCTGATAGTGAACTTACATGATTTGCTAAATAATGTATACATACATGTACATATATTCTGTTGGAGATATGCCCTAGAGGCAATAATAAAAGCATTATTATTATATCTCCTTGTTCATGATAATTGTCTGTTATTCATGCTTGAATTGTATTGTACGGAAACAGCAATACATGTGTGAATACATAGACCACAATGAGTCCCTGGTAGGCCTCTAGTAACCAGCTCGTTGATCAACAGATGGTCACGGTTTCCTGACCATGGACATGAGATGTCGGTGATAACGGGATCACATCATTAGGAGAATGATGTGATGGACAAGACCCAAACTTGAGCATAACACGAGATCGTATAGTTCGTAATGCATAAGCTTTTCGGTGTCAAGTATTTATTCCTTAGACCATGAGGTTGTACAACTCCCGGATACCGTAGGAGTGCTTTGGGTGTGCCAACCGTCACAACGTAACTGGGTGGCTATAAAGGTACGCATCGGGTATCTCCGAAAGTGTCTGTTGAGTTGGTACGAACCGAGACTGGGATATTGTCACTCCGTATGACGGAGAGGTACCTCTGGGCCCACTCGGTAAGACATCATCATAATGAGCTCAATGTGACTAAGTAGTTAGTCACGGGATGATGGATTACGGATCGAGTAAAGAGACTTGCCATAACGAGATTGAACAAGGTATCGGGGATACCGACGATCGAATCTCGGGCAAGTACCGTACCGATGGACAAAGGGAATAACATACGGGATTAAGTGAATCCTTGACACAGTGGTTCATCCGATGAAGATCATCGAGGAACACGTGGGAACCAACATGGGTATCCAGATCCCGCTGTTGGTTATTGACCGGAGAGTCGTCTCGGTCATGTCTACGTGTCTCCCGAACCCGTAGGGTCTACACACTTAAGGTTCGGTAACGCTAGGGTCGTAGAGATTAATGCACGTGGAAACCCGAAAGTTGTTCGGAGTCCCGGATGAGATCCCGGACGTCACGAGGAGTTCCGGAATGGTCCGGAGGTAAAGATTGATATATGGGAAGTCCAGTTTCGGCCAACGGGTGATCTCCGGGGGTCACCGGGAGCGTCCCGGGACCACCGGAGGGGCCCCGGGGGTCCACCGGGTGGGGCCACCCATCCCGGTGGGGCCCCTAGGCCGCGAGGGGATGTGTCCAGCCCTCTGGGCTGGCGCACCACAAGGTGGCCCACCTCCCCATGCGCCTAGGGTTAAAACCCTAAGGGGAGGGGGGCCACCACTTGCCTTGGGGGAGGGGGACTCCTCCCTGGCCGCCGCCCCCCCTTGCAGATTGGATCTGCAAGGGGCTGGCGCCCCCCTGGCCCCCTATATATATGTGGGGGGGGAGAGGGCAGCCGCACCTCAGCCCTGGCGCCTCTCCCCCTCCCGTCACACCTCCCAACTCCTTTGCAGGGCATCCCGGCGAAGCCCTGCTGCGATCTCCACTGCATCCGTCATCACGCCGTCGTGCTGCCGGATCTCTGACGACTTCTCCTCCCCCCTTGCTGGATCAAGAAGGAGGTGACGTTGCTGCACCGTACGTGTGTTGAACGCGGAGGTGCCGTCCGTTCGGCGCTAGATCATCGGTGACGAAGAACGTGAAGAGTACGACTACTTCATCCTTGCTTCGTTGAAAGCTTCCGCACGCAATCTTCATAACGGTATGTAGATGCACTCTTAGTTGCTCGTTGCTAGATGTCTCCATACTTGGATCTTGGTGAAGACGTAGAAATTTTTTGATTTATGCTACGTTCCCCAACAGTGGCATCTGAGCCTAGGTTTTATGCGTAGCATCTTGGCACGAGTAGAACACAAAGCAGTTGTGGGCGTATGATCTTGTTCAACTTTCTTACCGTTACTAGTCAATCTTGATTCGGCGGTATTGTGGGATGAAGCGGCTCGGACCGACCTTACACGTACGCTTACGTGAGACTGGTTCCACCGACAGACATGCACTAGATGCATAAGGTGGCTGGCGGGTGTCTGTCTCTCCTACTTTAGTCGGATCGGATTCGATGAAAAGGGTCCTTATGAAGGGTAAATAGAAGTTGACAAATCACGTTGTGGTTTTGGCGTAGGTAAGAAACGTTCTTGCTAGAAATCCTATAGAAGCCACGTAAAACTTGCAACAACAATTAGAGGACGTCTAACTTGTTTTTGCAGCATGTGTTTTGTGACGTGGTATGGCCAAGAACGAAGATGTGATGAATGATATATGTGATGTATGAGATTGATCATGTTTTTGTAATAGGGAATCACGACTTACATGTCGATGAACTTGACAACCGGCAGGAGCCATAGGAGTTGTCTTTATTATTGTATGACCTGCGTGTCACTGAATAACGCCATGTAATTACTTTACTTCGTTGCTAAACGTTAGCTATAGTAGTAGAAGTAATAGTTGGCGTGACAACTTCCTCAAGACACGATGATGGAGATCATGATGATGAAGATCATGGTGTCGAGCCGGTGACAAGATGATCATGGTGCCCCGAAGATGGAGATCCAAGGAGCAAGATGATATTGGCCATATCATGTCACTATAATTGATTGCATGTGATGTTTATCATGTTTTTTCATCTTGTTTACTTAGAACGACGGTAGTAAATAAGATGATCTCTCACTAAAATTTCAAGTAATGTGTTTCCCCTAACTGTGCACCGTTGCTAAAGCTCGTTGTTCCGAAGCACCACGTGATGATCGGGTGTGATAGGTTCTAACGTTCACATACAACGGGTGTAAGACAGATTTACACACGCGATACACTTAGGGTTCACTTGACGAGCCTAGCATGTACAGACATGGCCTCGGAACACGGAAGACCGAAAGGTCGAACACGAGTCGTATAGAAGATACGATCAACATGAAGATGTTCACCGTTTTTGACTAGTCCGTCTCACGTGATGATCGGACACGGACTACTCGATTCGGATCGTGTATCACTTGGATGACTTGAGAGATGTCATTCTGAGTGGGAGTTCATTAAAATTTGATTAAAATGAACTTAATTATCATGAACTTAGTCTAAATTCTTTACAATATCTCTTGTAGATCAAATGGCCCACGCTCAGGTTTCCCTCAACTTCAACGCGTTCCTAGAGAAAACCAAGCTGAAAGACGATGGTAGCAACTATACGGATTGGGTCCGTAACCTGAGGATTATCCTCATAGCTGCCAAGAGATCATATGTCCTAGAAGCACCGCTAGGTGATGCACCTGCTCCCGATGCTGACCAAGACGTTTTGAACGTCTGGCAGTCGCGTAGTGATGATTACTCCCTGGTTCAGTGCGGCATGCTTTACAGTTTAGAATCGGGGCTCCAAAAGCGTTTTGAGCACCATGGAGCATACGAGATGTTCGAAGAGCTGAAAATGGTTTTCCAAGCTCATGCCCGAGTCGAGAGATATGATGTCTCCGACGCATTCTACAGCTGTAAGATGGAGGAGAACAGTTCTGTCAGTGAGCACATTGTGACGACCCCGGCTTAATCGTGCACTAATCATACACGCAAATGCACACGATCAAGCCTAAGGACTCACGTGAAGGAATCACAGCACAACTCTAAAACATAAATAAATACATACAAGTCATATATTACAAGCCAGGGCCTCGAGGGCTCGAATACATAACATGATGTCTCACACATAGTCAGCGGAAGCGTTAGGTATCTGGGTACAGATACAACATGACAGAAGATAGGCCTTTACAAAGGCGGGGCAAAATAAAAGCTACGATCGAAAAGGCGCAGGCCTCCTGCCTGGGACCTCCGATCCTACTCCTGGTCGTCGTCCGCCGGCTCCTCGCAGTAGTACTCGCCAGCCGGGTAGTAGTAGTAGCCAGCCTCGGGCTGGTAGTAGTAGTCGTCCACAGGGACTACAGGCACCATGGCTCCGTCGTCTGATTTATCAAGTGGATAGGACAAAAAGAGGGAGCAAAGCAACCGTGAGTACTCATCCAAAGTACTCAGCAAGACTTACATCAGATCTATACTAGCAATGCAATATTTTCAAAGGAGGCTTTATGTGGGTGGACTAAACTGCAGAAAGCCAGAGTAGAGAGGGAAAAGCCTAGTCCTAACGAAGACTAGCATCTTCAGAGTCTTGCAGCAATAAGAAGGGAGCAGAATAGTTTCATAATAATAATTATATAGTGTTTGCAGCAACATCAACCTCATATCACAAGTCACCAGTTCTAGTTGTACCGAAGTGGATACAACTCCGAGTGTCCGTTACCGTAGGACAGGCTATCGATAGATTGTTTCTTCCCTGCAGGGGTGCACCAAGTTACCCACCACGCTCGCTTAACTCCGGCCGGACACACCATCAGGTCGTGCCCGCCCTCGGCTAAACCATACGACGCAACCCGACCGGATACCGCCAGAGAGGATCGAGCACGTCGGACTAATCCTATGCCCCCGGGGGTCGGGGCCATCGCCCCGGACGCTCCGCACGTTGCGAGGACGTTCGGTAGCAGACCTAGCAACTCCTTATACAAGCGCAGTTGCATCCTAAGTCCAATCCGAACGGGCCGCTCAATCGCTGACGTCGTGACGACTCCGGCTGATGTATACGACGCAGAGCACCCACTCACACCCACGTGGTGGTTAGTGCTATCGGACCCGGAGGCCCCTCGGATCAAATATCCAAATCGCTTAGTGTATTGGGAGCGCGCGGTAACGAGCGTTGCCACCACACCGGTGACCACGACGTCCCGTCTCGAAGACTTGTGACAAGGACCTTACGGACCGGCCACGCTTCGTAGTTATCTCGCGGGTACCCTCTCTGGTCACCCGACTCCACAGCTCACGCCTCGAAGGCACTCGCGGGTACCCCTCAGGGTCAACCCGTCTCTATCCAACATGTGTAGTCGTCACCATAAAGTGTCATCAGACGCACGATACCTCTGGCCGCACGCCTTTGTTCCTGGCGACGTCCGGCCTCGGGGATCGATACGTCTTTAAGCACGGTACAGTGAACCAGGGCATCCGTGTGGTTTTATGCCGATGAGGAATCCGAGGAATCACCCTCGTTGGATTCCTAAACGACAAGTCCCGATAAGGTGGTACCGGAGGAATCACCCTCGGCGGTATTCACCATAGCGGATGCACGACAAAAGCTAAGTCGGAAGTGGGAAGAGGAATCACCCTCGGTAACCCACAACGAGCTAGCTATAATACAGGGACAACATCAGAAGTGAGTTCGGAGGTATCACCCTCGTCACCTGATGTTAACTCTGCGGAGTCGAGCATATTAGGGGGGGGTTGTGCGGTGATGTGAAGAAGGTCAGGGGAAGGGGCTCGATCGGTTGATCGAGGCAAGGGTACTATGCGAGGCAACTACGAGAGTGCGGGTCCAAGCAGTGCTACCCAACCTATACTAAGCAGTTTATGAATAAAGGCAGGTATCAACAATTTAACAAAGACAGGCTATGCAACAGTAACAGGAGCAGTAGCAGTAGCAGCAATTCTAATGCAAGAATAAGAGAGAATAGACATAGGCGATATCGGAAATGATCAAGGGGGGGGGTTGCTTGCCTGGTTGCTCGATGGCAAAAGCAAGATCGTCGGAGGGGGAACCAATCACCGGGACGGCGTCGGTCTCGGGATCTGCGTAAGCGTCGGGCTCTACCGAGAGAGAAGAGGGGGAAGAAACAGATAAATACACAAGCATAAGCAACACAGAGCGTGCTAGGCTAACGTGCAGTGCAGGGTTGCCTAAAAACAAGTCTAGGTTAAGTTAGGTATTTTTAAGAATTTGTTTGAATTTATTTTAATAAAGTTGAGCACTATTCATTTATTGAAAACAGGCTAAAAGTTCCATGTTCATCTAGCTAGGGGCATCTGATGGGAATTCGGAGGGTGTATCTAGATTCGTATCGAAATTCTGATCAATTTTCATATATAAATTATTTTCATCGGAGTTACGGTTTAAAAGATATGATTTTTCAAAGTTTATTTGAATTTCTGGAATTATTTAAATAACAGAAAAGGATTATTGCATCAGCATGACGTCAGCACTGCATCAGCAGTCAACAGCCGCACTGGTCAGGTCAAACCTGACCAGTGGGTCCCACCTGTCATAGACAGTGGTCATAACAGAGTTTATTTTAACTAAACAATGATTAATTAGCGGCTGGGCCCCACATGTCAGTGTCTGGTAGTTTAACTAATTAAGTTTTAATTATTAAAATGTTTTAATTAGCTAATTATGCGGTGGGGCCCGCGTGTCAGCGACTGGGGCTGCCCAGTCAGCACGTTGACTGGTCAACCCAGTCAACGGGGGCCCTGGGGCCCACGGGCAGCGACCCTGGGGGTGGCCCCAGGTCAGCCACGCCGGCCGGCCACCGGAGAAAGCTCCGGCGACCATTTCCGCGGCGGTTTCTCGCCGGAGATGGTCGGAAAAGCTCTACGGGGGTCCATTCGACCCGCGCGTAGGCTCGTTCGAACGAGCAGTGAGCCGCGCATCCAACGCCGGTGGTCTCCGGGCCGGAGATGGCCGGAATCGACGCCGGCGACGAGCTAAGGCGGAGGTGCGTTCGGGAGCTCGTCGGAAACGGCGAAGCCGTGGTCGTTAGCTCGATCTAAAGGCGTGGGGGTGATCTACACGACGTGCTGAGGCTGTTGGACAAACGCCTGTGACCGTTTGGTCACCGGAACCTCGCCGGCGACGAGGTCGTGCGGCGGTGGGTTCGGGCGCGCGTGGAGCGGCCGCTACGGGCTCAGCGGAGCAGAAAGAGGGCGCGGGGAAGAACGGCGGCTCACCTTGCGGCACGCACGTAAGGCCGTTGGCAGTTTAGTAGCAGCAGTGGCTCGCCGTCGCCGGAACTTGGCCGGAGACAGAGAGGAAAGGGGGCAGCGACGTGCAGCAGCTCCCGAGCCTCCCAGCTCCGGTTCGTGGGCAAGGAGGGCGTAGCCGACCACGGCGCAGCTGCTGGACACCTCGGCCGAGCCCCTCGACGCCGGTGGCCACGACGGCGAAGCTCGAACAGCTGCGGCGGCGCTCGGGAGTCGGCGGATCTGGTGGAAGGAGGAGGGGAACGAGGCGAGCGAGAGGGGGGAAATGGAAGAGGAGGGCAGGGGGAAGCGGCTGGGCGCGGCCTTATCGCCTCCGCGGCCCTGTGGCGGCAGGTGGCGGCGAGGGCGCGGCGGGCGTGCGGCGTCCACGGCGGTGGCGACACGGCGACGGAAGGACGAAGGAGCAGGTGAGATTAGGTAGAGGTGGGCTGGGCTTCACTGTAGAACTAGGGCCCAGTGGCACAGTAGGTGTTTAGGCCTTTTTCTTTTTAGCTTCTGTTTCTGTTTTAATTCACAGAGCCACTTTGCATTATTTTGGATAGTCAAAACAGTTAGTAAAAATGTGGGACTTGGCCACACCTTTACTTTGGAATATTCTGTATTTTTAGAAAATGGTTTGGACATTAATTGAACATTTTTGGAATTTTCAAAAATGTTTTAGGCATTTAAAATGCTGTTTTGGCATTGTTTTAAATGCCCTAGCCCAAGCCAAGATGATGGGGTGTTGTTTTCACCAGAAACAAATGTTTTGAATTATCTGCAACAACATGGACATTTTTCCAAGATTTTTGGAGCAGCTTCATTTTGCACTTGAAGTTTGAATTTGAATTTCAGAGGGAGTTTGGAAGTGATTGTTTTAACCATTGTGATTATGCATTGCTAATGATGATGACATGGCATTTTTAGCAGAGTGGCACAGTAGTTAATACATAGGGGTGTTACAAATTCTCCTCCTCTAAAAGAAATTCTCGTCCCGAGAATTCAGGAGGTAGAAGGAAAGAGGTCGGGGTATTCCGCCCGAAGATTTTCCTCGCGTTCCCAAGTGGCTTCATCTTCGGTGTGATTTGACCACTGTACTTTCAGGAACTTGGTTGTCTTCTGGCGGGTTCGACGTTCAGTTTGATCGAGGATACGGATCGGATGCTCCTTATAAGACAGATCATCTTGAAGCTCGAGCATCTCGTGATCCACAGCACGATGCGGGGACTCCTTGAAGGATCGACGAAGTTGCGACACATGGAACACATCGTGGATATGCGAGAATTGCGGAGGCAATTGCAATTTGTAAGCCACGAATCCACGTCTAGCAACCACGGGGAAGGGGCCAATGTAGCGTGGAGCTAGCTTGCCCTTGATACCGAAACGGTGTGTGCCCTTCATAGGGGTGACACGAAGATAGACTTGATCACCGGGATGATAAGTCAGACCCCATCGCTTGCGATCATAGTTGCTCTTCTGACGGTCTTGAGCCGCCTTGAGATTTTCACGCACGATACGGACTTGCTCTTCGGCGTGTTGAATAATGTCCGGACCAATAACTTGTCGTTCCCCAGTTTCTGACCAATTCAGAGGGGTTCGACACTTACGTCCGTACAGAACTTCAAAGGGAGCCATCTTCAAGCTTGCTTGATAGCTGTTGTTATACGAGAACTCGGCATATGGAAGGGATTCTTCCCATTTCTTACCGAATGATATAACACAAGCTCGCAACATATCTTCAAGCACTTGATTGACTCGTTCAACTTGACCTTGGGACTGGGGGTGATAAGCTGAACTCCAGTGGATATGAGTTCCCAAAGCTTCTTGAAAACTCTCCCAGAACTTGGAAGTGAACAGGGAGCCACGGTCCGAGCTGATCTCCTTTGGAATTCCGTGGAGGGATACAATTCGGGAGATATACAGTTCTGCTAACTGGCTAGCAGTGATAGTCTCCTTGACTGGCAGGAAGTGTGCAACCTTTGAGAGTTGGTCGATGACGACAAGAATGGCATCGTTACCCTTCTGGGACTTAGGAAATCCAGTAATGAAATCCATCTGCACCTTATCCCATTTCCACAGCGGAATAGGAAGAGGTTGCAGAAGTCCAGCAGGCTTCTGATGCTCTGCCTTCACGCGACGACAGACATCGCATTCAGCAACATATCGAGCAATATCCCGCTTCATATTAGGCCACCAGTACCTTTGGCGGAGATCACGATACATCTTAGTACTACCAGGATGAATAGACAGCGGTGTATCATGTGCCTCCTTCATGACCTTGTCAGTCATTAGGTCGAAACGAGTTACCACAATGCGGCCTCGGAAATACAAGGTTCCATCTTCGGATATTGAGAAATCCCTGTATTTCGGAAGATGCAGTTCCTGTTTTATAACATCAACGAAAGCATCTTTGGATTGCGCTACCTTGACAGCCTTCTCAAGATCCGGCTGTATCACAAGGTCATTAAGCGAACCATGTGGAACGATATGCAGATTCAGCTTGCGTAATTCCTCATAAAGACGAGGTTGAGCTCGCTTAATTTTGAGGTTGGTGCTGTATGACTTGCGACTCAAGGCATCGGCCATCACATTAGCTTTGCCAGGGGTATAAGAAATACCGCAGTCATATTCAGAAATAGTTTCCAACCATCGCTGTTGGCGGAGATTAAGATCCGGCTGAGTGAATAAATACTTCAAACTTTGATGATCAGTATAAATCTCACACCGGTTACCAAGAAGGTAATGTCGCCATAGCTTCAATGCAAAGATCACTGCAGCAAGTTCAAGATCATGCACTGGATAATTCTCTTCATGCGGACGTAGTTGACGCGATGCATAAGCAACTACTCTTCGTTCTTGCATTAGGACACAGCCTAATCCTTGACGAGAGGCGTCACAATATATCACGAAGTCCTTGCGGGAATCTGGAGGAGCAAGCACTGGTGCAGAAACGAGCTTGTCCTTAAGAGCTTGAAAGCTTTCCTGGCATTTATCTGTCCACTCAAACTTAACGCCTTTGTGAAGCAGATTAGTCAGGGGCTTGGCGATCTTGGAAAAGTTCTCGACGAAGCGACGACAATAGCTTGCAAGGCCGAGAAAACTTCTCACTTGCTTGACATTCTTCGGAGGAGTCCAGTCAAGAATAGCCTGAACTCGTTTCGGATTAACAGCAATGCCATCCTTGGAAATCACATGTCCAAGATAGGTTACTTCGGAAAGCCAGAACTCGCATTTGGAAAACTTAGCATAAAGCTGATGTTCTCGCAGCTTCTCCAGAACAAGGCGAAGATGTTCGGCGTGTTCTTCCTTGTTCTTTGAGAATACCAGAATATCATCCAGATATACCACGACGAACTTGTCGAGGTAATCCATGAATATATAATTCATCAGACGGGAGAAGGTAACTGGAGCATTAGTCAGTCCAAAAGACATGACAGTGTACTCATACGAGCCATAGCGAGTAACAAATGCAGTCTTTGGAATATCCTCTTCGCGAACGCGGATCTGGTGATAACCCAACCTCAAGTCGAGTTTTGAAAACACCGATGATCCAGCCAGTTGATCATATAAGTCATTGATTCGAGGAAGTGGATATTTGTTCTGGATGGTTGCCTGGTTGATAGGTCGGTAATCTTGTACCAGCCTATTCGTACCATCTTTCTTCTTGACGAAAAGAGACGGTGCTCCCCAGGCAGAGGAACTAGGACGGATGAAGCCCTTCTTGAGAGACTTGTCGATTTCCTCCTTAAGCTCGAGGAGATGATGCGGTGGCATCTTGTAAGGACGCTTCGCAATAGGAGTAGTACCCGGCTTCAGGTCAATAACAAATTCGACGGCTCGAGCAGGGGGTATTCCTGGAAGTTCTTCGGGGAAGACATCCGGGAATTCACATACAACTGGTATGTTTTCGAGCCCCTCAAGTGGTGAAGCATTCAATGCATTTAAGGCATAAATTTGAGCCTCGGCATTAAGGGATACACGAGCGCGGCAATTCACGAGTTGATTCGAGGGGTGCCGAAGACGTACAGTCTTGGTGGCACAATCGATTAGGGCCTCGTGAGCCTCCAACCAATCCATTCCTAGTATAAGGTCGATGCCGCAGGATTTCAGGACAATGGGGTGTGCCTGAAACTTCCTTTCTTCTATCTCCACTACCACTTCCGGACAGAATAAGGTAGATCTGCACCGACCCGCGGAGGTTTGTACGGATACCGTTTGATATAATTTATCTTGTTTAAAGCCATGTTTTAATGCAAATGGTTCTGATATGAATGAATCAGATGCACCGGTATCAAACAAAACATTAGCAAATACTGAGTTGACAAGAAGTGTACCCATCACGGTGGCTGGCTATTCTGGGTCTTCGCTCAGATTGACGTGGTGAAGCTGACCACCACGAGCATTCGAAGGCCTGATATTAATGTTGCGCTGCGGAGGAATTCCACGTCCAGTGCCACGGCCAGCAGATGGAAGAGCCAGCTGACCCTGAGCCTGCGGACAGTCTCTGGCACGGTGACCCGGACGGCCACACTTGAAGCAGAGTCCACTCTCTGGACGAATCGCAGGTGCTCGAGGTGCTGGGACAGCAGGCCTGTACTGCATTGGCGGCGGAGGAGGCAGACGAGGTGCAGCATAAGAAGGCCTGTACACTGGAGCGTTTGGACGATACATGCTCTGAGGAATCCATATACGGCGCTTCTGAGAAGACGAGCCCGAAGATGAACCCGACTCGCGAGAGCGCTTAAGAGCATCCTTGTGTAGCTTGAGTCCAGTCTCAACCTGAATGGCCTTGTTCACCAGAGTGGCGAAGTCTGGAAAGTCCAGTGCCACTAGAGCAAGCAGAATATCATGGTGAAGTCCGCGCCTGAACTTCTCTTGGCGTCTTGCGTCAGTAGCGATATCTTCCTCAGCATAGCGAGACAGCTCAAGGAACTCCCGCTGATAGGCATCAACTGACTTGTTGCCCTGAATCAGGTTACGGAACTCCGTACGCTTGCGGTCGATAACACCCTCAGGGATGTACCGAGCGCGGAAAGCAGTCTTGAAGTCTGCCCAGGTGATGACAGTTCCAGTAGGCACTGTGTTCCGGTGCGTGTCCCACCACTGGGCCGCCGGACCCTTCAGGAAATATGTCGCAAACTTGACATAGTTGTCAGGGGACACGGCGGCAGAATCCAGTTCAAAGAAGATGTCACGCAGCCAGTCATCGGCATCCAAGGGGTTGGCGGCACTGCGAAATACCGTTGGATTGAGCCGCAGAAATTCTTGCAGATTGATAGCGGCTGGCTGATGCTGAGCATTGGCGTTGGCCTGGGGTATCTGGTTGAGCATCCCCTGCAGCACCTGACGCTGCATGTCAAGGGTCTGCATTACGGCAGCCATATATTCTGGCGGCGGAGGCGGAGGCGGAGGTGGAGGTGGATCACCGTTACCAGCCATCCTGATAATTCCAACAGGGGTGGTTTAGAGACAAGAATACACGTTGCATGAATTCAACAATGAAGTAAATATGCACGACATAAGGGAAGTGCAATAAATACAACATCATACACATCATGACATACGGGTTCGTACATAGCGTCGGTTACAAACGGGCAGCACAACGGCGCAAAAGCAGAAACTAGACATAGTAGGCGGCGCGCAGACCGCGGTAAGGAAGTACACAACGAGACATAGCAAAGGCTACATCAACGTCGGAGAAGGGAACTGAAACGGGGTAGCTGCAAGTGCGGACGGCGGATCTCGACCGCAGAAGGATCCTGAGCTCCATGTGCACTCTGATGCAGAACCCGGTATCGATCGGGAATCAGAGGTCCACGAACTGGCGTGTGACCTCCAACCGCAGGCCACTCGACACCTGGAGGTGTGTTGATCCTGCGCGGGCAAAGGATAGACTGAGGAAGTGTCCCTGCTTGGACGGCCGGTACCAACTGCGTCAACGTCTGGTAGAGAACGGTCCGAGTGATAGACAACTCAACCGCCAGGGCCCGAGCAGTTCGATCCAGCGCCTGAGTGTGCTGAATCAGAACCTGCGGGTCATAACGTCGACTCTCGTACGGGGCACAGATAGCCGAGTAGTATCCAGTCTCATCTCCAGCAGGTGCATACCGAATGTACCGAAACTCAGAGGCATCCAAGCTATCTCTGTGCTCTCCTCGGAGGCGTGCGACAGCAGCGTAGGCAGCATCATGGACTGCCATCGCAACCGTCACGCCGCTACCGTGAAAGCGGTACAGCTCGGTGTCTGAGTCATCCTGCCGGTCGTAGATACGAACAACAGCATAATACTGCTCCTGGTTGAACTCGCGATACTCCTCGTAGACCATGTACTCGGGGTACCAGCGATAGCCCAGTCTGGTCATGAGAGCGACTAGAATGGCCGGAAACCCAGGGGCATCTCGAGCCCAGGTGCGAAGCACAAGCTGAGTCTCCGGGCGAGGTGGAAACAGAGGATTCATCTGAAAGAAGAAGAATCAGACTTGTCAAGTTAATTATCATCGGAACTTGATAGGAAAGGTTAAACAAACAAATGGAAAGGGAATGATTATCAGACTATTCAGGTCATCGGCAAGAAACTGCGCTGATATCCAGCTCTCCGGGTAGATGTGAAAACGAGAACCTAGTGTCGGAGTTAGTAAAATTTAACCCGAATAGAAGAGAGATAAGAGTCCCAGAGTAAAGACGAGGAATAAAAGATGCTATACCACCCAATTGGCGACGTGGGGCCATAAGCCACACAGCCGAGTTAGTAAAACATTTTTGGACCTCTAGACTCGACTTCGGCCAAGGAGTTGGAAAGGGGGTTCCTACAGGCAGTCGGCTCTGATACCAACCTGTGACGACCCCGGCTTAATCGTGCACTAATCATACACGCAAATGCACACGATCAAGCCTAAGGACTCACGTGAAGGAATCACAGCACAACTCTAAAACATAAATAAATACATACAAGTCATATATTACAAGCCAGGGCCTCGAGGGCTCGAATACATAACATGATGTCTCACACATAGTCAGCGGAAGCGTTAGGTATCTGGGTACAGATACAACATGACAGAAGATAGGCCTTTACAAAGGCGGGGCAAAATAAAAGCTACGATCGAAAAGGCGCAGGCCTCCTGCCTGGGACCTCCGATCCTACTCCTGGTCGTCGTCCGCCGGCTCCTCGCAGTAGTACTCGCCGGCCGGGTAGTAGTAGTAGCCAGCCTCGGGCTGGTAGTAGTAGTCGTCCACAGGGACTACAGGCACCATGGCTCCGTCGTCTGATTTATCAAGTGGATAGGACAAAAAGAGGGAGCAAAGCAACCGTGAGTACTCATCCAAAGTACTCAGCAAGACTTACATCAGATCTATACTAGCAATGCAATATTTTCAAAGGAGGCTTTATGTGGGTGGACTAAACTGCAGAAAGCCAGAGTAGAGAGGGAAAAGCCTAGTCCTAACGAAGACTAGCATCTTCAGAGTCTTGCAGCAATAAGAAGGGAGCAGAATAGTTTCATAATAATAATTATATAGTGTTTGCAGCAACATCAACCTCATATCACAAGTCACCAGTTCTAGTTGTACCGAAGTGGATACAACTCCGAGTGTCCGTTACCGTAGGACAGGCTATCGATAGATTGTTTCTTCCCTGCAGGGGTGCACCAAGTTACCCACCACGCTCGCTTAACTCCGGCCGGACACACCATCAGGTCGTGCCCGCCCTCGGCTAAACCATACAACGCAACCCGACCGGATACCGCCAGAGAGGATCGAGCACGTCGGACTAATCCTATGCCCCCGGGGGTCGGGGCCATCGCCCCGGACGCTCCGCACGTTGCGAGGACGTTCGGTAGCAGACCTAGCAACTCCTTATACAAGCGCAGTTGCATCCTAAGTCCAATCCGAACGGGCCGCTCAATCGCTGACGTCGTGACGACTCCGGCTGATGTATACGACGCAGAGCACCCACTCACACCCACGTGGTGGTTAGTGCTATCGGACCCGGAGGCCCCTCGGATCAAATATCCAAATCGCTTAGTGTATTGGGAGCGCGCGGTAACGAGCGTTGCCACCACACCGGTGACCACGACGTCCCGTCTCGAAGACTTGTGACAAGGACCTTACGGACCGGCCACGCTTCGTAGTTATCTCGCGGGTACCCTCTCTGGTCACCCGACTCCACAGCTCACGCCTCGAAGGCACTCGCGGGTACCCCTCAGGGTCAACCCGTCTCTATCCAACATGTGTAGTCGTCACCATAAAGTGTCATCAGACGCACGATACCTCTGGCCGCACGCCTTTGTTCCTGGCGACGTCCGGCCTCGGGGATCGATACGTCTTTAAGCACGGTACAGTGAACCAGGGCATCCGTGTGGTTTTATGCCGATGAGGAATCCGAGGAATCACCCTCGTTGGATTCCTAAACGACAAGTCCCGATAAGGTGGTACCGGAGGAATCACCCTCGGCGGTATTCACCATAGCGGATGCACGACAAAAGCTAAGTCGGAAGTGGGAAGAGGAATCACCCTCGGTAACCCACAACGAGCTAGCTATAATACAGGGACAACATCAGAAGTGAGTTCGGAGGTATCACCCTCGTCACCCGATGTTAACTCTGCGGAGTCGAGCATATTAGGGGGGGGTTGTGCGGTGATGTGAAGAAGGTCAGGGGAAGGGGCTCGATCGGTTGATCGAGGCAAGGGTACTATGCGAGGCAACTACGAGAGTGCGGGTCCAAGCAGTGCTACCCAACCTATACTAAGCAGTTTATGAATAAAGGCAGGTATCAACAATTTAACAAAGACAGGCTATGCAACAGTAACAGGAGCAGTAGCAGTAGCAGCAATTCTAATGCAAGAATAAGAGAGAATAGACATAGGCGATATCGGAAATGCTCAAGGGGGGGGTTGCTTGCCTGGTTGCTCGATGGCAAAAGCAAGATCGTCGGAGGGGGAACCAATCACCGGGACGGCGTTGGTCTCGGGATCTGCGTCAGCGTCGGGCTCTACCGAGAGAGAAGAGGGGGAAGAAACAGATAAATACACAAGCATAAGCAACACAGAGCGTGCTAGGCTAACGTGCAGTGCAGGGTTGCCTAAAAACAAGTCTAGGTTAAGTTAGGTATTTTTAAGAATTTGTTTGAATTTATTTTAATAAAGTTGAGCACTATTCATTTATTGAAAACAGGCTAAAAGTTCCATGTTCATCTAGCTAGGGGCATCTGATGGGAATTCGGAGGGTGTATCTAGATTCGTATCGAAATTCTGATCAATTTTCATATATAAATTATTTTCATCGGAGTTACGGTTTAAAAGATATGATTTTTCAAAGTTTATTTGAATTTCTGGAATTATTTAAATAACAGAAAAGGATTATTGCATCAGCATGACGTCAGCACTGCATCAGCAGTCAACAGCCGCACTGGTCAGGTCAAACCTGACCAGTGGGTCCCACCTGTCATAGACAGTGGTCATAACAGAGTTTATTTTAACTAAACAATGATTAATTAGCGGCTGGGCCCCACATGTCAGTGTCTGGTAGTTTAACTAATTAAGTTTTAATTATTAAAATGTTTTAATTAGCTAATTATGCGGTGGGGCCCGCGTGTCAGCGACTGGGGCTGCCCAGTCAGCACGTTGACTGGTCAACCCAGTCAACGGGGGCCCTGGGGCCCACGGGCAGCGACCCTGGGGGTGGCCCCAGGTCAGCCACGCCGGCCGGCCACCGGAGAAAGCTCCGGCGACCATTTCCGCGGCGGTTTCTCGCCGGAGATGGTCGGAAAAGCTCTACGGGGGTCCATTCGACCCGCGCGTAGGCTCGTTCGAACGAGCAGTGAGCCGCGCATCCAACGCCGGTGGTCTCCGGGCCGGAGATGGCCGGAATCGACGTCGGCGACGAGCTAAGGCGGAGGTGCGTTCGGGAGCTCGTCGGAAACGGCGAAGCCGTGGTCGTTAGCTCGATCTAAAGGCGTGGGGGTGATCTACACGACGTGCTGAGGCTGTTGGACAAACGCCTGTGACCGTTTGGTCACCGGAACCTCGCCGGCGACGAGGTCGTGCGGCGGTGGGTTCGGGCGCGCGTGGAGCGGCCGCTACGGGCTCAGCGGAGCAGAAAGAGGGCGCGGGGAAGAACGGCGGCTCACCTTGCGGCACGCACGTAAGGCCGTTGGCAGTTTAGTAGCAGCAGTGGCTCGCCGTCGCCGGAACTTGGCCGGAGACAGAGAGGAAAGGGGGCAGCGACGTGCAGCAGCTCCCGAGCCTCCCAGCTCCGGTTCGTGGGCAAGGAGGGCGTAGCCGACCACGGCGCAGCTGCTGGACACCTCGGCCGAGCCCCTCGACGCCGGTGGCCACGACGGCGAAGCTCGAACAGCTGCGGCGGCGCTCGGGAGTCGGCGGATCTGGTGGAAGGAGGAGGGGAACGAGGCGAGCGAGAGGGGGGAAATGGAAGAGGAGGGCAGGGGGAAGCGGCTGGGCGCGGCCTTATCGCCTCCGCGGCCCTGTGGCGGCAGGTGGCGGCGAGGGCGCGGCGGGCGTGCGGCGTCCACGGCGGTGGCGACACGGCGACGGAAGGACGAAGGAGCAGGTGAGATTAGGTAGAGGTGGGCTGGGCTTCACTGTAGAACTAGGGCCCAGTGGCACAGTAGGTGTTTAGGCCTTTTTCTTTTTAGCTTCTGTTTCTGTTTTAATTCACAGAGCCACTTTGCATTATTTTGGATAGTCAAAACAGTTAGTAAAAATGTGGGACTTGGCCACACCTTTACTTTGGAATATTCTGTATTTTTAGAAAATGGTTTGGACATTAATTGAACATTTTTGGAATTTTCAAAAATGTTTTAGGCATTTAAAATGCTGTTTTGGCATTGTTTTAAATGCCCTAGCCCAAGCCAAGATGATGGGGTGTTGTTTTCACCAGAAACAAATGTTTTGAATTATCTGCAACAACATGGACATTTTTCCAAGATTTTTGGAGCAGCTTCATTTTGCACTTGAAGTTTGAATTTGAATTTCAGAGGGAGTTTGGAAGTGATTGTTTTAACCATTGTGATTATGCATTGCTAATGATGATGACATGGCATTTTTAGCAGAGTGGCACAGTAGTTAATACATAGGGGTGTTACACACATCCTCAAGATTTCAGGATTGCACAACCGCTTGTCTCAGCTGGGAATGAATCTCCCAGATGAAGCGGTCGTTGACAGAATCCTCCAGTCGCTCCCACCAAGCTTCAAGAGCTTCGTGCTGAACTTCAATATGCAGGGGATGGAGAAGTCCATTCCCGAGGTGTATTCAATGCTGAAATCAGCGGAGGTTGACATCAAGAAAGAACATCAAGTGTTGATGGTCAATAAAACCACTAAGTTCAAGAAAGGCAAGGGTAAGAAGAACTTCAAGAAGGACGGCAAGCAAGTTGCCGCGCCTGGCAAGCCTGTTGCCGGGAAGAAGCCAAAGTATGGACCCAAGCCTGAGACAGAGTGCTTTTATTGCAAGGGAACGGGTCACTGGAAGCGGAACTGCCCCAAATATTTAGCAGACAAGAAGGCCGGCAACGTCAAAGGTATATATGATATACATGTTATTGATGTGTACCTTACCAGCACTCGTAGTAGCTCCTGGGTATTCGATACCGGTGCAGTTGCTCACATTTGTAACTCAAAACAGGAGCTGCGGAATAAACGGAGACTGGTGAAGGATGAGGTGACGATGCGCGTCGGGAATGGTTCCAAGGTCGATGTGATCGCCGTCGGCACGCTGCCTCTACATCTACCCTCGGGATTAGTTTTAAACCTCAATAATTGTTATTTAGTACCAGCTTTGAGCATGAACATTGTTTCTGGATCTCGTCTTATGCGAGATGGATATTCTTTCAAATCAGAGAATAATGGTTGTTCTATTTATTTGAGAGATATGTTTTATGGTCATGCCCCGCTGGTCAATGGTTTATTTTTGATGAATCTCGAACGTAGTGATACACATATTCATAGTGTAGATGCCAAAAGATGTAAAGTTGATAATGATAGTCCCACATACTTGTGGCATTGCCGCCTTGGTCATATTGGTGTCAAACGTATGAAGAAGCTCCATTCGGATGGACTTCTAGAGTCTCTTGATTATGAATCATTTGACACGTGCGAACCATGCCTCTTGGGCAAGATGACCAAGACTCCGTTCTCCGGAACAATGGAGCGAGCAACCAACTTGTTGGAAATCATACATACTGATGTGTGCGGTCCAATGAGTGTTGAGGCTCGCGGAGGCTACCGTTATGTTCTCACCCTCACGGATGACTTGAGTAGATATGGGTATATCTATTTGATGAAACACAAGTCTGAGACCTTTGAAAAGTTCAAGGAATTTCAGAGTGAGGTTGAGAATCAACGTGACAGAAAAATAAAGTTCTTGCGATCGGATCGTGGGGGTGAATATTTAAGTCATGAATTTGGCACACACCTTAGAAGCTGTGGAATTGTTTCACAATTGACACCGCCCGGAACACCTCAACGTAACGGTGTGTCCGAACGTCGAAATCGTACTCTGTTGGACATGGTGCGATCTATGATGTCCCTCACCGATTTACCGCTATCTTTTTGGGGTTATGCTTTAGAGACTGCCGCATTCACTTTAAATAGGGCTCCGTCAAAATCCGTTGAGACGACTCCATATGAACTTTGGTTTGGCAAGAAACCGAAGCTGTCGTTTCTGAAAGTTTGGGGTTGCGATGCTTATGTCAAGAAACTTCAACCTGAAAAGCTCGAACCCAAATCGGAGAAATGCGTCTTCATAGGATACCCAAAGGAAACTATCGGGTACACCTTCTACCACAGATCCGAAGGCAAAGTCTTTGTTGCCAAGAATGGATACTTTCTGGAGAAAGAGTTTCTCTCGAAAGAAGTGAGTGGGAGGAAAGTAGAACTTGATGAGGTGATAGTCACCACTCCTGTACCGGAAAGTAGCGCAACGCAGGAAACTGTTCCTGAGGTGCCTGCACCGACAAGGAAGGAAGATAATGATAATACAGATCAAGTTACTACTGAACTTCGAAGGTCCACAAGGGCACGTTCCGCACCAGAGTGGTACGGCAACCCTATACTGGAAATCATGTTGTTAGACAACGGTGAACCTTCGAACTATGAAGAAGCGATGGCGGGCCCAGATTCCAATAAATGGCTTGGAGCCATGAAATCCGAGATAGAATCCATGTATGAAAACAAAGTATGGACTTTGGTGGACTTGCCTGATGATAGGCACGCCATAGAAAATAAATGGATATTTAAGAAGAAGACAGACGCGGATGGTAATGTGACCATCTATAAAGCTCGGCTTGTCGCTAAGGGTTATCGACAAGTTCAAGGGATTGACTACGACGAGACTTTCTCTCCCGTAGCGATGCTGAAGTCAGTCAGAATCATGTTAGCTATTGCCGCATTCTATGATTATGAGATATGGCAAATGGACATCAAAACAGCATTCCTTAATGGCTTCCTCAAGGAAGAGTTGTATATGATGCAACCGGAAGGTTTTGTCGATCCAGAGAACGCTAACAAGGTATGCAAGCTCCAGCGCTCGATTTACGGGCTGGTGCAAGCATCTCGGAGTTGGAATATTCGCTTTGATGAGGTGATCAAAGCGTTTGGCTTTATACAGACTTATGGAGAAGCCTGTATTTACAAGAAAGTGAGTGGGAGCTCTGTAGCATTTCTCATATTATATGTGGATGACATATTGCTAATGGGAAATGATATAGAATTCTTGGAAAATGTAAAGGCCTACTTGAATAAAAGTTTTTCAATGAAGGACCTTGGAGAAGCTGCTTACATATTAGGCATCAAAATCTATAGAGATAGATCGAGACGCCTCATTGGTCTTTCGCAAAGTACATACCTTGACAAAATATTGAAGAAGTTCAATATGGATCAGTCAAAGAAAGGATTCTTGCCTGTTTTGCAAGGTATGAGATTGAGTAAGACTCAGTCGCCGACCACGGCAGAAGATAGAGAAAAGATGAGTGTCATTCCCTATGCCTCGGCAATAGGTTCTATCATGTATGCCATGCTGTGTACCAGACCTGATGTGAACCTTGCCATAAGTTTGGTAGGGAGGTACCAAAGTGATCCCGGTACGGAACACTGGACAGCGGTCAAGAACATCCTGAAGTACCTGAAAAGGACTAAGGATATGTTTCTCGTTTATGGAGGTGACGAAGAGCTCGTCGTAAAGGGTTACGTCGATGCTAGCTTCGACACAGATCTGGATGACTCTAAGTCACAAACCGGATACGTGTATATTTTGAATAGAGGGGCAGTCAGCTGGTGCAGTTGCAAGCAAAGCGTGGTGGCAGCATCTACATGTGAAGCGGAGTACATAGCTGCTTCTGAAGCAGCACAGGAAGGAGTCTGGATGAAGGAGTTCATCACCGACCTAGGAGTCATTCCAAGCACGTCAAGCCCGATGACTCTCTTCTGTGACAACACTGGTGCTATTGCTATTACCAAGGAGCCCAGGTTTCACAAGAAGACCAAGCACATCAAGCGCCGTTTCAACTCCATCCGGAATTATGTTCAGGATGGAGACATAGATATTTGTAAAGTGCATACGGATCTGAATGTAGCAGACCCGTTGACTAAACCTCTTTCACGAGCAAAACATGATCAACACCAGAACTCTATGGGTGTTCGATTCATCACAATGTAACTAGATTATTGACTCTAGTGCAAGTGGGAGACTGTTGGAGATATGCCCTAGAGGCAATAATAAAAGCATTATTATTATATCTCCTTGTTCATGATAATTGTCTGTTATTCATGCTTGAATTGTATTGTACGAAAACAGCAATACATGTGTGAATACATAGACCACAATGAGTCCCTGGTAGGCCTCTAGTAACCAGCTCGTTGATCAACAGATGGTCACGGTTTCCTGACCATGGACATGAGATGTCGGTGATAACGGGATCACATCATTAGGAGAATGATGTGATGGACAAGACCCAAACTTGAGCATAACACGAGATCGTATAGTTCGTAATGCATAAGCTTTTCGGTGTCAAGTATTTATTCCTTAGACCATGAGGTTGTACAACTCCCGGATACCGTAGGAGTGCTTTGGGTGTGCCAACCGTCACAACGTAACTGGGTGGCTATAAAGGTACGCATCGGGTATCTCCGAAAGTGTCTGTTGAGTTGGTACGAACCGAGACTGGGATATTGTCACTCCGTATGACGGAGAGGTACCTCTGGGCCCACTCGGTAAGACATCATCATAATGAGCTCAATGTGACTAAGTAGTTAGTCACGGGATGATGGATTACGGATCGAGTAAAGAGACTTGCCATAACGAGATTGAACAAGGTATCGGGGATACCGACGATCGAATCTCGGGCAACTACCGTACCGATGGACAAAGGGAATAACATACGGGATTGAGTGAATCCTTGACACGGTGGTTCATCCGATGAAGATCATCGAGGAACACGTGGGAACCAACATGGGTATCCAGATCCCGCTGTTGGTTATTGACCGGAGAGTGGTCTCGGTCATGTCTACGTGTCTCCCGAACCCGTAGGGTCTACACACTTAAGGTTCGGTAACGCTAGGGTCGTAGAGATTAATGCACGTGGAAACCCGAAAGTTGTTCGGAGTTCCGGAATGGTCCGGAGGTAAAGATTGATATATGGGAAGTCCAGTTTCGGCCAACGGGTGATCTCCGGGGGTCACCGGGAGCGTCCCGGGATCACCGGAGGGGCCCCGGGGGTCCACCGGGTGGGGCCACCCCTCCCGGTGGGGCCCCTAGGCCGCAAGGGGATGCGTGCAGCCCCCTGGGCTGGCGCACCACCAAGGGAGGCCCACCTCCCCTGCGCCTAGGGATAAACCCTAAGGGGAGGGGGGGCCACCACTTGCCTTGGGGGAGGGGGACTCCTCCCTGGCCGCCGCCCCCCCTTGCAGATTGGATCTGCAAGGGGCTGCCCCCCCTGGCCCCCTATATATATATGTGGGGGGGGGGGGAGAGGGCAGCCGCACCTCAGCCCTGGCGCCTCTCCCCCTCCCGTCACACCTCCCAACTCCTTTGCAGGGCAGCCCGGCGAAGCCCTGCTGCGATCTCCACTGCATCCGTCATCACGCCGTCGTGCTGCCGGATCTCTGACGACTTCTCCTCCCCCCTTGCTGGATCAAGAAGGAGGTGACGTTGCTGCACCGTACGTGTGTTGAATGCGGAGGTGCCGTCCGTTCGGCGCTAGATCATCGGTGACGAAGAACGTGAAGAGTACGACTACTTCATCCTTGCTTCGTTGAAAGCTTCCGCACGCAATCTTCATAACGGTATGTAGATGCACTCTTAGTTGCTCGTTGCTAGATGTCTCCATACTTGGATCTTGGTGAAGACGTAGAAATTTTTTGATTTATGCTACGTTCCCCAACATATTCTTAATATTATATTTATTAATATTGAATCCAAATTGTTACACTATGAATGCCACAGCAATGTGCGGGGTATTGGTATTATTTAGTACTCCCTCTGTAAACTAATATCATTAAAGTAGAGAATAAACGATTTTATAATAGTTTACGGAGAAAGTAATAAAATATGTGAGGGGTCGCATCTGGTGGGGTTCACATGCGCCAAGCGAAGAGGTGCCTGGGACACCACCACTCTGACCATGCCATGGCCACAATGTGTAGGAAACATTAGTTAGCTGGTCAACCAAACCCCTCCTGGCTCTCTGATTATAATAATGAATCGAAAGAGTCGTTTGATTCATTTCCTGCCTCTTAACATTTGCTTAATTAATTGACCACGAATCGTTCATCACTCTATCAGCCTCTGTTTCAATTCCTTCTAAGCAATTTTTTTTTTAATTCTAAGCATATCGCGCGTGCAAATTGTAGACACTAGACACGCACCAAACCCTTCCACCTTACACAGGCAACGGCAAAGGACCCAGGATCAAAGTTGAGGTGATAGTGCCATACATTCAGAATGCCAACACTTTCGTCCTTCCCGGCGCATTGACAAAACTCAAAGGATCCCCGTCCAAAATGCGGCGCATCGTTCTGATGCAGCATGCCGTCTCTCATAGTACTTGTTGTCAATGCAGCTCTTGCCAGCGACTTAAAAGTAAGTAGATGATTCTGTGGTAATTCCAGTGTCCAAGAGGCATACTCAGCGCCCTCCCTTCTGCATCTTGAATCTAGACACGGGCCTTGAAGAAGAAGCAGAACTCGCAGGCTGCCATATATGTTTCAGGCAAGGGGTTTACAGGGATCAGATAAGACATAAATGCACACCACACAATGCCCAATGGAAAGATTCAAAAGGATGGAGCTTACTTTCTCACTACTTGGTTGTTCGATCGCTGAGAGACCGTCATCGTGTTCAACAATAGATCCCGTGAAAGCCTGGCCAAGGACATAAACAGGATGAGATGCAGTTCAAAAAGGTGTATGTCGCTATACATCAGAGTCCGAGCAAATGACCTTTTGTCCACCTGGTAGTATCTTCCGATCGCGAGATGAAGAAACCTGCCAAGCAAATAACTCCATACTCAGCCTTGTCAATAGTTCACATCGAAACAATAGCAAACCACAAATGAAACATGAGATAACTGCATCCCCAGGTCTCCAGAGAGGTGCCTGATTTTAGTTCGCGGAGAACAACTATTCGCAAAATTATGAACTTTCAAAAAGCGTGCAGTCAAACTTCAGCAACTTTGACGACCATTAATACATGCGTAAGAACTATTTAGATGGTGAGCTACAGAGGTGTTAGCCGTGTGTGAATATCTAAAGCACAGCCAGACCATGTCTACATATGACATGCAGATTGGTTTCATAATATTGAAAGTACTTTGGACATCAGTGACCAAACAGACTGACATATTTTGTGAGAACTGAGGAGAACCAGTACTCACATCCATGTTGCCTCATAATGTTTCATAGAAGAACAGCGACCAAAAAATATGAAAAAAAAATTACACAGGCAAGGAATGATGAAAGTAATGCTGGAATAAATGGGCCATGGCCCAATAAAATTTCAGAAAATGTGAGAGAAGTGGAGGGCACATTATTTCCAAAAAAATCCCTTCCAATACATACCTTGGGTCCTGAGGAGTACCTCGATGAAGTAACTATTTGCCCATTCTCATCTTTAAAAGAAACAGCTGCAAGTAGGAAATTTAGGTCAAAGGCATATAAGCAGGGTAATTTTAAGAACTTCAAGCAAAACGTTGGTGAAAAAAGGAGTCCCAACTTTTACACAAACAAGATGACAATAAAAATCAGCAAAACAATTAGGTGTGTCACTACGTATTCAAAATATCATGTACACATCATGAATATGGTGTCTCACATGACAGTATCACGACTAACCTTTTCTAAGCGAAGCCTGAACTTCAGAGTTTGTTATCTGCACATGAGATGAAACACACTGTTACTGTTACGGAAGCTAAGATAAACAATTTTGACTGCTAGTCATTCATTCAGGCACAAAGTAGAAGGTGTTGAAAAAGGAATAATGAGCTTACAGAGGTACTGCCTGACAGTGCAAGAGAAGAACCCTGCAGTGCTTCCTTTTCTCCTAGCTTCTTTAGTGCACTCTTCAGCTATTAGTTCGAACACCAAAATATAAACAGATTGTTCAAATTAAGATTACACCAAAATTATGTCACGCCAGCTAGACAAGCACAAAGATACCTGTGCATTTCCTTGACTCTGGCCATTACCACCACTTCCAGAAACTGAGGCACCAAAACTAGCATTGTCATGCTCATTGCCATAACTTAATGTTTCCCCATTTTCCTCACCATCCTCACTTATTCCAGCATCTTCATCGTCATCGTCGTCGTCGTCATCGTCACCTTCATCTTCGGAAGTACTTCCAGCTTCCTTTTCTAGCATTTCAAGCTCATCAAATCTAGCCATCATCCGAGCATGTTCCTCATCTGATATCCCCCCAGAAGAACTTGAAGCCTCTGGAAAAGATATGTAGAAAAACTAGTCATGCTGAAGCAGAAGTTGTTACTTGCCAACAAATGTAAGTGCTAAAGGTTTCCCACTGCTTCATTTGAAGGCAGCAATCATCTCAGCACAACGAGATAGTCTTAATATAATGTCTACAAAAATAAATATACTAAGAAAAAAAAAGCTCTCAGCCAAACAACATTCAATTGTAGAATGAGATCAATAGGCCAGCTTTCTGCAAGATTACTCTAGATCTTGTCAATTCAGGAATAATCAAGAAGTATAACATGTCAATGAAAGTCAATTTGGATAGGGCAAATTTGAATCTGAACCCCAAGGACTCACAAGTGGGATATGCATGTCAGTACGACATCATCATTACAGTTCAGCATACTAAGATGACAAAAAGAGCCAATACATTCTGAAGATAAGAAGGATGCAGAATATCAGTAGCTAAATAAATAAAAAACTCCAAATGACTACCTGTTTTTGATGAAATTATTTCTGTGTCTTCTTCATCATATTCTTCCCTTATTTCAACAAGACCCTCCTGCAGGCATCAATATAATTAAACATCCAGTTAGAAGTAATTTTGCACAGAAGCAAAACCCACAATTAAACTATAGGCTGAAGACCAACATGAGAATACTTATTGAATTTGCTAAGACAATAGAGTATAACATAATGACAGATCAATCATATTGAGTAACTCAGTTTGGAGCCGAAAAGGTTATATTGCTGCACCTCAATGTAGTATGTACTATATAGTAAGACCACACCCTTTTTATACAGAAGGATCTACACTACTTTCCAGGGCATAGATTAACAAACATGTTAGGAACAAGAAGCACCCAGCTTTCAATGTAACAAGGCTAAGATGTTATAGCTTAGTCTGCATGCTATACGAGTATTACAAGTGCAGAGTCCATATGTCAGCATAAGTCTAATGTAATTCAGTATCAATTTCCATTTCCCCTTACCAGTGACCTCAACCAAATTGCTACAACAGTAACCTCTTACCTAGCTGAACACTAGCATAGAAATACACCATGTCTGAAGATTTCACAAGAGGCAAGAGCCTTACCGAAGCCTCCGCAGCGGTGGACTCAAAGAACTTGGCCTCAGCCTCGAGGTCGGAGATGGTTGCCTTGATGGCCTCCATTTGAGCCTCCAACTCCATCCCTCTCCTGTGCAGTATCTCGGTCGTCTGCTTCGCCGACCTATCAGCATAGTACCCATCCCCTAGAAGCACCTAGAGTACAACCCAAAATCGCAAGCACACATGTTACGGTTGCAGGCAGCAATACAGGCAGATAGAAGCACCAAGACCAAAGAATCTGTGGGATGCCATACCAAGAGCTCGTTAGTGTGGATCAAGCTCCCCGGGAAAAAGGCGGCACCGCCAAAGGGGACCTGCGAAACCAGACCGAGGGGTTACTAAATTGGCTTGAGGCAAGTAGCTATGCTGCTAAATAGGATGATTAAGAGGAGGTAGGGATGAGTAAGAGACCATGATTTGGTGGGAGAGCTCGTCGGGGAGGCGCTGGACGAGGTTGACGAGGGCGGCGTTGTCGGCGAAGAAGCCCTGGACGCGCGCGAGGTCGGCGCGGCGGTCGGCGATGGCCTGGGCCACGCGGGACACGGCCCTCCTCGTCTCCTCCGGCGAGAACGCGGAGGCCAGCGGCGTCGCCGTCCCCTTCCTCGCCGTTGCCATCGCTGCCGCTGCCGCTGTCGCGTTCTGCTCTGCTCCCCCCAATCCTCCCAACCCCTGCGTCTGCGCCGAATAAGTCGGAAGAGGAGGCTGGGTGTTGGGTGTTGACGCCGACGGCGGAGAGCGTGTGCGGCGTGGTGGCCACCTGCGGCGAAGAAGGCGGCGGCGGCGGCGGCGGCGGCGGGTCGACCCACTAGTCGTCTCCCCTGGCCCCTAACCTCCTGATACCGGGGAGTGGCCTTTAGTTTTTGGGTCGGGCCACTGAACCAATGGGCCCAGTAGGGGAACATATCTTTGTCTAAAAAAAAGAATAGGGGTCGTGAAGCACCGTGTAATTTCCCCTTTTTCGAGTTGTGTTTGCTTGTGAAAGCACCGCTTGTACTACTCGCAGTAGTTGTGATTTTCCTCCTTTTTTCTAAGCAGCACAATGGTGCATAAAAAAAAAACCATGAAAACCTAGGAAAAGCCAGGCAAAACACGAAAACCTGAATAAGTGTGCAGAAAACGATTTGTCCGTATAAAATGCCTTACTAAATACTCCCTCCGTCCCATAATTCTTGTCTTGGATTTGTCTAAAAATTGATGTATCTAGTCACGTTTTAGTGTTAGATACGTCCCTATCTAGACAAATCTAAGACAAGAATTTTGGGACGGAGGGAGTACTCTCTTCGTCCGAAAAAACTTGTCATCAAAATGGACAAAAAAGGATGTATCTATAACTAAAATACGTCTAGATACATCCTCTTTTATTAATTTTGATGAGAAGTATTTCCGGACGAAGGGAGTATACCACGGGGTGTATATGCCTTGAGGCTACTTTAATCTGACGCGAGTCATGCACATTTCACAAATTCAAGACAGATAACTCAGATTTTGCCAAGCCCCACAGACATAGATCCTACAGTTAAAAGCACCAATAACACATGTTTGTTCTCCATTCATGTTAATGAATCTTACTATTTTTCTTTCTAGGGCATATTGCTCATCTCCTTCTTAATACTGATTATTTTCAAAAAAAAATCTAAATTATGTGCATGTCATGCAACCAACTTTAGTACTTCGGTTAGGCTAATATAAAGTAGTGAGTTTTGCTACGTAATAATACAAAGAGGATATTGAATGAGGTGTATTAGAAACATACAGTTTGTTGGCCATTAAAACATTATCATAAGAACCGCATAAGGTATTTCCCAACTTGTCAAATTCACGTGAATGGAGTAATTATTTTTTGGGACTAACTACATTTCTGCATGCACTGCACCATATTTGAAGAACCACCACACATAAAAGCCAACATCAGAGCGTCAGTTAGGAAACTGGTACATACAGTTCAAATTATTTGTCCTTACAGTTCAAATTCTTTGTCCAGTTCTGGTATATGGCTTCTAGAGAAGCTCAAGGGTCCACAATGCATCATCGATCAGCTTACTTTGGATGATGATCAAGACTCCCAAAATGCCTTTTTTCATAGGCTCTTCAAGGCACAACATCACCCATGTTCGTTCCGGAAATGTGCTTGTTGCCATTATGTGCCATATAATTGAGCAAGAACCTACCTCTGCCTGCCCAACTGTATCATTTGATAATTCAAGGAAAGGTCAAGTCTTTACAAAAATGCTCAATTCCCCATCAATTTGAAATTGTAAGGTGTATTCATTTTTAAAAAAATCCAAACTTATCTAATTTTGACCAAGTTTATAGAGAAAAATATAAATGTCTACAACAGCAAATCAGTGTCATTAGATTCATAATGAAATATTTTTCCATGTTTTATTTATTTAGTATTGTAGGTGTTGGATGTATTTCGTTATAGATTTGATCTAACATAGAAAACTTTAACTTGTGTACAATGAATTCACCTTATATTTGAAATAGAGGGAGTAAATGTTGGGACCAGATCCACGCACATCATCTGAAACCCATGTATTCGTGAGGTGTGACGTTAGTTTTGGCCAATCTGCCCATGGACGGAACCTCACTACCATAGTTGGCAGACCAACCCACATAAAAGTCATGGAGACTCACATCTACGCCAAGTTCACCTTGTGGTCTGTTCCTAAACTTTTCTGATGGCAATGCTCTTAGTTGCGACGCCATCAGGTTCCAAGCCAAACCAAACCAAACCTGGGAGCACTATTGACTGATAAATTAAGATAACTTTTGCATAAAGGTTTTGTCATAATTCATCACCAAGATGGGTGGCATTGCACGAAGGTTTGCATAAAGGTTTTGTCATAATTTTGCCAGCTTCTTCGATTTGATTGGTAGGAATTATCGATATGTTCATTTTGATTTATAGCATTGTAAATGTTCACCTTTGTTGCCCGTCGTCCGGTGTATTTGAAGGTTGCCAATTTAGGTTCCTGAACAACAAGTGAGCTTATGTCAAAATAAGCATGTCAAATATTTGATTCTGTTAGGGTCACTACATGGTGAAAGGTGCTCAGGCACACATCATTGTTGGGTTTTCTCATGTCATGTCATGCTTGGTTTGTCACTGAATCTTGAGAATGTCACGCGAGTGTGCAGTAAAACTTGTATGACTTGACGTACAAATGCATTGTTCATAGTGAAGTTAATATCATTGTATGTGCTTAAAAATTATGTCATGATTCTGTAAAAAAAATGGCATCTTCTACCAGATAAATAAGTAGTAATGGTAAAAATAATATATTTTTTAGATAGTCTCCATGTGTGGAAGGTTTGAACGTTGAGATATTAGTTAGTGTGCATTAGTTCTTCCCACGGAAACCAGAGAGAGAATAGCGAAATGAAATCTAGATTTCTTGATGTGTTTGTATTTAAAACAAGAAAAGTGCAAGATAGTAAAAATTGCCGTATGTCATGATAAAAGTCTAAAGAAATACGGATAACAATGTTTGCACACCACCGATACACATACAGATGGGTACCACTGCTATCCTAACCATTCAATTATTGGTTGGTTTCAAACTTTCAATAACAGTGATTTTATTTGTCAATAACATATTATGTGTTTGATAGTATGATGTGTCTTAGCTGATTGTCAAAAAGACGACATTGTCCTCGATTACTTTAGCTCTGCGAGTAACATCTTAATTTCTTTTTAAAAGCCATTGGCAACACGCAGACATTTTACTAATTAGATGGAGGTGGGGAGACGTCGGATGAGTGCCACCTTTGAGAATGGGTGAGAATATATTCCGCGATCGCGAATGAGTGCCTATGGTGGGTGTTGAAATATTAGGCAAATTCATCATTAATTTCAGTAAATAATTTATGACTAGAACAAAAAGTAGCATGTAACAATCTAACGTACTAGATGAATAGTAAAACATGCAAAAAAGCATTGCACATGTAACAATAACTACATATAGAAACATGAACATTTCATGATGGATGTATTATTTGTTATCTGCTACGGAAGGAGCGACGTTGTTGATGACGATATTGAAGGAAATATGCCCTAGAGACAATAATAAATTTGTTATTTATATTTCCTTATATCATGATAAATGGTTATTATTCATGCTAGAATTGTATTAACCGGAAACTTAGTACATGTGTGAATACATAGACAAAACAGAGTGTCCCTAGAATGCCTCTACTAGACTATCTCGTTAATCAAAGATGGTTATGTTTCCTGACCATAGACACGTGTTGTCATTTGATGAACGGGATCACATCATTGGAGAATGATGTGATGGACAAGACTCATCCGTTAGCTTAGCACTATGATCATTTAGTTTTAGTGCTATTGCTTTCTTCATGACTTATACATGTTCCTCTGACTATGAGATTATGCAACTCCCGGATACCGGAGGAACACCTTGTGTGCTATCAAACGTCACAACGTAACTGTGTGACTATAAAGATGCTCTACAGGTGTTTCCGAAGGTGTTTGTGGTGTTGGCATAGATCGAGAGTAGGATTTGTCACTCCGAGTGTCGGAGAGGTATCTCTGAGCCCTCTCGGTAATACTCATCATAATAAGCCTTGCAAGCAAATGACTAATGAGTTAGTCACAAGATGATGTATTACGGAACGAGTCAAGAGACTTGCCGGTAATGAGATTGAACTAGGTACGATGAAACCGATGATCGAATCTCGGGCAAGTAACATACCGTTGACAAAGGGAACACCGTATGTTGTTATGTGGTTTGACCGGTAAAGATCTTCGTAGAATATGTAGGTGAAGGAAATATGCCCTAGAGGCAATAATAAAGTTATTATTTATTTCCTTATATCATGATAAATGTTTATTATTCATGCTAGAATTGTATTAACCAGAAACTTAGTACATGTGTGAATACATAGACAAAACAGAGTGTCCCTAGTATGCCTCTACTTAACTAGCTCATTGATCAAAGGTGGTTATGTTTCCTAGCCATAGACATGAGTTGTCATTTGATCAATGGGATCACATCATTAGAAGAATGATGTGATGGACAAGACCCATCCGTTAGCTTAGCACTATGATCGTTTAGTTTTACTGCTATTGCTTTCTTCATGACTTATACATGTTCCTATGACTATGAGATCATGCAACTCCCGAATACCGGAGGAACACCTTGTGTGCTATCAAACGTCACAACGTAACTGGGTGATTATAAAGTTGCTCTATAGGTGTCTCCGAAGGTGTTCGTGGTGTTGGCATAGATGAAGAATATGATTTGTCACTCCCAGTGTCGGAGAGGTATCTCTGGGCCCTCTCGGTAATACACATCATAATAAGCCATGCAAGCAAATGACTAATGAGTTGGTCACGAGATGATGTATTACGGAACGAGTAAAGAGACTTGCCGGTAACGAGATTGAACTAGGTATTGAGATACCGACGATCAAATCTCGGGCAAGTAACATACCGATGACAAAGGGAACAACATATAATATGTAGAATATGTAGGAGCCAATATGAGCATCCAGGTTCCGCTATTGGTTATTGACCGGAGATGAGTCTCGGTCATGTCTACATAGTTCTCGAACCCGTAGGGTCCGCACGCTTAACGTTCGGTGACGATCGATATTATGAGTTTATGTGTTTTGATGTACCGAAGGTAGTTCGGAGTCCCGGATGAGATCGGGGACATGACGAGGAGTCTCGAAATGGTCGAGACGTAAAGATCGATATATTGGACGACTATATTCGGACATCGGAAAGGTTCCGAGTGATTCGGGTATTTTTCGGAGTACCGGAGAGTTACGGGAATTCGCCGGGGAGTATATGGGCCTTATTGGACTTTAGGGGAAAGAGAGAGAGAGGAGGCTGCCCCCCCAATGCTTAGTCCGAATTGGACTAGGGGGAGGGGAAGCGCCCCCTCCTTCCTTCTCTTCTCTTTTCCCTTTCCTTCTCTCCTACTCCTACTACTTGGAAGGGCTCGCCATAGAGAGGGCCGGCCCTCCCCCTCCTCCACTCCTTTATATACGGGGGTGGGGGGCACCATATGAAAACACAAGTTGATCATTGATCTTTTAGCCGTGTGCGGTGCCCCCCTCCACAGAAACACACTTCGGTCATACCGTTGCAGTGCTTAGGCGAAGCCGTGCACCGGTAGCTTCATCATCTTCGTCACCACGTCGTCGTGCTGATGAAAATCTCCCGTGAAGCTCAACTGGATCAAGAGCTCGTGGGACGTCATCGAGCTGAACGTGTGCTGAACACGGAGGTGTCGTACGTTCGGTGCTTGATCGGTTGGATCGCGAAGACGTTCGACTACATCAACCGCGTCACTAGACGTTTCCGCTTTCGGTCTACGAGGGTACGTAGACACACTCTCCCCTCTCGTTGCTATGCATCTAATATATAGATCCTGCGTGATCGTAGGAATTTTTTGAAATACTACGTTCCCCAAAAGTGGCATCAGAGCCAGGTCTATGCGTAGATGATATGCACGAGTAGAACACAAGTGAGTTGTGGAAGATACTAGTCATACTGCTTACCAGCATGTCATACTTTGATTCAACGGTATTGTTGGATGAAGCGGCCCAGACCAACATTACGCTTACGCTTACGCGAGACTGGTTCTACCGACGTGCTTCGCACACAGGTGGCTGGCGGGTGTCAGTTTCTCCAATTTTAGTTGAATCGAGTGTGACTACGCCCGGTCCTTGTGAAGGTTAAAACAACACATACTTGACGAAATATCGTTGTGGTTTTGATGCGTTGGTAAGAACGGTTCTTGCTCAGCCCGTAGCAGCCACGTAAAACTTGCAACAACAAAGTAGAGGACGTCTAATTTGTTTTTGCAGGGCATGTTGTGATGTGATATGGTCAAGATGTGATGAGTTATACGTTATTGTATGAGATGATCATGTTTTGTAAAGTTATCGGCAACTGGCAGGAGCCATATGGTTGTCGCTTTATTGTATGAAATGCAATCGCCATGTACTCCCTCCGTCTAGGTGAATTAGACATCTTAGAAGGTGCACCGCAACCTAGGCATAAAGAGATTGGGCAAGGAAAAAAATTGAATCACGGTTGAAGCCAATCACATCATTTCTTTCTCAATTAAAAGCGTGCTATTAATTAGAAGACCTTTTCAAATCCCAATAGCGTGCCGCAGAAATTGCATGCGTTGGTCCTCCAATTAATAGATGTGGTCTAATTAATATGCATGCAACTAGTACTACTCTTTCGCGCCTTAGTGTTTTGGGATTATTTCATTTTCGTAAGGTGACTTACACACCTAGACGGAGGGAGTAATTGCTTTACTTTATCACTAAGCGGTAGCGATAGTCGTGGAAGAAATAGTTGGCGAGACAACAACGATGCTACGATGGAGATCAAGGTGTCGCGCTGGTGATGATGGTGATCATGACGGCGCCTTGGAGATGGAGATCCAAGGCACAAGATGATGATGGCCATATCATATCACTTATATTGATTGCATGTGATGTTTATCTTTTATGCATCTTATTTTGCTTAGATCGATGGTAGCATTATAAGATGATCTCTCACTAAATTTCAAGGTATAAGTGTTCTCCCTGAGTATGCACCGTTGCGAAAGTTCGTCGTGCCGAGACACCACGTGATGATCGGGTGTGATAAGCTCTACGTTCACATACAACGGGTGTAAGCCAGTTTGGCACACGCAGAATACTCGGGTTAAACTTGACGAGCCTAGCATATGCAGATATGGCCTCGGAACACTGGAGATCGAAAGGTCGAGCGTGAATCATATAATAGATATGATCAACATAAGATGTTCACCATTGAAAACTACTCCATCTCACGTGATGATCGGACATGGTTTAGTTGATATGGATCACGTGATCACTTAGATGATCAGAGAGATGTTTGTCTAAGTGGGAGTTCTTAAGTAATTTGATTAATTGAAATTTAATTTGTCATAAACTTAGTCCTGGTAGTATTAGCATATCTATGTTGTAGATCAATAACTCGCAATGTAGCTCCCCGTTTGTTTTTATATGTTCCTAGAGAAAACTAAGTTGAAAGATGTTAGTAGCAATGATGCGGACTTGTTCCGTGATCTGAGGATTTTCCTCATTGCTTCACAGAAGAATTATGTCCTTGATGCACCGCTAGGTGACAGACCTATTGCAGGAGCAGATGCAGACGTTATGAACGTTTTGACAAAAGCTCGGTATGATGACTACTTGATAGTTTAGTGCACCATGCATTATGGCTTAGAACCGGGACTTCAAAAACGTTTTGAATGCCACAAAGCATATGAGATGTTCCAGGAGTTGAAATTAGTATTTCATACTCATGCCCGTGTCGAGAGGTATAAGACATCTGACAGTATATTGCCTACAAGATGGAGGAGAACAGCTCAACCAGTGAGCATGTGCTCAGATTGTCTGGGTACTACAATTGCTTGAATCAAGTGGGAGTAAATCTTCCAGATAAGATAGTAATTGACAAAGTTCTCTAGTCACTATCACCAAGTTAGTAGAACTTCGTGATGAACTATAATATGCAAGGGATAACGAAAGTAATTCCCGAGCTCTTCGCGATGCTAAAATCGGTGAAGGTAGAAATCAAGAAAGAGCATCAAGTGTTGATGGTTAACAAGACAACTAGTTTCAAGTAAAGGGCAAAGGTATAGAAGGGGAACTTCAAGAAGAATGACAAGCAAGTTGTCACTCCCGTGAAGAAACCCAAAGCTAAACTCAAGCCTGAAACTAAGTGCTTCTACTGCAAAGGAAATGGTCACTCGGAGTGGAACTGCCCTAGATACTTGGCGGATAAGAAGGATGGCAAAGTGAACAAAGGTATATTTGATATACAAATTATTGATGTGTACTTTACTAGTATTCATAGCAACCCCTGGGTACTTGATACCGGTTCAGTTGCTAAAATTAGTAACTCGAAACGAGAGTTGCAGAATGAACAGAGACAAGTTAAAGGTGAAGTGACGATGTGTGTTGGAAGTGGTTCCAAGATTGATATGATCATCATCGCACACTCCTTATACTTTCGGGATTAGTGTAGAACCTAAATAAATGTTATTTAGCATTTGCATTGAGCATGAATATGATTTGATCATGTTTGTTGCAATACGGTTATTCATTTAAAGTCATAGAATAATTGTTATTCTGTTTACATGAATAAAGCCTTCGATGGTCATACACCCAATGAAAATAGTTTGTTGGATCTTGATCGTAGTGATACACGTATTCATAATATTGAAGCCAAAAGATGCAAGGTTAATAATGATAGTGCAACTTATTTTTTGGCACTGCCGTTTAGGTCATATTGGTGTAAAGCGCGTGAAGAAACTCCATAGTGATGGACTTTTGGAATCACTTGATTATGAATCACTTGGTGCTTGTGAACCATGCCTCATGGGCAAGATGACTAAAACTCCGTTCTCCGGAACAATGGAGCGAGCAACTAATTTGTTGGAAATCATACATACTGATGTATGTGGAACGATGAGTGTTGAGGCTCGCGGCGGGTATCGTTATTTTCTGACCTTCACTGATGATTTGAGCAGATATGGGTATATCTACTTGATGAAGCACAAGTCTGAAACATTTGAAAAGTTCAAAGAATTTCAGAGTGAAGTAGAGAATCATCATAACAAGAAAATAAAGTTTCTACAATCTGATTGTGGAGGCGAATATTTGAGTTACGAGTTTGGTCTTCATTTAAAACAATGTGGAATAGTTTCACAGCTCACGCCACCCGGAACACCACAGCGTAATGGTGTGTCCGAACGTCGTAACCGTACTTTATTAGATATGGTGCACTCTATGATGTCTCTTACCGATTTACCACTATCGTTTTGGGTTATGCATTAGAGACAGTTGCATTCACGTTAAATAGGGCACCATCTAAATCCGTTGAGACGACGCCTTATGAACTATGTTTTGGCAAGAAACCATAGTTGTCATTTCTTAAAGTTTGGGGTTGTGATGCTTATGTCAAAAAGCTTCAACCTGATAAGCTCGAACCCAAGTCGGAGAAATGTGTCTTCATAGGATACCCAAAGGAAACTGTTGGGTACACCTTCTATCACAGATCTGAAGGCAAGATATTCGTTGCTAAGAATGGATCATTTCTAGAGAAGGAGTTTCTCTCAAAAGAAGTGAGTGGGAGGAAAGTGAAACTTGATGAGGTAATTGTACCTTCTCCCAAATTGGAAAGTAGTACATCACAAAAACTAGTTCCAGTGATTCCTACACCAATTAGTGAGGAAGCTAATGATGATGATCATGAAACTTCGGAGTTACTGCTGAACTTCGTAGATCAACCAGAGTACGTTCCGCACCAGAGTGGTACGGCAACCCAAGTTCTGGAAGTCATGTTGCTAGAAAATGATGAACCTATGAACTATGAGGAAGCGATGATGAGCCCAGATTCCGCAAAATGGCTTGGGGCCATGAAATCTGTGATGGGATCCATGTATGAGAACAAAGTGTGGACTTTGGTTGACTTTCCCAATGATCGGCAAGCAATTGAAAATAAATGGATCTTCAAGAGGAAGACCGACACCGACGATAATGTTACTGTCTACAAAGCTCGACTTGTTGCGAAAGGTTTTCGACAAGTTCAAGGAGTTGAGTACGATGAGACTTTCTTGAAGGAAATATGCCCTAGAGGCAATAATAAAGTTATTATTTATTTCCTTATATCAAGATAAATGTTTATTATTCATGCTAGAATTGTATTAACCGGAAACTTAGTACATGTGTGAATACATAGACAAAACAGAGTGTCCCTAGTATGCCTCTACTAGACTAGCTCATTGATCAAAGATGGTTATGTTTCCTAGCCATAGACATGAGTTGTCATTTGATCAAACGGGATCACATCATTAGGAGAATGATGTGATGGACTAGACCCATCCGTTAGCTTAGCACTATGATCGTTTAGTTTTACTGCTATTGCTTTCTTCATGACTTATACATGTTCCTATGACTATGAGATTATGCAACTCCCGAATATCGTAGGAACACCTTGTGTGCTATCAAGCGTCACAACGTAACTGGGTGATCATAAAGATGCTCTACAGGTGTCTCCGAAAGTATTCGTGGTGTTGGCATAGATCAAGACTAGGATTTGTCACTCCGAGTGTCGGAGAGGTATCTCTGGGCCCACTCGGTAATGCACATCACTATAAGCCTTGCAAGCATTGTAGCTAATGAGTTAGTTGCGGGATGATGTATTACGGAACGAGTAAAGAGAATTGCCGGTAACGAGATTGAACTAGGTATTGAGATACCGACGATCGAATCTCGGGCAAGTAACATACCGGTGACAAAGGGAACAACGTATGCTGTTATGCGGTTTGACCGATAAAGATCTTCGTAGAATATGTGGGAGCCAATATGAGCATCCAGGTTCCGCTATTGGTTATTGACCGGAGACGTGTCTCGGTCATGTCTACATAGTTCTCGAACCCGTAGGGTCCGCACGCTTAAGGTTTCGATGACAGTTTTAGTATGAGTTTATGAGTTTTGATGTATCGAAGGAGTTCGGAGTCCCGGATGAGATCGGGGACATGACGAGGAGTCTCGAAATGGTCGAGACGTAAAAATCGATATATTGGACGACTATATTCGGACATCAGAAAGGTTCCGAGTGATTCGGGTATTTTCGGAGTACCGGGGAGTTACGGGAATAGAGGAGAGAGGCCAAAAGGAAGGAGGCGCGCGCCCCCCTTCCGGTCCGAATTGGACAAGGGGTGCAGCCCCCTTTTCCTTCTCCCTCTCCCCCTCTTTCCTTCTCTCCTACTCCGGAAAGGAAAGGGGAATCCTACTAGGACTTGGGAGTCCTAGTAGGACTCCCCACACTTGGCGCGCCCCCTCTAGGGCCGGCCTCTCCCTCCCTCCTTTATATACGGGGGTAGGGGGCACCTCTAGACACAACATTTGATCTCTTGATCTCTTAGCCGTGTGCGGTGCCCCCCTCCACCATAGTTCTCCTCGATAATATTGTAGCGGTGCTTAGGCGAAGCCCTGCGATGGTAGAACATCAAGATCGTCACCACGCCATCGTGCTGACGGAACTCTCCCTCGACACTCAGCTGGATCGGAGTTCGAGGGACGTCATCGAGCTGAATGTGTGCTAGAACTCGGAGGTGTCGTAGTTTCGGTGCTTGATCGGTCGGGCCGTGAAGACGTACGACTACATCAACCGCGTTGTTCTAACGCTTCCGCTTCCGGTCTACGAGGGTACGTAGACACACTCTCCCCTCTCATTGCTATGCATCTGGTAGATAGATCTTGCGTGATCGTAGGAAAATTTTGAAAATACTACGTTCCCCAACATTTCTCACCCGTAGCGATGCTTAAGGCTGTCCGAATCATGTTAGCAATTGCCGCATTTTATGATTATGAAATCTGGCAAATGGATGTCAAAACTGCATTCCTGAATGGATATCTCAAAGAGGAGTTGTATATGATGCAACCAGAAGGTTTTGTCGATCCTAAAGGTGCTAACAAAGTGTGCAAGCTCCAGCGATCCATCTATGGACTGGTGCAAGCATCTCGGAGTTGGAGTATACGCTTTGATGAGGTGCTTAAAGCATATGGTTTTATACAGACTTGTGCTGAAGCCTGTATTTACAAGAAAGTGAGTGGGAGCACTACATCCTTTCTGATAAGTATATGTGAATGACATATTGTCGATCGGAAATGATGTAGAATTTTCTGGAAAGCATAAAGGAGTGTTTGAAAGGAGTTTTTTCAAAGAAAGACCTCGGTGAAGCTGCTTACATATTGAGCATCGAGATCTTTAGAGATAGATCGAGACACTTGATAAGTTTTTTCAATGGGTACATACCTTGACAAGTTTTTGAAGTAGTTCAAAATGGATCAGTCAGAGAAGGAGTTCTTGCCTGAGTTATAAGATATGAAGTTGAGTAAGACTCAAAACCCAACCTCGGCAGAAGATAGAGAAAGAATGAAAGTCATTCCCTATGCCTCAGCCATAGGTTCTATAAAGTATGCCATGCTGTGTACCAAACCTATTGTGTACCTTACCATGAGTTTGGCAAGGAGGTACAAAAGTGATCCAGGAGTAGATCACTGGACAGTGGTCAAAATTATCCTTAGTTACTGGATGACTAAGGAAATGTTTCTCGATTATGGAGGTGATAAAGAGTTCGTCGTAAAGAGTTACACCGATGCAAGCTTTACACTAATCCAGATGACTCTAAGTATCAATATGGATGCATATTGGAAGTGTGAGCAATTAGCTAGAGTAGCTCCATGCAGAGCATTGTAGACATATAAATTTGCCAAATACATACGGATCTGAATGTGGCAGACCCATTGACTAAACCTCTCTCACAAAGCAAAACATGCTCACACCTTAATACTATTTCGGTGTTAATCACATGGCGATGTGAACTAGATTACTGACTCTAGTAAACCTTTTTGGGTATTGGTCACATGGCGATGTGAACTATAAAGGGTTAAGTCACATGGTGATGCGAACTTTTGGTGTTAATCACAGGGTGATGTGATCTAGATTATTGACTCTAGTGCAAGTGGGAGACTGAAGGAAATATGCCCTAGAGGCAATAATAAAGTTATTATTTATTTCCTTATATCATGATAAATGTTTATTATTCATGCTAGAATTGTATTAACCAGAAACTTAGTACATGTGTGAATACATAGACAAAACAGAGTGTCCCTAGTATGCCTCTACTTGACTAGCTCATTGATCAAAGCTGGTTATGTTTCCTAGCCATAGACATGAGTTGTCATTTGATCAATGGGATCACATCATTAGGAGAATGATGTGATGGATAAGACCCGTCCGTTAGCTTAGCACTATGATCGTTTAGTTTTACTGCTATTGCTTTCGTCATGACTTATACATGTTCCTATGAGTATGAGATTATGCAACTCCCGAATACCGGAGGAACACCTTGCGTGCTATCAAACGTCACAATGTAACTGGGTGATTATAAAGATGCTCTACAGGTGTCTCCGAAGGTGTTCGTGGTGTTGGCATAGATCAAGAATAGGATTTGTCACTCCCAGTGTCGGAGAGGTATCTCTGGGCCCTATCGGTAATACACATCATAATAAGCCTTGCAAGCAAATGACTAATGAGTTGGTCATGAGATGATGTATTACGGAACGAGTAAAGAGACTTGCCGGTAATGAGATTGAACTAGGTATTGAGATACCGACGATCGAATCTCGGGCAAGTAACATACCGATGACAAAGGGAACAACATATGTTGTTATGCGGTTTGACTGATAAAGGTCTTCGTAGATTATGTAGGAGCCAATATGAGCATCCAGGTTCCGCTATTGGTTATTGACCGGAGATGAGTCTCGGTCATATCTACATAGTTCTCAAACCTGTAGGGTCCGCACGCTTAACGTTCGGTGACGATCGGTATTTTGAGTTTATGTGTTTTGATGTACCGAAGGTAGTTCAGAGTCCCGGATGAGATCGGGGACATGACGAGGAGTCTTGAAATGGTCGAGACGTAAAGATCGATATATTGGACGACTATATTCGGACATCAGAAAGGTTCCGAGTGATTCGGGTATTTTTCGGAGTACCGGAGTGTTACGGGAATTCGCCGGGGAGTATATGGGCCTTATTGGTCTTTAGGGGAAAGAGAGAGAGGAGGCTGTGCGCCCCCCAATGCTTAGTCCGAATTGGACTAGGGGGAGGGGCAGCGCCCCCTCCTTCCTTCTCTTCTCTTTTCCCTTTCCTTCTCTCCTACTCCTACTACTTGGAAGGGCTCCTAGTTCTACTAGGAAAGGGGAATCCTACTCCCGGTGGGAGTAGGACTCCCATAGGGCGTGCCATAGAGAGGGCCAGTGATAACCCTCAACCGTAAGGGATCGAGATAGTCTTCGCGGGTAAGAATAACCCAATTTATTGATTCGACACACGGGGAGCCAAAGAGTATTTATAAGCTTTGACAGTTGAGTTGTCAATTCAACCGCACCTGAAATATACTTACTTGCAACAAAAGATAAGTGGTAACAGTGATATGATAGTGATAATAGTGATAGTAAAAGTAAACAGCAAAAGTAAATAGTGAAGGTAAATGGCAAAAGTAGCAACTAGTGACAAGCAGGGTTTAAAACACTGTAGGCTAGGGAGATGGATGGTTGGGCGCTGCATGGATGAGATAGATTCTAACTTGGGGCACGGCACACGGAAAAGTAATGATCATCTAGGCAAATATCAAACATTAGGCATGTATCCCGTAGGTAGTTGTACGTGCTTGCAATAAGAACTTGCACAACATCTTTTGTCCTACCATCCCGCTACGAACGGGGCCAAAAGGAACTTATGGAGATTAAGGTGCTCCTGTCAAAGAGCACCGGAACAAAGCAATGAACTCAATGGATACATGTAATCCTCAAACTACAGACCATCCCCTTTGGTGTCCCAAGTTGTCACTTTTGGGATCGCCGGTTCCGAACCGTAATAGGTGCAAACAACTCATAGATAGGATCACGAACACAAATATATTCATGCAAACACATATGGTTCAGATCTGAGATCATGGCACTCGGGCCCTAAGTGTCAAGCATTAAGAATAACAAGTTGAAGCAAAGATGATAAACACCATAGTAGATGATAGGCAACATGCCCCCAACGATCTGACAAACTATTACATGATCTAACTCATCCAATCCCTACCATCCCCTTCGCCTACAGCAGGGGAATTACTCACACATGGAGGGTGAAGTCATGGAGGGATGATGGAGTGGTGATGATGATGACGATGGCGATGATCTCCCCTCTCCGGAGGCCAATTCAGCCTCCAGATTAGCCCTCCCGAGGAAGAACAGAGGGTGGCGCCGGCTCCGCGACGGAAAACTGTGAAAAGAACTTCTGATCTGGGGTTTCCGCGTCGTGAGTAAAAATACGAGGCAAAGTAGGGCACCAGGGGGTGTGGGCCCCACCCAGGCGACCCCCCGGCGCGGCCCAGGGGGGTGGGGGGGGGGGCGCCCACAGGGCGCCTGGGCACCCCCTGGCCCCCTCTGGCCCCTCTTCTGGCCCCTGGTTCCTTCGGGTGCGTAGATTTTCTGTGATTTTTCGTGGATTTTTCTGAGATACCTAAAAATCCGTTTTCCTGCACACAATAAAACCATACAGACAGCTCTGCTGAAAACAGCGTCAGTCTAGGTTAGTTTAGTTCAAATCATGCAAGAATGAGGTCAAAACAATATCAAAAGTGTTTGGAAAAGTAGATACGTTTGAGACGTATCAACTCCCCCAAGCTTAGCATATTGCTTGTCCTCAAGCAATTCAGTTCAACGAACTGGACGCGACAAAGAAAACTTTGACAAACTCTTTTGCTTCATTAGATGTATATAAGCATGTACTACGAAAAGAGTCTAGCAAGTATTAACACAGTACTATGAGGACAATGCAAGGAGCAATCCTTCTTTCAAGTGACTAGTCACAAATACTTAAAAGTAAATAATATACTACTGAAAATCAAGACAAGATTACATTGCACATAGCTTGAGCATACTAGGGTGGTATCTCGCTAGTCTCCATGAGTGAAGCAAAACATAAATGCAGAAACTCCTCCAGAGTTTTAAAGGAGACTAGAACTAAGAATTTCAGAATAAATCATATCACAAGTATGCAGAAGACAATGTAATACTTTAGGACAATGCACATTACACTCAGAATGACAATTATGCTCTCCTAGTTAGTGCTTTGAAGAAAGAAGGTGAAGACTCTCGAACCGTGGCTTTTGTTGGCAAAGTTGAAAACCCGTGATCGGAAACAAAAACTAAACATGTACCAGAGCTCTTGGTTTTTAGAAACAGAGGTAAAAACGTTTTTGAGAGGTGCATATTTCGTCAACGAATGCTAGTAGATAACTCAATCACTTTTTGAGTGGACAAGTCTCGAGGAACGGCTCCCGCATGAGGACGATCACATCCTCTTAATCTCCTTTGTTTATCACTGCCAAAGTTTTCTGATTTCTCATGAACAAAGCGTGAAGGAGGGTTTGTTTGTTACATTATCTTTTTGAGCCGGGCGCACTCGATGCCAGTTCCTTCTCATATTAAGGGTTTGCACATTAGACATGCAATCCAGGGGTGAAACTTGTCCAACTTAAAAAGATCATGAACTAACTACTACTTCCTCATGAGCTAAAACATAGGCACAAAAAGAGAAATGTTTTTGATTAATTTCGAGATGGTACACGAAAGTCTTCGTTAGGAATGGCAGGTAAATACCATGTATAGGAAGGTATAGTGGACTCATATGGCATAACTGGTTTTAAGGATTTTGGATGCACAAGCAGTCAGTCCGCTTAGTACAGGTGGAAGTTTAGCAAAAGACTGGGAAGCGACCAACTAGAGAGCAATAACGGTCATAATCATGCAGAGCGACAAAGCAACATTGAATCGGGCATGAAAGTGATATAACTATTCTGAAACTCAAAGATCATCAAGGCAGAGTAGACTTTTTAGTCTTAACATGTGTAAGCATGTGCCAAGTCAATCCAAAAATTCTCTAAAGGGAAATACCACCTTAGTATACCAGACTATGAACAGTGCAATGCATGTAGATCATTTCAATAACACATTATATACTCTAGTTATTCGAGACTAGCCTCAAGGAAAGCATGAACCACTGAAAGAGCATTGTAAACATAGCACTATGTCGCTACAAGCTGGTCTCTAGATCATAAGTACAAGCATATGTACAAAAGTAGAAACAAAAAGAGTTCATACCGGTCTTCCTTGTTGCTTCCCTTCAGTCGATCTTCGTCATTACTGCTTGTCACTTGCACGATTGAACATAGGAAATATAATTAAATGCCATCACAGACTCGAGCTGAACTCTGAAAACAAAGCAAACTAAAGAGAGAAAGGAAATCTTTTTGGATTTTTCAAAGGTTGAATAAAAGAAAAAGAAAGAGAAAATCTTTTTGTTGTTTTCGCAAAGAGAGAAATAAAGAAGAACGGGCAAAAACTTCGAAAAGATCAAAGTGAATAAAACGGATAATACAATGGAAAAGTGAGAGGGGCACGTACTCCCCCAAGCTTAGGCTTTTGGCCTAAGTTGGTAGCAGCTACTGCCCCCAGGAGCCTCCTGCTCCGGGGGTATGGTGGTGAGTCCAAGGGTCGTAGAAGGATGGTGGCGCGTACACCGAACTCCTCGGAGTCTCCCACGAGGAAGGTTCCGAGCGCCAAACAGAGGAAGAACCTTCACCAAACTCGGTGGCGGTCTCTTCCTAAAAATGTGGTAACTCACCGTGCTTCTCCTCGTCGGGCACAACCTCCTCCATGGGGTTATGAAACTGATGCTGGACCATGAACTCATCGAACTGGACAACATCAAAGGACCATCCATTCCTGCGAGAAAAATCAAACAAAAGAGGTGCAGGTAGACGGATCTCGCGTTCCGCGGTAGTTCCGAAATGCAAGATATAAACAAGATTATCAAGCTCAGAACCCATGGTGACAAACTTATGCCTTTTCATAGCAGCAATATCAAAGCTTAAATAAGTAAAAGGATTATCATCTGGGTGTGGGGTGCCTCCAAGATGTTCTAAGATAAGTGTGGCATAAACGCCACCATATAAGTCCCCCTTGTTACCGTTCATAGCAAGGCGTCGAGCAATTAAGGCACCCAGATTATAATCAGACCTCCCTGAGAGGGCTGCTGCCAGGATAGCAATATCCGGAGCAGAAATGCTGCTCGTGTTGTCACGAGCTAACACCCCTCTGGCAATATAATATGCAAAATACCTGAGGTGAGGAAATAAGATGTTGGAGATCTTCGACCGATGAATATCCCTCGTACCCATACTGCAGAGAGAGTTGATGACGGTTTTCAGCTCGGAGGGCTAAGTGGCCATCCTAGCCGTCCTCCCAACGTTTGGCACACCTATTATTTCACAAAAATTTCCCAAAGTCATGGTGATAAGATCATTGTAAATTTTAAACTCAATAGCACCTGAATCAGGATTATATCTAAAACTGTTAATGAAACTGGAGGTGAGTTTTTGATACTGGGTAACACGGCTCGTGATGAGTCGTGTCAAACCTGCATTAGCACAAAGATTATAAAACTCATCCTTGATTCCCGCAGCTTCAAGGAATTCATCACATGGAAATGTCATCGCACGTGCTGGACTTGTGTCTTCCAACAACTCCAGGGGCACATGATCTTCATTATAGCTCACCCTAGCAGTCGATGGTGAAGCTGCGGCTCTAGTAACTCGATCGGAGTGTGCGGGCCTCCTATTCTCAAGCCACCCTTTTGCCCTTCCTAACAAACTCATTTCTGATTTTTTTTTTTGCAATTTACAAAAATGAGGATTAAAACAAGATGAGTTAAGGCAGACTACTCAACTCACTTGCCCAAGGCATAAACTTGCATCAAAACTTGGAAAATAACTTTCTACACATGCATGCAAGCTCATCTCTACAGCACCAAGAACTACTAAATACTCACAAATGAGGTCACCAATCAAAAATCTAATTGGAGGGGTGGAGGAGTCACATACCAGGGAGTATTTGCTCAAAATTTCAGCTCAAATGAGGGGCTGTAGAGAGAGATCGAAGAATCGCCTCCAAGAACAGCAAGAACACAAGAACAAGTGCAGAACTCGCGTTTTTGGAGAAAGAGAGAGAGAGAGAGGAAGAAGACATACCTGTAGGGGGGGTCCTGTGGGCCCCAGGTGCCCTGTGGGCGCGGCTAGGGGCTGGGCCGTGCCAGCTGGCCGCCTGGGCCACTGGTGGGCCCCCCTGGCTGGCCCCAGGACTTTCTGGGTCTCTCCCGACGTGGAAATTTCTATTTAAATTTTTCTGGAATTTTTCTGAAAACTTCACTGTTGAAATTTTTTCGAAGTTCAAAAAGCTGCGGAACTCTCTGAAAACTTGAAGTAGTGAGTAGTATTGTGAAGCTTCAAAACATAAATACTTGGTACAGCAAGTAGGACAAAAACTAAAAACAAATGAAAACATAACAAGCTCAACTTTTTATCTATATAAGCATGTTCACTAGTAAGGTTGATCAAGTCTTACCAACAAACAGGCGATATATAGAGCAAAAAGTCTCACCTCCTACGAAGTAGTTACTAAACCTTTAATTTGATGGACATTGTCCCCACCATGATAGTTTCATATTTGTGAGGCACATGTAGTGGACAGTCCCATTCTCCAATTTTCACGGTCTCGATATTCTCTATAGAGTTGAGGGCATGCCTCCTGTCGATCTTCTTCGGAAAATATACCGTGTGTTCTTTATCATTCACATGGAAGGTAACCTTCCCTTTATTGCAATCAATAATAGCACCTGCGGTGTTAAGGAAAGGTCTACCAAGAATAATGGACATGCTCCCATCCTCGGGCATGTCAAGCACAACAAAATCAGTAAGAATTAAACAATTAGCAACCTCTACGGGAACATCCTCACAAATACCTATCGGAACAGCGGTTGACTTGTCAGCCATCTGAAGGGAGATATCTGTAGGAATTAGTTTCTCTAAACAAAGCCTCTCGTAAAGAGAGAGATGCATAACACTCACTCCTGCTCCAAGATCACATAAAGCAGTTTTGACATAATTATTCATTATGGAGCAAGGAATGGTGGGTATACCTGGATCACCGAGCTTCTCAGGAATCTTGCCACTGAAAGAGTAGTTAGCAAGCATAGTAGATATTGCATCATTAGGAACTTTTCTTTTATTAGTGACAATATCTTTCATATATTTTGAATAAGGAAGTAACTTAATAGCACCAGTCAAAGGGATTTGAAGAAAAAAAGGTTTAATCCACTCACAAAACTTATTGTAATGCTCTTCTTCTTTAGATTTGACGGACTTACCTGGAAAGGGCATGGGTTTCTGTACCCATGGTTCTCTTTCTTTCCCATGTTTTCTTGCGATGAAGTCTTCTTTAGTGTACCTCTTACGTTTGTCAGGTGCTTCTTCCTCTCGAACTTCAGGCGGATCATTCTTCTCACTATCCTTACCTTCAGGTTCAGCACCGTCTTCAGTCTCAGCATCGGATATAGATACACTGTTGGGATCAACAGCTGGCTCTTCATCTGCAATAGGATCATTAGAATTGTCAGTCTCCTTATGTTTCTTCTTTTTCTTTGGAGAGCCGACAATTTCTTCTTCCTGCATTTGAGAATCCTGCTCGATTCTCTTCGGATGTCCCTCTGGATAGAGAGGATCTTGAGTGCTAGTTCCTCCTCGGGTCTTAATCCTGAAAGCCAGCAAATTATCTTGTTTGGCATTGTTAGCAAGCAGATCTCTTTGCACATTAGAAATTTGGTCAAGCTGAGTTTGAACCATATGAAAATGCTTCACAAGACATTGAACATCATTAGCTGTTCTATCTAAAACATCAAGCAGTTTTTTGATAGCAAGAGAATTATCATGCAATTGACTTTGTATCCTCTCATTAAAATGGTTTTGTTTCATAATAAAATTATCAAACTCATCTAAACATTGATCAGGAGGCTTACCATGAGGGATGTCACTTGCGTAGTAGGCTCACACAGCTTCTCAATAGGGGGTAGATTCTTCACGTCTTCAGCTTTAATACCTTTCTCTTTAATAGACTTCTTTGCTTCTCGCATATCTTCGGGGCTTAGAACAAATATGCCCCTCTTCTTTGGTGGTGGAGGTGGTTCAGGGACGGACCAATCTTCATGGATTTTGGCAATCCTGCCCATCAAATCTTCCGCATCATCCGTTGTTCTTTTCCTGAAAACACAACCAGCACAACTGTCCAAATAGGACCTGGATTCATCAGTTAGACCAGCATAGAATATATCGATTAATTCATTCTTAGGAATTTCATGTCCTGGTCTAGCCCGAATCAGACCGCAGTACCTCCCCCAAGCTTTAGGGAGGGACTCATCCTGCAACTGTTTAAAGTTATAAATTCTTTGTAAAGCAGCATGTTGCATGTGAGCAGGAAAGTACTTATCTACAAAAGAGTGAGCTAAGTCTTGAGGACTCTTAATGGAACCGCATGGGAGTGAATCATACCATGCTTTAGCACCTTCCTTCAAGGAGAAAGGAAGAAGCTTGGTGATATAAAAGTATCGTATCTTCTCATCTGTGGTAAACAGGCCACCTAACTCACCGAGTTTAGTCAGGTGTGCAATAGCATCATCATTTTCTCTGCCATAAAAGGGGTCAGCTTCAACCATAGGTATAAGTGAAAGATCAACAGAGAAATCATAATCAGGATCATCAATGCATATAGGAGATGTAGCAAATTCAGGATCAGGAACGGTTTTGTTCTTCAAAGAGTGTTTTTCAAATAGTTTCTTAATAACTTCAGGGTCAGAGCCAGAAAACTCTGTCAGTTCCCTGCATAAATCTTCATCAAGCATATAGTAATCATCATCAAGGAGCCTCTCTTTGAGTTTACTCAAATCAGGATAATCATAAGTTTCACCAATAGGGTAGCGAGTAACAGGAAGTTCAATTCCAGACTTTTTAGCAGCAGCAGCAATTTGTTTCTCAAGAGCATAACCAAGCGAACTAATATCATCAAAAGTAGTAGAGGCATCATCAAGAGTATCGGACATAGTAACAGATTCAGTAGGAGCATCATGTGGTGGTGGTGAGGCAAACTTACTCATAACAGAAGGTGAATCAAGTGTAGCACTAGTGCTCAGAGCAGTACCTCTTCTTGTAGTGGATAGTAAGATCGGAACCTTGGGGTCTACTTTCTTACCCATAGTGGATGAAGTGCAGCAGGTAGGATACCTCAAGTAGACTTGTAAATATTGCTATGCTCCCCGGCAACGGCGCCAGAAAACGGTACTTGATAACCCTCAACCGTAAGGGATCGAGATAGTCTTCGCGGGTAAGAATAACCCAATTTATTGATTCGACACACGGGGAGCCAAAGAGTATTTATAAGCTTTGACAGTTGAGTTGTCAATTCAACCGCACCTGAAATATACTTACTTGCAACAAAAGATAAGTGGTAACAGTGATATGATAGTGATAATAGTGATAGTAAAAGTAAACAGCAAAAGTAAATAGTGAAGGTAAATGGCAAAAGTAGCAACTAGTGACAAGCAGGGTTTAAAACACTGTAGGCTAGGGAGATGGATGGTTGGGCGCTGCATGGATGAGATAGATTCTAACTTGGGGCACGGCACACGGAAAAGTAATGATCATCTAGGCAAATATCAAACATTAGGCATGTATCCCGTAGGTAGTTGTACGTGCTTGCAATAAGAACTTGCACAACATCTTTTGTCCTACCATCCCGCTACGAACGGGGCCAAAAGGAACTTATGTAGATTAAGGTGCTCCTGTCAAAGAGCACCGGAACAAAGCAATGAACTCAATGGATACATGTAATCCTCAAACTACGGACCATCCCCTTTGGTGTCCCAAGCTGTCACTTTTGGGATCACCGGTTCCGAACCGTAATAGGTGCAAACAACTCATAGATAGGATCACGAACACAAATATATTCATGCAAACACATATGGTTCAGATCTGAGATCATGGCACTCGGGCCCTAAGTGTCAAGCATTAAGAATAACAAGTTGAAGCAAAGATGATAAACACCATAGTAGATGATAGGCAACATGCCCCCAACGATCTGACAAACTATTACATGATCTAACTCATCTAATCCCTACCATCCCCTTCGCCTACAGCAGGGGAATTACTCACACATGGAGGGAGAAGTCATGGAGGGATGATGGAGTGGTGATGATGATGACGATGGCGACGATCTCCCCTCTCCGGAGGCCAATTCAGCCTCCAGATTAGCCCTCCCGAGGAAGAACAGAGGGTGGCGCCGGCTCCGCGACGGAAAACTGCGAAAAGAACTTCTGATCTGGGGTTTCCGCGTCGTGAGTAAAAATACGAGGCAAAGTAGGGCACCAGGGGGTGTGGGCCCCACCCAGGCGACCCCCCGGCGCGGCCCGGGGGGGGGGCCCACAGGGTGCCTGGGCACCCCCTGGCCCCCCTCTGGCCCCTCTTCTGGCCCCTGGTTCCTTCGGGTGCGTGGATTTTCTGTGATTTTTCGTGGATTTTTCTGAGATACCTAAAAATCCGTTTTCCTGCACACAATAAAACCATACAGGCAGCTCTGCTGAAAACAGCGTCAGTCCGGGTTAGTTTAGTTCAAATCATGCAAGAATGAGGTCAAAACAATATCAAGAGTGTTTGGAAAAGTAGATACGTTTGAGACGTATCAGACAGCCCTCCCCCTCCTCCACTCCTTTATATACGGGGGTGGGGCGCACCCCGTGAACACACAAGTTGATCATTGATATTTTAGCCGTGTGCGGTGCCCCCCTCCACAGAAACACACCTCGGTCATACCGTTGCAGTGCTTAGGCGAAGCCCTGCACCGGTAGCTTCATCATCTCCGTCACCACGCCGTCGTGCTGATGAAACTCTCCCACGAAGCTCAACTGGATCAAGAGCTCGTGGGACGTCATCGAGCTGAATGTGTGCTGAACGCGGAGGTGCCGTACGTTCGGTGCTTGATCGGTTGGATCGCGAAGACGTTCGACTACATCAACTGCGTCACTAGACGCTTCCGCTTTCGGTCTATGTCGGGGATATACCCCGTGGTATGAACCGGCCAGAATTATAACCCGGCCGGACTTGGCGTTTTACTTAAGACGGTTTACACTTGGCAATTTACTGGTAACCCGGCAGGCGGATCATGGATGACAAGGCCCAAGGCCCAGAAGGCCGGTTCATATATGGTGGGCCGGTTTATGAAGAAAGCACAAGGGATATTCTCCTACAAAGGAAGCAAGACTAGGACTCCTTGTAATAAAGCAATCCTAATCCTACTAGGACTCTACATGTAACCCGCCCCTTCAACATATATAAGGAGGGGCAGGGCTCCCCAAGAGGACAAGTTACAAGGGAGAAGTTTAGACAAGTTTCTAGGGTTAGACACAAAGAGCCGGTTTACCGGCGACACCACGAGGATCATAATGAGACCTAGCCTCAAATAGCACGTAGGGTTATTACCGGATGATGTTTCCCGGGGCCCGAAGCTGTCTAAATCCTTGTCTTACATCGCGTCTCTCGATTCCGCTCAACCCCTCTCAAGCTACTACATAGATGCGCGGCTCCACACCTAAAGTCCGTTAATCCGGACATCTGACGTGTTAATTCCACGACAGTTGGTGCCCACCGTGGGGCCTGCGCACGGTGGTGTAGAGTTCTTGGAGGGATCTCTCCTAGGGATCGAGGGGCTCACAATTTTTCAGATAAAGAAGAGCCGAGTTGCGTCTGTTTGCACGGTCACATGTAACCAAGCGATCCGTCATGGCCGGATCACTTTCCGCTGCCCCGCCGCGAGAAGCTATGGGAGACGCCGAGACCGTCACCTGAAGCCGGATCGTACAAGGAATCCACCAGGAAGTTAAGAAAGGAAAAATTACTACAGGGATTTAGCACGTGATGACGTGAATATCAAAGAAAAGGGATCCAGAGAAACACAATATTGGACTCCAGATCGAGTCAGACTCGGACTCATCAACCGTGCGCCCGCCTGGGACCCGACCTGAGTCGCCGCCGCCCTTGTTGCCTCGCATTGCCTTCGCCTCGCAGGGGGCCTGCTGATACGTCCAAAATGTATCTATAATTTCTGCTTGCTCCATGCCTCTTTTGGGTGATATTGCTATGATATTTATACACTTCCATACACTTTTGATCATATTTGGACTAACCTATTAACTCAGTGCACCCCAGTGCTAGTTTCTGTTTTCGGCTGTTTTTGTATTTAAGGTTTTCACGTTACGAGAACTGCCAGGAAAAATCCAGAAAAATTATATAAAAAATCAGCGTTCCAGAAACTACCGTGCGCCCGAAGGACAGCCCGGGGGGGGGGGTGGCACCAGGGCCCTGGCGGCGCGCCCCCCGGGCCGCGCCGGGGGGGCGCCTGGGCCCCCGAGGCTCCTCCGATGCCCCCCATTGGCATATATTTAAAGCGTCTCCCGAAACCCTCGAAGGAGGAACTCTTTTCGCGATCCCATCTCTGTTCCGCCGCCGCCGCCGCTTCCAAGATCGGGAGCACCAGGCGAACTCTTCCCGGCACCCTGCCGGAGGGGAGGATCACCACCGGGAGCCTCTCCACCACCATGGACGCCTCCCGGATGAGTTGTGAGTAGTATCCCTTGGACCATGAGTCCATGACAAGTAGCTATGTGATGTTCTCCTCCCGTTCTTGTGCTTCACTAATTAGTCCTCGTGAGCTGCCCTACATGATCGAGGCACATATGTAATCCTTATGCTGTTGCTATGATGAGTTTGCTGGGATCCGATGGATTATGAGATTATGTTCAGATTGTGCTTGAGTAATATATTTGATCTACCTATTTTATATTTATGTTCTTAAGTAATTCTTGCATGTTCTCCGTTGTTATTTATTGCTTTGGCCAAGTAATAGGTAGTGACTCCAAGAGGGAACGTTATGCTTGATTGTGGGTTCATGCCCCTCGATGACTAGTTTGAGTGACAGAAACATGAGTCTAGGGGATGTGCTGTTGCCACAAGGGGGAAAACAACGGTGCTTGTGCCCGCGGGTGCAAGGATTGTTTACTTTACGCAAAGTTCTTTTAATGCAGTTGTCTGTTGCATTGAGTTTACACTATGGGTGGGACTCGCAACTTAATACCAGCAAGATGTTCTGGATAGATATCTCAAGGTGGATGATTAGTAGTAGATATTGATGGATTTCGGTCTACTTACTTTGGCGTACCGCCCATGCTTTGAACCTCAACCTTTCTTGCAATGTAGTCAACATTGGTTTGCGCACATGGTCCTGTCAATTGCCCAGCTGTAATTCGTTTACCTCACATAGCTGTTTTATCGTCTTTTGGGAGAGAGACATCACTAGTGAACATCATGAGACTCCGGTCCATATTACCATCATTGATCACATCCGCTATTTACTTTTCGCTTTTATTTACTATTGCAATTATATCTATCACTACTATCACTTGCGTTTAATCCTTTGTGAACTACAAGGCCGGAGGGATTGACAACCTCTCTGTACTCGTTGGGAGCAAATTTATTTGTATCTGTGTGCAGGTCCACGTTGATTGCTAATATCTGGCGCCGTAGCAGTTGACACCTTCTTGTTGAACCTAGGAGTCTCTGGGGATTCGATCCTTGGTATCTTTGCCAAGGGAAAAACTTCCGCAACACTACATCTCACACCTTCCACTTGGGGTAACCAACGAGGGGCGAGAAGCCTAGCAAGAGTTTTTCTGGCGCCGTTGCCGGGGACTCCACTCTTCAAGATAGGGGAGTTGCACGCTATCTTTTACCTTTGCTTTTAGTCTTGTTAGTTTACCTTCCAGTTTTTGCTTTAGTACCTTTTTATCGAAAATCACAAAAATAGTTATCTCGTTCTTTAGTTGTTGTCGGGGGAAACTGTCCACCACGAACACCTATGGGACCGGAGCCCCTTCTACGTTGAGGTAAGGGAGCGGAGGGAGCACGGAGAGCAGATCGAGGAACACACGCGGGCAGTTTTACCCAGGTTCGGGCCGCGCGGACGCGTAAAACCCTACTCCTGCCTTAGGTTGTATTGAGTTCTTGAGCTCGGGAGCTTGAAGAGCTACAGTACTAGCTACACCGAGCGAGAGAGCTGTCTAGGTTTCGAACCCTTTCTACGTTGTGCATGGGCCTCCTTTTATAGCTCAAGGGGTCACCGACAGGTGCCAACGTCGAGGAGGGTAAAAGTGTAAATTTGGTGGTAGTTGTAAAAGTGTGTGAATAGTGCATGAACAGTGGTCTTCACCTAACCTTGACAGTGGGGGACAAGGGCATTAAATGCCCGTCGCCGTCGACCCCAAAAGCGCCCGTCCTTGCTTCTCCGTTCGCCACGGCGGTAGCCTCGTCACCGTGGCCTGCCACCGTGTCCCCCAGGCTGCACAGCCATCCGCCACGCGTCCCTGGAAGGGCCCCAGGGCGACGCGTGGGCCGATGAGCTGGAGCGTGGGCACACAGCGCAGGTTTCCCCGGCAAGCACCTTGCCGGGGTCTTGATCTTGCCGGGCCCGGAAGCTTGTCGCTCCCCGGGTCCAGCCGGGGCGCAGGGTGCGCCGAGGCATCTTTCGAGATACGCATTCCTTGGCTTTCCTGGCAAGCTCCTCTTGCCAGGGTCTTGCGTTTAAGTGATAATCTTGAGCCTGGTGCGGCCTTCCCGGCAAGCTCCTCTTGCCGGGGTCTTGACCTTCTGTCTTGTATACTTTGTTTTTGAATGGCTTCATAAGGACCAGAAAAGGTTTCCGGCGAGCACGCGGTAGACCCTGCCGCGGGAAGCTGCTACTGCCCGTGCACAAGTTGGGGTACTAAGGTACCCTTATCTTAGTACACCGACAGGAGCCCCCGGGCCTGGGCCACACATGGTGCCGAGCGCTGTTGGGCCAGGCCCAAGACAGTGCACGGGCACGCAAGGCCCACGGCAAGCCGTATCCCCTTCCGTATCCGCCGCATCCCTCCCTAACGGCACGCGTCGATTGCGGTGTCGTGGGAGAGATCGTGGCCTTGTTCTTTAATGGGAAATGCGGAACGTCCCCCACTTCCCCCTTAAAAGCAGAGGAAGCAGGGGCAGTTCCCCTTCTTCGTCTTCATTGCGCCTGTCTTCTCCAAAAACCTCCGCTGCTTCTTGCCTCCGCCCCTCCTCCGCCGTCTTCCACATCCGCGGCGCCGTCGAGCTCCTCGCCTCTTCCCTCGCCGCCTCCGCCATGGCTCCGAAGAGCGACAAGGCGAAAAGCGACAAGGCCAAGAACGACAAGGCCAAGAAGGAGAAGTCCGAGCAGGCGGCGAAGCTGGCCGCCCTGCGGAAGAGGAGCGTGGTCTTCGCGCCGAGGCTTGGCGCGAGGGAGCTGCGGAACAAATATTATCTGTTCTGGGCGAGGGAGACCAAAGCTCATCCCCGCACCAGAGCCTTCCCCGCCGTCGCCAAAGATATGTTTCCCGGCGGGTACTTCTTCTTTGCTGCATTTTTCCACTGTGGTCTGTGCCCTCCGTTCTCGGAGTTCTTTTGTGATATCATGAACACATATGGCCTCCACCTCCTAGATTTCACCCCCAACGCCATTCTTACGATGGCCGTTTTCGCACATGTGTGCGAAAACTATGTTGGGGTTCATCCCAATGTAGCCCTTTTTCGCCACTTCTTCATGCCTAGAGTAGAAGCTGGCGCCCCCCTCTCCGGCGGCATCTCCTGGATCTTCAGGTTGAACAAGAAGGACTCGTACCTGAAGGAAGAACTCCGCGGCAAGTGGGAGGAATGGAGAGCCGATTGGTGTTGGGTGGTGGAGGATAAGCCGGAGCCCTTCACTGCGCCGCGCACAACTGCCATAGTGCGCGGCAGGGATTGGAGCGAATTGGCCCCGGAAGACAACAAGCTCAGTATTGCCCTCATCAGGATTATTCGTCTCCGGGTCGCCAATCTGACCATCGGAGAGGTTGGGGCAGATTTCCTCCGCCGCCGCATCGCCCCCTTACAAGAAAGGAAGAGGGCTGCCTGGGAATTCGGCAACGCGGCGGATATCATGAGGCTGCGCCCTGGATTAAACTATAACTTCACTGCTCTGGAGTTGAAGGGGATGGTCCGGGAGCTCTTCAAGCATGACCCGGCCCACCCGGAGTGGTTCAAACCTTCCCGGGGAGTGGTGCCGCTGTGCAACAGCACTGCCCGAGATTCCTTGCGCGCGATGATGCCTGCGTGCGACTCCCATGGCATCATCCCCACCTGGATCGAGCCTCCGCCGGATACTGTGCTGAGCTTCTTTGACAACTTGGTCGAGACGCCCAAAAACACCGAGGAGAACAGGGGCCTCACCCGGGCCACTACGGCTCGGGATATAGCTTACATTGCCACCAGGATGGAGGAGGCCGCTGCAGCTGCAGCGGCGGGTGACTTTGGGTACACCGTGTAAGAGGCACAGGCCGCGGACGCGGTGAGCCAAGCGGAGGAGGTGGAAATCCTCAAGCTGCTCAAGCTTCCGTCCGAGGAGTTTGCCGGGGTGCCTTCCGTGCAGTTTGTCGGGACGAGCGAGGTCGCCGGGGGGAGCGAGGTCGCCGGGGGGAGCGAGGCCGCTGAGCATGGTGCTGGGTCCAGCGGGCCTGCCGGGGAGGAGGAGGACGTCGGGGCTGACGAAGACTCTGGTGGATCTCTGGGTCTCGATGACGATGCCTCCTCATCTTCAGAGAACTCCCCGCCTCCGGCAAGTCCTAAGCAGCAACCGAGGAAGCGTCTCCGCAAGGCGGCTGAGGCGGCGAGGCCACAGGCGCCCCGACAGCAGCCGGCGCGCCGTGCGACGCGCGCCACCAAGACGAGCGAAGTCGTCAAGGAGGCGGCCCGCGCTCATGCGCCAAGCGGAGGAGGATCTTCCCGGAGCGGAACGGGTGTTCCTTCTGCTCCTCGGGCCTCGGCGACGACGGGGGCTCGGTCTTCGCAGCCCACAGCCCCGGAGACCGCCAAGCGCCCGAGGGAGCCTTCTCCTCCAGCTCCCCGCGCGGGAGCAAACCAGGCGGAGTTTGATTTCTCCGCCCTCAGCTCCGACGACGAGGAAGAGGAGTAAGCACTTGTACTTCTTTAGTTTCTTCGATTTTGTCTTGATTTTCCTTGTTGATTCTGATCTTGTTTTTGTTTTGCCTTCAGGACCCTGACCCAGCGGATGGCGAAGAGGGCCAAGATCCCCGTGGTCGAGGTTGAAGACGACTCGCCCGCCGCGGCGACCGGAGACGTGCCAGCGACAAGCTTGCCGGATCAACCTGCTGCTCCGAGGAGCAGCCCCCAGCGCAGCCCCCAGCGTAAGTCTGGTTTTTGAGTTTTCTGCTTGACGGGCGCGCTTGAGATTGTTGCTTGTACTGATATCTTGATGTCTTGTTGTCTTGTGCAGAAGTGGAGCCGCAGCCGCAGGAGCACCAGGAGGTCGCCCCCGAAGAGCCACTTGCTCCACCCTCCCCGCCAAGGACGGACTCCCCGGCAAGGGAGAATGCTCCGCCAAGGACGGGCACCCCGCCAAGGGCGGGCACCCCGCCAAGGGTGAGCAGCCCGACGAGGGTGAGCACCCCGCCACGGGAGGGCGCGGGCGGCCCTCCGCCAGCAGGGGCCACCACTCCGCCGCCAAGGGTGGATTCCCCGGCGAGGGAGCCTGTCGTTGAAGAAGTCCGCGAAGGTAAATCTTGTAGCTTCTTCTTCTTGAACTTGTCTTTTTGGATATTTGCTTGACTCTTTCTTTTCTTTTTTCTTCTGCTAGATCCTCCTGCACCGGAGCGGATGGAAACGGAGGCCACCGGCGAGGAGGGCGTGCACGGCGACGGTGGCAACGCCACTGCTCCCGAGGGTGGGGCTGGAGCCGACGAGCCTGCCGCTGAAGAGACCGCCCCGCCCGCAGATGCTGCGGCTGGGGAAGGGACCGGCGACCACACTGCTGGCCCGGAGGCAGCAGGAGCGTCAAGCGCTGCACCGACCGCCGATCCTTCCGCCTCTGCGGCTGGGCAAGGCGTCTACCTGGAGGCCCCCAACGGGGTTTTCATACAAGTCCCGTGGGGGACCTCGTCTCGGGCCCCCGTGGAGGGAGAGACCTTTGACGAAGAGGTCCTCGCCTCCGTGGGGTTGAAGGTTGTTGAAGCGCCTGGCGGTAGCGACAAGCCCGAAGAGGAAAAGCTCCTTCGCCGGCTTCTGGCTCTGTACCGGGCCAGGCAGGCGAAGCTGGAGTCTCGGGAAGCTCTCACCGCCAAGGCTGGAGCTGACTTGGAGAAGCGCGCCGCGGAGCTCCGTGCCGCCAACCAGGCGGCCCTCCGCAACTTGGCGGAGGAGCGCGAAGGGCTTGCCGAGGAGCAGCAAGCATTCCTCCTTGAGAAAGCTGAGGCCGAGGAGCAGCAGCGACTGGCCGCCGAGGAGCTGTCCCGGCGAGAAGGAGCGCTCAACCAGCGGAAGGTCGACCTCGATGCCCACGAGGACGACCTCACCGCCCGGGAGCAGGCCATTGGTGGGGCCCTGAAGAATGCGAAGGCTGCCGCAGCCGCCGCAGAGACCGCCAAGAAGGACCTGGAGGCCAAGGTGGAGCAGCTGGAGCGGTACCTGAAGGCGAGCGCGGACAGAATCACCGCGCTCAATGTGGAGCGGGAGAAAGATGCCCACACCAACTCTGACTTGCAGGTACGTCTCTCCAAGAAAGGCGACGAGCTCACTGCCGCCAAGGATTCCATTGCTGACTTAGAGTTGAAGGTCTCCACTCTGACCGATTCGCTCGACGCCGCCCGGGACCGCGAGACGAAGCTGGAGGACGAGCTCCGCAAGGAGCGGAACTTGGTGGAGAGCGCCGCCGTCTCAGCAAACAACTTCAGCCGGGCGGTGGAGCAGTGGACTGACGATCTGGTCACCTCCGCTGCCAATATTGACAAGGAGATGGTGGCACTGAGGGCGGAGCACCTCGCGTACTCCCCGGACGAGAATCTCCCCCACAGCGCCAAGTTAAGTCTGTTCTTCAGGGGAATAGCGCCGGCACTTGCGCGGCTGCAGGAGAAGATCCCCGTGCAGCTGGCCGACGAGGCGCGTCGGCTCTACATGGGCACCTTGGAGCGTGTCTTGACGAAGATCGTCTACCGCAACCCCGGCATCAACCTCGTCAACGACCTCCGCACCTTGCCGGCCGAAGCTGATCAGGAGGCGTTGAAGGCGCAGGTTGCCCACATCGTTGCCAAGGTGAACAAGATCACAAGGCGCGAAGGCGACCGCGTAGATTAGATCTCTTTCTTTTTGTTGCCCTTGCCGCTGCAAGGCATGTTATTGGACAAGAATCTATTAGTATCGCGGCAAGCTATCTTTGTAATATACAATCTTATTTCGAGCTATCATTGCAGTGTTATCTCCCTTGCTTTTGATCCTTCACTATGTATGCTTTTTACCCTACGCTTTTAGGGGACTTGCCGGCAAGGAGCCCTTGCCGCGAGCGCTGAGTGCTGGACTCTTAGCAGCCTGCTGGCAAAGGCCTTGTCGGCAAGCAACCTTGCCGCAGCTAGTCGCAGCACACTTAGACTGCTGAACGAACTCAAAAACGAAGTAAGGGCGCGACACTTGTCGCAGCTCACTTAAGCCGTTGAGCGTGCTCGAAACAGAGTAAGGGCGCGGCTAGCCACGGGTAGGTTCCTCCGCGCACAGGTTTTCCATACGAAGTGTGGTTGTTCAAGGAAGACAACTAGAAATTTTAAAAAATTTGAGTGCTCAAACTTTGATAACTTAGCTTTCACAGATTGTTTGCTTCCGGCAAGTCTTCTCTTTCTTGAACTGCACTTGGTTCACCCTCCATCTTCTTCCCCCCCGGCAAACTTGTGCGCGAGGAATATCCCTTCTGCTTGAGAGGGAAAGAAAAAGAGGAGGAAAAGCAAGTATAGAGCTTGACGGCTTGTTAGTGCTTACCGGGGATGTGTGTTGCACAAGGTGCCAAACGATGCATGCAAATAACAAAGAAAAGCATGGAAATGGCAAATAGTGCGAAACACAAAAGCTTTACTGATGCACGGGATCTGCGCCCGGCTTTGTACAAAGGTTTACATGCGACAGCGGCAAGACTCGTACAAAAGGTGGTTGCCGGAGCGGATCACGGCAACCGCGCCTTATGGGTGAAACTTGCGAAGATGCTCAATGTTCCAGGAATTGCTCACCGGTAAGCCTTCTTCGGTCTCAAGGCGGACAGCTCCGGGCCTTGTGACTTGTCTCACCCGATAAGGGCCTTCCCACTTCGGCGTCAACTTGTTGGAATTCTTGGCGGACTGAACACGCCGAAGAACAAGGTCGCCTTCCTCGAGACTCCTGGCCTTGACCTTGCGGCTATGATAGCGACGCAAGGCTTGCTGGTATTGAGCAGCTCGTACAGCAGCCTGGAGACGTTCCTCCTCGAGGAGCAATGCATCATCTTGTCGCAGTTGCTCTTGCTCGAGCTCATCATAAGCGAGCACTCGAGGAGATCCGTATACGAGTTCCGTGGGGAGAACTGCCTCTGCTCCATAGACAAGATTAAAGGGTGTCTGTCCGGTGGCTCGGTTTGGTGTCGTCCTGATTGACCAAAGAGCCGTCGGCAACTCCTCTATCCAGTTTCTTCCGCACTTGCGCAGCCTGTCGAAGGTTCTTGTCTTGAGCCCGCGCAGCACTTCAGCATTGGCCCTCTCCGCTTGACCATTGCTCCTCGGGTGAGCAACAGAAGCGAAGCAGACCTTGGCGCCAAGGTCTTGGACGTACTGCATGAAGGTGCGGCTTGTGAACTGTGTGCCGTTGTCGGTGATGATCCTGTTGGGGATTCCGAAACGGCAAACAATTGCCCTGAAGAACCTGACTGCTGACTGTGCCATCACCTTTCTCACCGGTTCCACTTCTGGCCACTTTGTGAACTTGTCGATTGCTACGTACAAGTACTCAAAGCCCCCGACTGTGCGTGGAAAGGGGCCGAGGATATCGATCCCCCAGACCGAGAAGGGCCAGGACAAAGGAATCGTTTGGAGAGCTTGAGCTGGCTGGTGAATTTGCTTGGCATGGAACTGGCACGCTTCACACTTGGTTACTTGTGCAGTTGCATCTTGGAGGGCTTCTTGCCAGAAGAATCCTTGCCGGAACGCCTTCCCGGCAAGTGCCCTTGCGCCAATGTGGTGGCCACATATGCCTCCATGTATCTCTGCCAACAGCTTCTGTCCATCTTCTCTGGAAATGCACTTCAACCTGACACCATTGAGTCTTCTTCTGTACAGTTCATTGTCAACGAACTGGTACATACTTGACTGTCTGGTTATTTTCTCTATCTCTTCTGGCTCATCGGGAAGTTCTCCAGTTTGCAGAAAACGGACGATCTGCTGTGCCCATGCCGGAGCCCGAGGCTCAACGGCAAGGACTAAAGGCATGAGGGCTGCTGCGGGAACCCCAGCTTCTACGGCAAGAACCTCCGGCTCTGCCGGAGCTGATGGTCCCCCGGCAAGCCTGCCGGGGCAAGGCTTGTCGGGAACGCTTGCTTCAACTGTACAGACCCTTGGATCTGCAGGGGCAAACTGTTCCTCAGCATCTGGACTGTTGATCTTGGGGACCTTGGCGGCGGCTTCTGGAAGGTCCGCCGACAAGTAGTTGCCGGAGACCAACTTTCTCTTTTTGTTCTGCCCAACTGATGGTGTAACGGATGGTTGAGTCAACTTGAGCAGGAAGGTCCCTGGTTCCACAGGTAACTTCATTGCAGCACACTTTGAAAGGCCATCTGCAATATCATTCTGAGCTCTTGGGACATGCTCCATTTGCAGACCTTCAAAGTGCTCTTCAAGCTTCCTCACTTCATCAACATAAGCTTCCATCAAGGGGCTCTGATAACTCTTATTCACTTGTCGGACCACCAACTGCGAATCTCCCCGCACAATCAACTTCTTGATCCCAAGCTCGGCTGCAATTCTGAGGCCGGCAAGCAACCCTTCATACTCAGCAGTATTGTTTGTCGCTTGTTCCCTGGGAAAGTGCATTTGGATAACATACTTGAGGTGCTCTCCGGTGGGCGCTATGAGTACCACGCCGGCACCAGCGCCTTGCAGCGAGAAAGCACCATCAAAGTACATCATCCATTCTTTGCTTGCTTCTTGGACGGGGATGCTTGTCTCTGGAACTTCTTCATCCGGCGTTGGGGTCCATTCTGCTATGAATTCTGCCAAAGCTCTGCTCTGTATGGTTGAAGTACTTTCAAACTTGAGACCAAAGCTTGACAGTTCCAGTGCCCACTCGACGATCCTGCCCGTTGCCTCTGGATTTTGCAATATCCTCTTCAATGGAAAGCGAGTGACCACTGTTATCTCGTGTGCTTGAAAGTAATGGCGCAGCTTCCTTGAGGCCATGAGGAGGCCGAATAGAAACTTCTGCACCCCAGAGTATCTTGATCTAGCCCCCTGCAAGAGGGAACTTACGAAATACACTGGGCGCTGCACCATCTTCCTTCGCACCTCACCTTGTTCCTGCGCAGACTTGTCCTTGTCGGGGCCAGAGCTTGTCGGTGGAGCCCCCCTGCTTGTCGCTGGATTCGCTTGCCGGGGATGTGGATTCCTCATCTGCCTCCCTCTCCGCTACTAACACAGCACTAACCACTTGATTGGTTGCCGCTAGGTACAGCAGCAACTTCTCTTGTGGTCTAGGTGCGACAAGTATTGGAGTAGAGGACAGGTATCCTTTCAAGTCCTGCAGCACTGCCTCCGCTTCCGGAGTCCATTTCATAGGACCTGCCTTTTTCAAGATTTTGAAGAAAGGCAGGGCGCGTTCTGCAGACTTTGAAATGAACCTGCTGAGGGCAGCCACACAACCGGCAAGTCTTCTCACGTCCTTGACGCGCTTCGGGGCTTCAATCTGCTCGATGGCTTTTATCTTGTCGGGATTGGCTTCAATCCCCCTCTGGGACACAAAGAACCCGAGAAGCTTGCCGGAGGGGACTCCGAAGACGCACTTCTCGGGGTTCAACTTGAGCTGAATCTTGCGCAGGTTCTCAAAGGTTTCCTCTAAGTCTTGGATCAGGGTATCCTTGCTCTTGCTCTTGACCACTATGTCATCCATGTAGGCTTCTACATTTCTGTGTATCTGTGGCTCAAAAGCAGTGTGCACCACCCTTGCAAATGTTGAGCCTGCATTCTTCAATCCAAAGGGCATGCGTATGAAGCAGTATGTGCCACATGGAGTAATGAATGCAGTCTTCTCTTCATCTTCCTTGGCCATGAATATCTGGTAGTAACCTGAGTATGCATCAAGGAAGGAAAGCAGCTCACATCCGGCGGTGGAGTCAACAATCTGGTCAATACGCGACAAGGGAAATGGATCTTTGGGACATGCTTTATTCACATCAGTGAAGTCTATACAAAGCCTCCATTTTCCATTGGCCTTGCGTACGACAACTGGATTGGCCAACCACGTAGGATGGATCACGCCTCTAACCAGGCCTGCTGCTTCTAGCTTCTTTATCTCTTCGGCGATGAATTCTTGGCGCTCCACGGCTTGCTTTCTGACCTTCTGCTTGACGGGCCGCGCATGAGGACAAACAGCAAGCTTGTGCTCAATTACCTTCCTGGGAACGCCGGGGATGTCAGATGGTTGCCATGCAAACACATCGACATTCGCCCGCAGGAAGGCAACGAGCGCGCTTTCCTATTTGTTGTCGAGCGTAGCGCTGATGGTGAAAGTACCACCAGTGCCGTACTCCTTGGCGGACCCCTTCTTGGTTGCCGGTGGAGCTGCCATTCCTTTCTTGCACTTGCCGGTGGAGCTCGATGGAGCGTCCTCGACGGCAGCGCAGCACTCCGAGGAGGTGCGTTTGCCGGAGTGGGCCCCAGAGCACTTGCCGGACTTGGTCTTGGTCTTCCCCCCGGGAGCTTCAGCGGCAAGTGTGTTGCTTTCTGCTGCGGCTGCTGCGTCCCGGTAGATCTTGTCGGCGCAGATAAGCGCGTCCTTCTTGTCGCTAGGGACAGAGATGACGCTTATCGGCCCCGGCATCTTGAGTACGTTGTAGGCATAGTGGGAAGCTGCCATGAACTTGGCGAGGGCAGGACGTCCAAGTATCCCATTGTACGGCAATGGGATATCGGCAACATCAAACGTGATCCTCTCCGTCCTGAAGTTAAGCTCCCCGCCAAAGGTCACTGGCAGAGTAATCTTTCCCTTCGGCTTGCTCCTTCCCGGGTTGATCCCCTGGAACGACCCGGTTTCTTCGAGCTCACCGTCTTGGATTTGTAGTTTCTTGATCACAGCCGAGGAGATCAAGTTCAGGCCAGCCCCGCCATCAACCAACATCTTGGTGACCTTGAGGTTGCGGATAGTTGGTGAGACCAACATCGGCAAGCACCCGACCGCTGTGGTACGGTCAGGGTGGTCCTCAAGGTCAAAGATGATGGGCGTGCCGGACCACTTCAGCAGCCTGCGTGACTCGACGGGTGGCTCAGCTGCGTTCACTTCCCGCACCCACTGCTTGAGTTGGCGGTGGGAAGTGTGCAGAGAGGCACCTCCGTCGACACACAGAACCTCTGTAGCCTTCTGGAACTCCTGCTCGCTGTTGTCTCCTTCTTCCATGTTGTCATCGTCGTCTTCTTCCTCATCCTTGTCGCGGCCCCGGGGAGGTCTATCACCTTGCCGCTGCTTGGCCTTGCCGCGGCGTCCTCCCCGGCCATTGAATGGCCGCTTCTTGCTGGGCTCTCCTCCGCCTCCTTGGGCCTTCTCCTTGTCGCGACGCTCGTATTCAGCCTTCTGCTGCTCTACGAGGTACTCGACTCTTTTACAGTTCTGAAGATCGTGGCCCTTGGTGTGGTGGATCTTGCAGTACTGCTTGTCGGAGCCTTCCTGCTTGTCGGCTGCCGCTACAGGGGCGGGCTCCTTGCCGGAACCGCCAGCCTGTGTCTTCTTGGCGGGAGCCTCCTTGCCGGATTGCTCGACAGCCAGCACCTCCTTGTTCTTCTTCCTTCTATTGTTCCGCCGCCGGCTCTTCTTTGCCGGGACAGCATCGTCGCTGTCGCTTCCTCCTGCGCCAGAGTCCTCTCCGGGGAGTTTCCTCCCCTCCTCAGCGCGCGCGCACTTGTCAGCCAGAGCGTATAGCTCGCTGACATCCCGGATCTTGGTCATGGCCATCTCTTCCCTCATGCGGCGGTTACGCACGTTCTGGTGGAACGCGCTGATAACCGCGGCGGGGTGGACGTCGGGAATGTTGTGTTGCACGCGGCTGAATCGTTGTATGTACTTGCGCAGGGATTCTCCCTCCTTCTGGGCGAGGATGTGGAGATCGCTCTCTTGGCCGTGGGGTTTGTGGCCGCCCGTGAAGGCGCCAACAAACTGGTGGCACAGATCCGCCCATGAAGAAATGGAGTTCTCCGGCAAGTGCATAAGCCAAGAGCGGACGTTTGGCTTAAGCACTAGCGGGAAGTAGTTGGCGAGGATCTTCTCGTCGCGTCCCCCGGCAGCCTGCACCGCGATGGTGTAGATGCCGAGGAATTCCGAGGGGTGCGTCTTGCCGTCGTACTTCTCGGGTACGTCGGGCTTGAAGTTCTTCATGCTGGGCCACTGGACTTGCCGCAACTCTCGGGTGAACGCGGGGCAACCTGCCGCGTACGGCAAGTCTCCTGGTTCACCGGGCGCGTGCATATCGACAGCGGTCCCAGCTCGATGATCGGATTGCCTTCTAGCTTCTCGTCGACGCTCGATGCGAGTCCGAGCGTCTTCTTGCCGCCTGTCGTCTAGGACTTGGCGCTGATCGCGGCGAGCCCGCGGATCCGACGACACCGTGGAGTCGTCGTCGACGTTGATCCGGCGGGGTGGCGATTTCTGCTTCCGCGGCGGGGAGTGCACGGTAGTCGCACCCCCGGCGGTCTTGTTGCCATCGGCCTTCGCTTGATCGACTTTCCGCGGCCGCGAAGTTGCCGGCTGCTGTGGCGCGTCGTTGTTGGCGAAGGCGATGAGGCTCTGGATCGTCGCCCTCCAGTCTTCGGCCTTGTTTGCCGCTGGAGGGAAATCGAGGAGTAGCTGTGCTCTTGCTAGAGCTTCTGCGGGAGAAGAGGGGAACGGCGGCGAGCGGTACGAGGAGCGGGACACGCTCGGACTTCTAACAGCGTTAGAAGGAGCACGTTCCCGCCCCGGCGACCGCGCCTTGCTCGTACCAGCTTGCTGGCCTTGAGCATCCCGCGATCCTCCGGCTTGGCTTCGTCCCAGCAAGTGTATGGTACCTCCTATACCACGACGCTATGGGTCTTGCACCTCCCGAGAGAGACGTGGCGCGTCCACGGACACCGAGGCCTTAGAATTCGCCCGGTCGTCCGTCTTGTCTTTGGACTTGGTGGCGCCGTGAGTTTCCTCGCCGGCGACCACCCTTCCGCCGGCGTCTCCTCCACCAACCGTTGGCTCTGGTGGCGGTGGAATCGACGCAGACGGGCCTCCGACCTCCGAAGCCTTCTTCTTCGGAGGCATGTCGTTGTAGCTGATGAAGTTGATGAAGCTGGAGAGGTTGATGAAGAATGCGCCCGCGTGAGCGCTGGATCAGGTTCGCACAACCTCGACGCCCCCTACCTGGCGCGCCAAAGATGTCGGGGGAAACTGTCCACCACGAACACCTATGGGACCGGAGCCCCTTCTACATTGCGGTAAGGGAGCGAAGGGAGCACGGAGAGCAGATCGAGGAACACACGCGGGCAGTTTTACCCAGGTTCGGGCCGCGCGGACGCGTAAAACCCTACTCCTGCCTTAGGTTGTATTGAGTTCTTGAGCTCGGGAGCTTGAAGAGCTACAGTACTAGCTACACCGAGCGAGAGAGCTGTCTAGGTTTCGAACCCTTTCTACGTTGTGCATGGGCCTCCTTTTATAGCTCAAGGGGTCACCGACAGGTGCCAACGTCGAGGAGGGTAAAAGTGTAAATTTGGTGGTAGTTGTAACAATGCGTGAATAGTGCATGAACAGTGGTCTTCACCTAACCTTGACAGTGGGGGACAAGGGCATTAAATGCCCGTCGCCGTCGACCCCAAAAGCGCCCGTCCTTGCTTCTCCGTTCGCCACGGCGGTAGCCTCGTCACCGTGGCCTGCCACCGTGTCCCCCAGGCTGCACAGCCATCCGCCACGCGTCCCTGGAAGGGCCCCAGGGCGACGCGTGGGCCGATGAGCTGGAGCGCGGGCACACAGCGCAGGTTTCCCCGGCAAGCACCTTGCCGGGGTCTTGATCTTGCCGGGCCCGGAAGCTTGTCGCTCCCCGGGTCCAGCCGGGGCGCAGGGTGCGCCGAGGCATCTTTCGAGATACGCATTCCTTGGCTTTCCTGGCAAGCTCCTCTTGCCAGGGTCTTGCGTTTAAGTGATAATCTTGAGCCTGGTGCGGCCTTCCCGGCAAGCTCCTCTTGCCGGGGTCTTGACCTTCTGTCTTGTATACTTTGTTTTTGAATGGCTTCATAAGGACCAGAAAAGGTTTCCGGCGAGCACGCGGTAGACCCTGCCGCGGGAAGCTGCTACTGCCCGTGCACAAGTTGGGGTACTAAGGTACCCCTATCTTAGTACACCGACAGTTGTCATTATGTCGGGTCCTTTTGTCTTTGACGAGGCAGAAGTTCTCACCTTTAAACAAAGAGGTGGGGAAAGTTTGAAAGATGCTTGGTATAGAATTAATGATTCACAAAAAAGAGCCACCAAGAAGCAACCTACTACTATCCTGCTTAGAAATTTTTATGTTGGAATTACTTCTTGGAATAGGTTTATTCTAGATACTGCTATCAATGGGAATTTCCTAGAGGCCCCAGTTTGGGAGTCCCTTAGTATTATTGAAAATCTTGTTGGGAATCTCCCTGTTGTTAGCATTCGAGAGGACATCACCCTAGCTCACATTATGAAAAAACTTGAAAAGATAGAGCTAGAGATGCCAAGCATTAATAAGATAAATGAGTTGGATCGTAAGATCCAAGGGAATTTGAATAGACTTGATAGCTCCATGCATACAATTTTCAAAATTTTGGAGACCGTCAAATTCCATGACTTGGACTCTTCTAGGATAGACAAGATTGAGGATATCTTTGATACTCTAGGAACCACCTTCTCCTCAATCAAAACCAAAAAGGTAGAAACTCCGGCAAAGAAGGAGCCTAAGTTCGTTCACGTTCCAAAGGCTCCCCGCTCTAAAAGTAATCCACCTATTGCCAAAGGGGTTGAAACTGTAAAGACTTTGGAAGAAACACCTGTCTTTGATGAATTTATAAATGAATCTTCCCTTGACTTTTATCCTTTTGGTCTTCTACCTAGAAGTATCTCTATGAGGCCTTTATTTGAAAGTCCTCTTAAGACTAGTTGTATTATTGAAGAGCTTTTTGATGATCTTGATGATGGTTCAATTGATACAGCTTAATCTATATGCAATATGCCTAGCTTAAAGGCATAAAAGAAAGCGCTTTTGGGAGGCAGCCCACATGAATAAATTTATTTTGCTTTTGTTGTGTCTTGATGTTGTTACTAATGTAGCATCATCATTGTATCTTTGCTTTTCAATTTTGTGCCAAGTGTAGCCTCTGATTGCTAGAAAGTTCAAAAGTTGTGAGGTGCTGTCCAGGAAACAGATTCTGTCCTTGGATAGAAAAATTTGTATAAAATCACCAGATCATCTTTTTGGTCTGAATTTTTTCGACAGCGTGCTCTATATAATTGTCTTTCGTGCATCTGTTCTGAGTTTTTTTATTAGAGTTGCAGAAGTGCCCCGAACAAATCAATTACTACCTGCTGTTCTGTTTTTCACAGATTCTGTCCTGTTTTGCTTTTCCTTCATTTTGCAAACCAAGAGCTTGCTTTTTCTTTGCAAAAACCTTTTGGCAATCTTGAGAAACAGTAGACCTTCAAGAATATCTTTATTTCCAGCAAGGTATAATTATTTTATTATGGGTACTAACCTCGCTAATCAGATTATGATGAGTTATGTATGAAGGGAGTTTTCAAGTGTGCGAGGGAAGATGATAAAAAGATTCAGGAGTGTCAAGCGCTCAAGCTTGGGGATGCCCCCATGCACCCCCAAGAAATATTCAAGGAGACTCAAGCGTCTAAGCTTGGGGATGCCCCCGTGTATCCCCTTCTCCATCAACATTATCAGTTCGTCTTTCGTTCCACTATATTTTAATCACTTCATGTGTTATGTGCTATGCTTGGAGCGTCTTGCTTTTAGTTTTCTTTAGTTTTTCATAACGAGTCGGAACTCAGCTTTCTTTATGTGGGAGAGAAACACGCTCCACTTCTACCTAGAACATAACATAGAATTTTCATGTCTATCCTTGCTGTGTGTGTTCTTTGTCTTTTAATAGCTACTATCATGTTCAGCTCTTAGCTTTCATGCTTATCTTTTCAAGAGCTTTTGTTTAGTTGGTTGCTTGAACTCTCTTTAATTACCATGCTCACCTTATTAAGAGAGTTTGCTTCCGTTGCATTGGTTGATATGTCTATGATAAAGATGCTACGTGCATGATGGCGCTTAGTAGTTCATGTTTTCTTATGGTTAGTCTCAAATAACTGGGGGGTTCCCAATGTGTTATTGGAGTACCAACATGATTTGTTTGCCTATGATGTGGTATGGTTTAGTAATATCTTCCTTCGAGAATTTATTTTGATTGACTTGGCGTATGCTCACGCATATTTAAGACTGTAAAGAAAGTCTGTCAAGCCTTGATGATCTTTTGTTTCTGAGTAGCGATATAACTACCATGCCTGATTCAATGTTGCTTTATCGCTCTGCATGATTATGACCGTCATTGCTCTCTTAGTTGGTCGCTCCCAGTCTTTTGCTAACCTTCGCGGACTGACTGCTTGTGCATCCACATCCTTTAATCCAGTTATGCCATATGAGTCCACCATACCTTCCTACATGGTATTTACCTGCCATTCCAAATGGAGACTTGCATGTGCCATCTCGAAATTATTCAAAGAAAAAGCATTCTTATTTTGTGCCTCTGTTGTAAGTTCATGAGGAAGTAGTGGTTAATTCATTACCTTTTTAAGTTGGACAAGCTTCACCCCGGGATTGCATGTATAATGTGCAAACCCATAATACGAGAAGGAACTGGCATTGAGTGCGCCCGGCTCAAAAAGATAATATAACAAACAAACCCTCCTTCACGCTTTGTTCATGAGAAATCAGAAAACTTTGGCAGTGATAAACAAAGGAGATTAAGAGGATGTGATCGTCCTCATTCGGGAGCCGTTCCTCGAAACTTGTCCATCTCGAAAAGTGATTGAGTTGTCTGCTAGCATTCGTTGACGAAACATGCATGATCTAAAATAAATTATTACCTCTGTTTTAAAACCAAGAGCTCTGGTACATGTTTTGTCTTTGTTTCCGACTACGGGTTTTCAACCTTGCCAACAAAAGCCACGGTTCGAGAGTCTCCACCTTCTTTTAAAAGCACCAACTACTAAGAGCATGATTGTCATTCTGAGTGTAATGTGCATTGTCCCAAAGTAGCATTGTCTTTTGCATGATTGTGATATCGTTTATTTTAAAATCATTGTATCTAGTCATCACTTAAACCTTGGAGGTGCCCCTGCATTTATGTTTTGCTTCACTAAAGGGGGCAAGCTAGATATCACTTTATCATATTTGCACATCATGTTCATTGCAAATCTATTTGATGTTTCAGTATCATATTGTAAAACTTTCAGTCCTTTGTGATTTTCTCATGAGGCAACTTAATTACTATAGATTCATTGTCTCAGTAAGCTTTTGTCATATGACTATGAAAAAGTCCTATATGGTTAATAGCATGTCACCACAGAAATTATTCTTGTTATCATTTACCTACTCGAGGACGAGCAGGAATTAAGCTTGGGGATGTTGATACGTCCAAAACGTATCTATAATTTCCGCTTGCTCCATGCCTCTTTTGGGTGATATTGCTATGATATTTATACACTTCCATACACTTTTGATCATATTTGGACTAACCTATTAACTCAGTGCACCCCAGTGCCAGTTTCTGTTTTCGGCTGTTTTTGTATTTCAGGTTTTCACGTTACGAGAACTGCCAGGAAAAATCCAGAAAAATTATATAAAAAATCAGCGTTCCAGAAACTACCGTGCGCCCGAAGGACAGCCGGGGGGGGGGGGGCACCAGGGCTCCAGGCGCCCTGGCGGCGTGCCCCCCCTGGGCCGCGCCGGGGGGGCGCCTGGGCCCCCCGACGCTCCTCTGATGCCCCCCTTTGGCATATATTTAAAGCGTCTCCCGAAACCCTCGAAGGAGGAACTCTTTTCGCGATCTCATCTCTGTTCCGCCGCCGCTGCCGCTTCCAAGATCGGGAGCACCAGGAGAACTCTTCCCGGCACCCTGCCGGAGGGGAGGATCACCACCGGGAGCCTCTCCACCACCATGGACGCCTCCCGGATGAGTTGTGAGTAGTCTCCCTCGGACCATGAGTCCATGACCAGTAGCTATGTGATGTTCTCCTCCCGTTCTTGTGCTTCACTAATTAGTCCTCGTGAGCTGCCCTACATGATCGAGGCACCTATGTAATCCTTATGCTATTGCTATGATGAGTTTGCTGGGATCCGATGGATTATGAGATTATGTTCAGATTGTGCTTGAGTAATATATTTGATCTACCTCTTTTATATTTATGTTCTTAAGTAATTCTTGCATGTTCTCCGTTGTTATTTATTGCTTTGGCCAAGTAGTAGGTAGTGACTCCAAGAGGGAACGTTATGCTTGATTGTGGGTTCATGCCCCTCGATAACTAGCTTGAGTGACAGAAACATGAGTATAGGGGATGTGCTGTTGCCACAAGGGGGAAAACAACGGTGCTTGTGCCCGTGGGTGCAAGGATTGTTTACTTTACGCAAAGTTCTTTTAATGCAGTTGTCTGTTGCATTGAGTTTACACTATGGGTGGGACTCGCAACTTAATACCAGCGAGATGTTCTGGATAGATATCTCAAGGTGGATGATTAGTAGTAGATATTGATGGATTTCGGTCTACTTACTTTGGCGTACCGCCCATGCTTTGAACCTCAACCTTTCTTGCAATGTAGTCAGCATTGGTTTGCGCACATGGTCCTGTCAATTGTCCAGCTGTAATTCGTTTACCTCACATAGCTGTTTTAACGTCTTTTGGGAGAGAGACATCACTAGTGAACATCATGAGACTCCGGTCCGTATTACCATCATTGATCACATCCGCTATTTACTTTTCGCTTTTATTTACTATTGCAATTATATCTATCACTACTATCACTTGCGTTTAATCCTTTGTGAACTACAAGGCCGGAGGGATTGACAACCTCTCTGTACTCGTTGGGAGCAAAGTTATTTGTATCTGTGTGCAGGTCCACGTTGATTGCTAATATCTGGCATCGTAGCAGTTGACACCTTCTTGTTGAACCCAGGAGTCTCTGGGGATTCGATCCTTGGTATCTTTGCCAAGGGAAAAACTTCCGCAACACTACATCTCAGACCTTCCACTTGGGGTAACCAACGAGGGGCGAGAAGCCTAGCACCTGCGAGCGGCCGCGGAGAGCCGCCTCTGCCTACTCGGCTGATGAATCGCCTTCGCTGGCCTACCGCTGTCTCGACCCGCCGAGGTCCGCTGCCACCTCAAATCGCCGCCTGCTGCAGTCTTCCGCTGCGTCAAACCGCCACCGGGATTCAGTTGCCTCTCCCACGCCTCGCAAGGCCGCCCGAAGCACGGCTCGTCCGCACCTCCGAGCCGCCACCGTTTGGATACACACGCACGCAGTCAAAAGCAAAATCGGAAATCAGCCACGACTTGGAGAAGGACCCATGCATGAACACGTACTCGGACAACTCTTGCCCGCGGAGTCGTCGATGCCTGCTCCGAGCTGCCGCCGTCCAAGTCGCGGTCGGGCCTCGGCCATCAGCAATCCAAGCCGCTCGTTCCCCTCAACTGCCTTACACGACCCGCCTCTCGTTCAGCCCCGAGTCGCCGCCCCGGTGCACGCCTGAATCCGAGCCGTCATCACCGCGGCTGCTGCTGCACCTCAAGTCGCCGCGATCTCGGGCCCGACCTCGGGTGTCATCATGCTCGTTGCATATGGCCGCCAAGGCCCGGCGCCTCCGAGCCGCCTACCGGCAGAGCCGCCGCCTCGGCCGAACCGCCGCTCTCCACCTGCGCCCTGTGCCGCCAGTGATCCACCATGGCCTTGCTCGCCTCTGCTGCTCCGGATTTTCTGCTACAGCTTCAGGCTGATGGAGTTTGTTGCCGCAAGCTGCCTCCGTCTGCACTTTAAAAAACACCACTCCCACGGCCTTGACTTGATGACCCGCCGCCAAAGAGCCGCCCCGGTTGCCGAGTGGCCGCAACTACTGCCTCCACAACCGTCGGTTTGCCGCTACCTTCGAAGTTGCCGTCGGGTCTCACTACTGAAGAATCGCTTCCTGTTCGAGTCATCGTCGCCTGAACCGTGGTCTTCGTCACTTCAACCTGCCGGCGTGCCACTTGCTGCCATCGTCGAAGCCACTTCCGCATGCGGCCCTGTGTACTCGACTGTATGTGTTCTATTGTTGAGTCGTCCCCGAGTTGTCGGAGTACCTTTACTACAAAGCACCGTCTTCGCCATGCCCGCGCGTCGCCTCGAACTGCAGCTGAGCCGCGCGCCGCCTCGAACTGCTGTTTCTCCTCTCTGCTTGCTCGTGGACTCTGCCCTGCCCTGGCTGCTGCGCCCGCGCGCCCGTCTCCGACTCCGAGTCGCCCGCTTGCTGGATGTGCACCCGTCGAGCATGTTTCGCTTGGTGCAGATGGATGCCGCTGCCGTGTCAATGGTTGGGACTGGAGCAGTTTGTAGCGCATGGGTACGATGGGTGGTCAAACCGGTTACAGACCCATTAATGGAGCTGTTCTAGAGGAGTACAGTACATGGACATTTCATTGAATTAGCACAGATCCCTCTTATCTAACGAGGATATAATGTCGAAGAACCATCCGTACACTACCCCAGCACCCACGTTCATCTGCCAAAAAACATCAGGTGCTGTCTGTCCTATTTATTTTTAAGCACATGTTAATTCTTCCGAGTAAAATTATTTTGCCCTGCTGTATTTTATATGCAGGAGGATTACTCATTACAAAGTGGTATTATACCGCGGAGATGAAGGCCCGCTAGCATCATTTGGCACACGTGGACATCGTTACCCAACGGACCCCCGCACCGGTTCACAACGTCGTGGCCGTCTCTCGCGACCACGCCGGTTCACAACGTCGTGGCCGTCTCTCGCGACCACGCCGGTTCACAACGTCGTGGCCATCTCTCGCGACTGCATCGGTTTACAAACGCCATGGCCATTTTTCGCGACCGTGCCGGCTTACAACGAAGAGAACGACTAGCCCATCGGCGTCGGCCGACCCATCTGTACTTCGAGCAAATCAGGTGTTATCCTTCCTATATATTTTATCAAAACATTTTATTTCCTATGAGCACCATTATACTGCCCCATTGGTGTTTTCTATATACAGGTAAAATCATTGTGATACTGCGGATATAAAACACGCACTGGCAACGTTCTCCAATGGCATTTTCATCTGTGCCACATTACTTGATGAACGGATGGCCAATTCACGCATCCGCCTCGGTTTACAACACGGAGGATAACTTGTTCATCTCTGCCGGGTTACAGCTACGGCCGATTCATATATCTGTGCTGCCATTGATGCTGCGGTCGTTTTACTGTCCACCCTGTGATCTGGTCTATTCAACATACCGGTTCAAATTCACTCAGGTGATATCCATCTACAGTATTATTTCTCTTGTTATATATCATTTTTCATTAAGAAAATAAGATGCTTTGATCAGTCTATTTGGTTGTGCAGGACAACTCCCATATATGTACTCTGCCACTGTGATCACTGAAGGGCTTCCTGTTCAAACATAGGTCGTATTCGAACCAAAGAGGACATAGCCAAACTCACTGAAGGGCTTCCTGTTCAAACATAGGTCGTATTCGAACCAAAGAGAACATAGCCAAACTTACCGAAGGGATTCCTGTTCAAACATAGGTCGTATCCGAACCAAAGAGAACATACCCAAACTCACTGAAGGGATTCCTGTTCAAACATAGGTCGTATTCGAACCAAAGAGAACATACCCAAACTTATTGACGGGCTTCCTGTTCAAACATAGGTCGTATTCGAACCAAAGAGAACATACCCAAACTTATTGATGGGCTTCCTGTTCAAACATAGGTCGTATTCGAACCAAAGAGAACATACCCAAACTTAATAAAGCCATTCTGTTCAAACATAGGTCGTATCCGAACCAAAGAGAACATGGCTTTGTATGGTCGTATCCGAACCATAAGCTCAATGGATCGTATCCGAATCCATTGCTTGGCTAAATTTTTGGGCCAGCAGGGGGCAGGATCGTATCCGAATCCTAGCTTAGCCCCTGTGGTCCGGTTCATATGGTCATATCCGAACCATAAGCTCAATGGATCGTATCCGAATCCATTGCTTGGCTGAACCTTGCTTTGGAGCCTGGCAGCTCGCAAAAAGCCTCGACTACATGGTTTTATTTGCAAACTTGTATTTCTGGTGTTTGTGTTTTATGGTTCTTTGACCCGGAGTGGGACAACTCCAGAGTTGACCACATATCTTCAAAAGTCTGGACAGAACTCCAGCATGGTCTAAACCGGTAGCTTCTATAAAGTCCGGAATTATTATTGGGTCTATCAAAGGCTCCCTCAGAAAACTGCAAATTTCGCCGGATTAAGAATATCAAGCATACTTGATCGCAAGTATGAAGTTATTTCTGGTACAAACAAACACTTGTTTGATATATTTACAAGAGCAATTTAATCCGTCCGGTGGTAAACCGCCAGGACATCTTTTAGCATTGTTTTATGCAGAAACAGATAATGACCGGTGCTTATTAAACCGGCCTGGCTTTTGACTATAAGTCGCCAGTATATGATGGTAAATAATGACCGGTGTTTATCAACACGGCCTGGTTGTGATCAAATATCACTGGAACCGGTTTTCAGACCGGATTATATTATTCAAATTTTTAATAGCCAACATGGCTAGGTTTTTATTATGATTATCAATATTATGATTGAGGTTTTCAAAGTCGCTTTAAGCGCAATGGATATTATTTCATCGATGGAAGTGATTTATTCTACAAAGGAATAGTCCCGAGTTGCTGCAGGCTTACAACCCGGCACTTGGGGGTTACATTATTCAAATTGAGATTACATCAAATACACAAGTCTCATGTCGCTGCAAGCATGCACCATGACACTTGGGGGCTAATGCAAAGTCATTTTTTACTGGCCTTATTGAAGACCCGACTCATCATATCATAATGAGCCGGCCCTTGGGGGCTACCAATCGCTCCTGTCAACAATTCAAGGTACACAAGTATTAATCCATTATATTGAAGGGTCCACTGCTCAGTTGGTAAAGCACAAAGCTCTTAACCTTGTGGACGTGGGTTCAAACCCCACGATGGAAGTTACATTATATAATGTTATTTTCAATGATTATATCTACAAAGTCCCTGCTCATTATTGCATAATAACCCGGCACTTGGGGGCTACATGTTGCTATTCAAATTTACATGATCATATTTTCAAAGTCCCTGCTCATTATTGTATAATGACCCGGCACTTGGGGGCTACGTGATATGGTATATTCAGTTTCATAGTGATTGGGATGAACAATCCGGATTTCTTCAAGATTGCAAGATTTATATTGAAACAAATCTTAAGCTATCACTATGTTCTCCTCTTAAGACTTGGGGGCTACAGGTAATATGCAAGGAATATCTTCAAAATTCTCAGTTCTGGCAAATCAGGAAGATTAATTGTGTGACCCGGTGTTGGCAACAATCATAACCCGGCGTCTATAAAACAGTCATGACCTGGAGTTATCAGTTTTTTATAACCCTGCAATAGTGGTAATCATAAACCGGCATCCTCAAGCCGGCTTGATATCAATTGAATATTTGAAGACCAATATTTTTATTAAGTCAGAGCATTGAAGGCCGAGTCAAATGGATTCTTGATTTACAATATTTCTTATGCAAAGCAAGTTGATTATGAAGCTGGTCTGTTGACCCGGATTTCTTAGAAGAAGGAAATGACAAGGACTTAAGGATGGTCAGGTGCCGGTTTACAAGAAATTCTTAACCCGGAGCACAACCTGTCAGATTTGTTCTTGTGTTTATTTTTCAGCATAAGTTTACCATGGATAAATCCAAGCTAAACTTGGGGGCTAATGTCGGGGATATACCCCGTGGTATGAACCGGCCGGAATTATAACCCGGCCGGACTTGGTGTTTTACTTAAGACGGTTTACACTTGGAAATTTACTGGTAACCCGGCAGGCGGATCATGGATGACAAGGCCCAAGGCCTAGAAGGCCGGTTCATATATGGTGGGCCGGTTTATGAAGAAAGCACAAGGGATATTCTCCTACAAAGGAAGCAAGACTAGGACTCCTTGTAATAAAGCAATCCTAATCCTACTAGGACTCTACATGTAACCCGCCCCGTCAACATATATAAGGAGGGGCAGGGCTCCCCAAGAGGACAAGTTACAAGGGAGAAGTTTAGACAAGTTTCTAGGGTTAGACACAAAGAGCCGGTTTACCGGCGACACCACGAGGATCATAATGAGACCTAGCCTCAAACAGCACGTAGGGTTATTACCGGATGATGTTTCCCGGGGCCCGAAGCTGTCTAAATCCTTGTCTTACATCGCGTCTCTCGATTCCGCTCAACCCCTCTCAAGCTACTACATAGATGCGCGGCTCCACACCTAAAGTCCGTTAATCCGGACATCTGACGTGTTAATTCCACGACAGTCTACGAGGGTACGTAGACACACTCTGCCCTCTCATTGCTATGCATCTAGTAGATAGATCTTGCGTGATCTTAGGAAATTTTTGAAATACTACATTCCCCAACAGTAGGAACCAATATGAGCATCCAGGTTCCGCTATTAGTTATTGACTGGGGATGAGTCTCGGTCATGTCTACATAGTTCTCGAACCCGTAGGGTCTGCACGCTTAACGTTCGATGACGATTGGTATAATGAGTTTATGTTATTTGATGTACAGAAGGTTGTTCGGAGTCCCATATGAGATCATGGACATGACGAGGTGTATCGAAATGGTCGAGAGATAAAGATCGATATATTGGAAGGCTATATTCGTGTTGGGGATTGTTGCAGAAATTCAAAAAAATTCTACATATCACCAAGATCAATCTATGGAGTGACTAGCAACAAGAGAGGGGAGTGCATATTCATACCTTTGAAGATCTTGTTATGGAAGCGTTGCAAGAACGCGGTTGGTGGAGTCGTACCCAAAGCGATTCAGATCGCGGCCGAATCCGATCCAAGCGCCGAACAACGGCACCTCCGCGTTCAACACACGTGCAGCCCGGTGACGTCTCCCGCGCCTTGATCCAGCAAGGAGAGAGGGAGAGGTTGGGGAAGACTCCGTCCAGCAGCAGCACGACGGTGTGGTGGTGGTGGAGGAGTGCGGCACTCCAGCAGGGCTTCGCCAAGCACTGCGAGAGACGAGGAGTGGGAGAGGTAGGGCTGCGCCGAGAGAGAGAGAGAGGAACTCACGTGTATGGTAGCCCCAAAAAACCCCACTATATATAGGGGAATGGGAGGGGGTGCGCCCCCTCTAGGTTTCCCTCCCTAGGGGGGCGACAACCCTAGATTGGTTTTGGGGGGCGGCCAGAGGGGGAGAGAGGGGGGCGCGCCCTAGGTGGACCTTAGGCCCATCTGTGCCTAGGGTTTCCACCCTCTTCTCTTCCTTGCGCATTGGGCCCTGGTGGGAGGCGCACCATCCCACCTAGGGGCTGGTCCCTTCCCACTCTTGGCCCACGCAAGCCTCCGGGGCTAGTGGCCCCTCCCGGTGGACCCCCGAAACCCTTCCGATGGTCCCGATACATTACCGGTGATGCCCGGAACACTTCCGGTGGCCAAATCCTCACTTCCTATATATAATTCTTTACCTCTGGACCATTCCGGAACTCCTCGTGACGTCTGGGGTCTCATCCGGGACTCCGAACAACATTCGGTAACCATGTACATATATTGCCTATAACCCTAGCGTCACTGAAGCTTAAGTGTGTAGACCCTACGGGTTCGGGAACCATGCCGACATGACTGAGATATCTCTCCAGCCAATAACCAACAACGGATCTGGATACCTGTGTTGGATCCCACATGTTCCACGATGATCTTATCGGATGAACCATGATGTCAAGGATTCAATCAATCCTGTATACAATTCCCTTTGTCTACCGGGATAGTACTTGCCCGAGATTCGATCGTCGGCATCACGATACCTTGTTCAATCTCACTACCAGCAAGTCGCTTTACTCATTCCATAACACATCATCCTGTGCCCAAATCCTTAGTCACATTGAGCTCATTATGATGATGTCTTACCGAGTGGCCCCAGAGATACCTATTCGTCATGCAGAGTGACAAATCCTAGTCTCGATTCATACCAACCCAACAGATACTTTCGGGGATACCCGTAGTGTATCTTTATAGCCAGCTAGTTACGTTGTGACATTTGGCACACCCAAAGTATTCCTACGGTATCCGGGAGTTGCACAATCTCATGGTCTAAGGAAAAGATACTTTGACATTGGAAAAGCTTTAGCAGACGAACTACACGATCTGGTGCTATGCTTAGGATTGGGTCTTGTCCATCACATTATTCTCCTAATGATGTGATCGCGTTATCAATGACATCCAATGTCTATGGTCAGGAAACCGTAACCATCTATTGATCAACGAGCTAGTCAACTAGAGGCTCACTAGGGACATGTTGTGGTCTATGTATTCACACATGTATTATGATTTCTGGATAATACAATTATAGCATGCACAATAGACAATTATCATGAACAAGGAAATATAATAATAACCATTTTATTATTGCATCTAGGGCATATTTCCAACAGTCTCCTGATGGGCCTCGAACCCCTCGTTGGTTACCCCAAGTGGAAGGTGTAAGATGCAGTATGTAGAAGTGTTTTCCCTTAGCAAAGATGCCAAGGATCGAATCCCCAGAGACTCCTAGGTTCAACAAGTAGGTGTCAACTGCTAACGGCGCAAATTAGCAATCAACGTGGACCTGCACACAGATACAAATAACTTTGCTCCCAACGAGTACAGAGAGGTTGTCAATCCCTCCGGCCTTGTAGTTCACAAAGGGTTAAAAGCAATATGATAGTAGTGATAGATAATGTTTTGCAATAGTAAATAAAAGCGAAAAGGTAAATAGTGGATGTGATCAATGATGGTAATATGGACCGGAGTCTCATGATGTTCACTAGTGATGTCTCTCTCCCAAAAGACGATAAAACAGCTATGTGAGGTAAACAAATTACAGCTGGGCAATTGACAGGACCACGAACGCAAACCAATGCTGATTACATTGCAGAAAGGTTGAGGTTCAAAGCATGGGCGGTACGCCAAAATAAGTAGACCGAAATCCATCAATATCTACTACTAATCATCCACCTTGAGATATCTATCCAGAACATCTCGCTGGTATTAAGTTGCGA
>LR738711.1:939449508-939492600 GCA_902687465.1 Secale cereale | reverse complement strand
CCCCCCGGCTGCCCTTCGGACGCATGGTTGTTTCCGGAACGCTGATTTTTTATATAATTTTTCTGGATTTTTCCTGGCAGTTCTCGTAACGTGAATACCTGAAATACAAAAACAGCCGAAAACAAAAACTGACACTAGGGTGCACTGGATTAGTAAGTTAGTCCAAATATGATCAAAAGTGTATGGAAGTCTATGAATATCATAGCAATATCACCCAAAAGTGGCATGGAGCAAGCAGAAATTATAGATACGTTTTGGACGTATCAACATCCCCAAGCTTAATTCCTGCTCGTCCTCGAGTAGGTAAATGATAACAAGAATAATTTCTGTGGTGACATTCTATTAACCATATAGGACTTTTTCATAGTCATATGACAAAAGCTTACTGAGACAATGATTCTATAGTAATTAAATTGCCTCAAGAGAAAATCACAAATGACTGAAAGTTTTACAACATGATATTGAAGCATCAAATAGATTTGCAATGAACATGATGTGCAAATATGATAAAGTGATATCTAGCTTGCCCCCTTTAGTGAAGCAAAACATAAATGCAGGGGCACCTTCAAGGTTTAAGTGATGACTAGATACAATGATTTCAGAATTAACGATATCACAATCATGCAAAAGACAATGCTACTTTGGGACAATGCACATTACACTCAGAATGACAATCATGCTCTCAGTAGTTGGTGCTTTTAAAAGAAGGTGGAGACTCAGCATAAAAGTAAAAGATGGTTATGTGCTAGAGTTTTTTATTTTGAAAACATGGAAGCAATTTTGTCAACGGTAGTAGTACTTCATATGTGTCATGCATAAGACCTCCTATAAGTTGCAAGCCTCATGCATCGAATACCAATAGTGCTCGCACCTTGTCCTAATTAGCTCGGATTTCCATGGGTTATCATGGCATTACATATGTTTCAACCAAGTGTCACAAAGGGGTACCTCTATGCCACCTGTACAAAGGTCCAAGGAGATAAATCGCATTTGATTTCTCGTTTTTGATAGATCTCAACTTGAGGACATCCATACCGGGACAACATAGAAAATAGATGATGGACTCCTCTTAAATGCATAAGCATATTCTCATAAGAGATTGAGGATTAAGTCCAAGCTAAAACTTCCACCATGATGCATGGCTTTGGTTGGCGGCCCAATGTTCTTCTCTAACAATATGCATATTCATTCAACCCACGGCAAATCACCCTTACTTCAGACAAGACGAACATGCATAGCAACTCACATGATATTCAACAAAAGTGTGACAGTTGATGGCGTCCCCAGAAACATGGTTACCGCTCAGCAAGCAACTTATAAGAAATAAGATACATAGGCAACATATTCTTTACCACAATAGTTTTTAAGCTACTTTCCCATGAGCTATGTATTGCAAGGTTAGTCTGCTTAGTACAGGTGGAGGTTAGCAAAAGATTGGGAGCGACCAACTAAGAGAGCAATGACGGTCATAATCATGCAGAGCGACAAAGCAATATTGAATCAGGCATGGTAGTTATATCGCTACTCAGAAATAAAAGATCATCAAGGCTTGACAAACTTTCTTTACAGTCTTAAATATGCGTGAGCATACGCCAAGTCAATCAAAATAAATTCTCGAAGGAAGATATTACTAAACCATACCACATCATCGGCAAACAAATCAAGTTGGTACTCCAATGACACATTGGGAATCCCCCAGCTATTTGAGACTAACCATAAGAAAACCTGAACTACTAAGCACCATTATGCACGTAGCATCTTTATCATAGACATATTAACCAGTGCAACGGAAGCAAACTCTCTTAATAAGGTGAGCATGATAATTAAAGAGAGTTCAAGCAACCAACTAAACAAAAGCTCTTTGAAAAGATAAGCATGAATACTAAGAGCAGAGCATGATAGTAGCTAATAAAAGACAAAGAACACACACAACAAAGATAGACATGAAAATTCTATGTTATGTTCTAGGTAGAAGTGGAGCGTGTTTCTCTCCCACATAAATAATGCTGAGTTCCGACTCGTTATGAAAAACTAAAAAGAAAACTAAAAGCAAGACGCTCCAAGCATAGCACATAACACATGAAGTGATAAAAATATAGCGAAACGAAAGACGAACTGATAAAGTTGATGGAGAAGGGGATGCACGGGGGCATCCCCAAGCTTAGACGCTTGAGTCTCCTTGAATATTTCTTGGGGGTGCACGGGGGCATCCCCAAGCTTGAGCGCTTGACACTCCTGAATCTTTTTATCATCTTCCCTCGCACACTTGAAAACTCCCTTCATACAAAACTCACCATAATCTGATTAGCGAGGTTAGTACCCTTAATAAAATAATTATACCTTGCTGGAAATAAAGATATTATTGAAGTTCTACTATTTCTCAAGATTGCCAAAAGGTTTTTGCAAAGAAAAAGCAAGCTCTTGATTTGCAAAATGAAGGAAAGGCAAAACAGGACAGAATCTGTGAAAAACAGAACATCAGGTAGTAATTGATCTGTTCGGGATACGTCTGCAACTCAAATAAAAAAAATCAGTACAGAAGCACGAAAGACAATTATATAGAGAATGCTGTCGAAAAAATTCAGACCAAAAAGACGATCTGGTGATTTTATACGAATTTTTCTATCCAAGGACAGAATCTGTTTCCTGGACAGCACCTCACAACTTTTGAACTTTCTAGCAATCAGAGGCTATACTTGGCACAAATATGAAAAGCAAAGATAAAATGATGATGCTACAGCAGTAAACAACATCAAGACACAACAAAAGCAAAAAGTTTATTCATGTGGGCTGCCTCCCAAAAGCGCTTTCTTTTATGCCTTTAAGCTAGGCATAATGCATAGATGAATCAATAACCATCATAATAATCGGAGTTATAAATTGATTCATAAGGTTCCTCAACAAGTTCACTCTTGTTCCTTCTAGGAAAGGGGTACACACCTTTTGCCTTCCCGCGTAAGCGGATTTGTCCCTTACCTATATCGATGAAGCCTTTTACCGCTCGGAGGAAGTCCCTTCCAAGCACTATATTTCCTTGGTTTGGCTCCATGATGAAGAAATCAATCATTGCAATCCCTTTAAGGAATTTAACTGGCACGTCGTTTATTCTTCCCTAGATTTCAGAAATATTTCCATTAGTGTGTTCATGATAAGATGATAATCTATCCATGTTAAATTTTAAAGAATCATGAACAATTTTTGGCATAGTAGAAACCATAGATCCAATATCACAATAAGCAAGGAAGTCTTGATTAGAGATGCTAATCCTAACAAGAGGCTCCCAGTCATTATCTATTTCCAAAATATCTCTCTTATTGGGTTTGGGTTTCTCTACCTTCATTAAGTCTAGAGCATCCATTCTTTTTTCAATAGTAGCAAGTCTATCTATGACAGCATCAAGATTATGATCATAAACAAAGTAACTAGATAGACCATGTATAATTTCAAGAGCTCTAGCTTCATCACACTCTAGGAAATCTCCCTCGGCTATAATGTCAAGAGAGTGTTTACACCATTTAAAAAGACCCTGGTAAAAATTCCTAAGCACAATTTTTATAGGTATCCAAGGCATAATTCTCCTATGTGCATCAGAAATTCTGTTCCATGCCTTCTTCATATTTTCTCCATCCCTTTGATGGAAATCTAGAACTTCTGACTCCCTCAAAGCACCAAATCCTAACATGTTTAGCTAAACAGATAGGACTACTAACAGAAAGGTAAATTTTTTTTTTGTGATTTTTGATAAAAGATACTAAAGCAAAAACTGAAAGGTAAACTAACAAGACTAAAAAGCAAAGGTAAAAGATAGCATGCAACTCCCCTATCCTAAAGAGTGGAGTCCCCGGCAACGGCGCCAGAAAATACTCCTTGATGGGCCTCGAACCCCTCGTTGGTTACCCCAAGTGGAAGGTGTAAGATGCAGTATGTAGAAGTGTTTTCCCTTAGCAAAGATGCCAAGGATCGAATCCCCAGAGACTCCTAGGTTCAACAAGTAGGTGTCAACTGCTAACGGCGCAAATTAGCAATCAACGTGGACCTGCACACAGATACAAATAACTTTGCTCCCAACGAGTACAAAGAGGTTGTCAATCCCTCCGGCCTTGTAGTTCACAAAGGGTTAAAAGCAATATGATAGTAGTGATAGATAATGTTTTGCAATAGTAAATAAAAGCGAAAAGGTAAATAGTGGATGTGATCAATGATGGTAATATGGACCGGAGTCTCATGATGTTCACTAGTGATGTCTCTCTCCCAAAAGACGATAAAACAGCTATGTGAGGTAAACAAATTACAGCTGGGCAATTGACAGGACCACGAACGCAAACCAATGCTGATTACATTGCAGAAAGGTTGAGGTTCAAAGCATGGGCGGTACGCCAAAATAAGTAGACCGAAATTCATCAATATCTACTACTAATCATCCACCTTGAGATATCTATCCAGAACATCTCGCTGGTATTAAGTTGCGAGTCCCACCCATAGTGTAAACTCAATGCAACAGACAACTACATTAAAAGAACTTTGCGTAAAGTAAACAATCCTTGCACCCGCGGGCACAAGCACCGTTGTTTTCCCCCTTGTGGCAACAGCACATCCCCTAGACTCATGTTTCTGTCACTCAAGCTAGTCATCGAGGGGCATGAACCCACAATCGAGCATAACGTTCCCTCTTGGAGTCACTACGTATTACTTGGCCAAAGCAATAAATAACAACGGAGAACATGCAAGAATTACTTATGAACATAAATATAAAAGAGGTAGATCAAATATATTACTCAAGATCAATCTGAACATAATCCCATAATCCATCGGATCCCAGCAAACTCAACATAGCAACAGCATAAGGATTACATATGTGCCTCGATCATGTAGGGCAGCTCACGAGGACTAATTAGTGAAGCACAAGAACGGGAGGAGAACATCACATAGCTACTGGTCATGGACTCATGGTCCAAGGGAGACTACTCACGAGTCATCCGGGAGGCGTCCATGGTGGTGGAGAAGCTCCCGGTGGCGATCCTCCCCTCCGGCAGGGTGCCGGGTAGAGTTCTCCTGGTGCTCCCGATCTTGGAAGCGGCGGCGGCGGCGGAAGAGAGATGGGATCGCGAAAAGAGTTCCTGTTCTGAGGGTTTCGGAGGACGCTTTAAATATATGCCAAAGGGGAGCATCGGGGAAGCTTCGGGGGGCCCAGGCGCCCCCCCGGCGAGGCCCAGGGGGGGGGCGCCGCCAGGGCGCCTGGAGCCCTGGTGGCCCCCCCGGCTGCCCTTCGGACGCACGGTTGTTTCCGGAACGCTGATTTTTTATATTATTTTTCTGGATTTTTCCTGGCAGTTCTCGTAACGTGAAAACCTGAAATACAAAAACAGCCGAAAACAGAAACTGGCACTGGGGTGCACTGGATTAGTAAGTTAGTCCAAATATGATCAAAAGTGTATGGAAGTGTATGAATATCATAGCAATATCACCCAAAAGTGGCATGGAGCAAGCAGAAATTATAGATATGTTTTGGACGTATCATCTCCCACTTGCACTAGAGTCAATAATCTAGTAACATTGTGATGAATCGAACACCCATAGAGTTCTGGTGTTGATCATGTTTCGCTCGTGGAAGAGGTTTAGTCAATGGATCTGCGACATTCATATGTGTATGCAATTTACAAATATCTATGTCTCCATCTTGAATATAACCACGAATGGAGTTGAAACGGTGCTTGATGTGCTTGGTCTTCTTGTGAAACCTGGGCTCCTTGGCAATGGCAATAGCTCCAGGGTTGTCACAGAAGAGAGTCATCGGGCCCGACGTGCTTGGAATAACTCCTAGGTCGGTGATGAACTCCTTCATCCAGACTCCTTGTGGTGCTTTGGAAGCAGCAATGTACTCCGCTTCACATGTAGATGCCGCCACGACGCTTTGCTTGCAACTGCACCAGCTGACTACCCCACCATTCAAAATATACACGTATCGGGTTTGTGACTTGGAGTTATCCGGATCTGTGTCGAAGCTAGCATCGATGTAACCCTTTACAACGAGCTCTTCGTCACCTCCATAAACGAGAAACATATCCTTAGTCCTGTTCAGGTACTTCAGGATGTTCTTGACCGTTGTCCAGTGTTCCATTCCGGGATCACTTCGGTACCTCCCCACCAAACTTATGGCAAGGTTCACATCATGTCTGGTACACAGCATGGCATACATAATAGACCCTATGGCTGAGGCATAAGGGATGACACTCATCTTTTCTCTATCTTCTGCCTAGGTCGGGCATTGAGCTGTGCTCAATCTCACACCTTGCAATACAGGCAAGAACCCTTTCTTGGATTGATCCATATTGAACTTCGTCAATATCTTGTCAAGGTATGTGCTTTGTGAAAGACCAATGAGGCGTCTCAATCTATCTCTATAGATCTTGATGCGTAATATGTAAGCAACTTCTCCAAGGTCCTTCATTGAAAAACACTTATTCAAGTAGGCCTTTATGCTTTCCAAAAGTTCTATATCATTTCCCATCAATAATATGAACCCAAACGCTTTGATCACTTCATCAAAGCGAATGTTCCAACTCCGAGATGCTTGCACCAGCCCATAGATGGAGCGCTGGAGCTTACATACCTTGTTAGCATTCTTAGAATCGACAAAACCTCCCGGCTGCATCATATACAATTCTTCCTTAAAGAAGCCGTTAAGGAATGCCGTTTTGACGTCCATTTTCCATATCTCATAATCATAGAATGTGGCAATTTCTAACATGATTCGGACGGACTTCAGCATCACTACGGGAGAGAAATTCGCATCGTAGTCAATTCCTTGAACTTGTCGATAACCCTTAGCGACAAGCCAAGCCTTATAGATGGTCACATTTCCATCCGCGCCAGTCTTCTTCTTAAAGATCCATTTATTTTCTATGGGTTGTGATACGTCTTCAACGTATCTATAATTTTTTATTGTTCCATGCTATTATATATTCTGTTTTGGATGTTTAATGGGCTTTATTATACACTTTTATATTATTTTTGGGACTAACCTACTAACCCAAGGCCCAGTGCAAATTGCTGTTTTTCGCCTATTTCAGTGTTATTTTCGCTATATCAAACGGAGTCCAAACGGAACGAAACCTCCGGGAGAGTTATTTTTGGAACCGTATCAACACAGAAGACTTGGAGTACACACGAGGGAACGAGAGAGGCGGCCACGAGGGGGCAGCGCGCGCCTAGGGGGGCAGGCGCGCCCCACCCTCGTGGGCCCCCTCTGGCTCCCACAGTGCCCTTCTTCCTCCTATATATATCCTTGTACCCTAAAAACATCGAGGCAACAGACGAAACCCTAATTCCACCGACGCAATCTTCTGTTCCCGTGAGATCCCATCTTGGGGCCTGTTCCGGAGCTCCGCCGGAGGGGGGATCAATCACGGAGTGCTTCTACATCAACACCATAGCCTCACCAATGAGTTGTGAGTAGTTTACCACAGACCTTCGGGTCCATAGTTATTAGCTAGATGGCTTCTTCTCTCTTTTTGGATCTCAATACAAAGTTCTCCTCGATCTTCGAGGAGCTCTATTCGATGTAATCTTTTTGCAGTGTGTTTGTCGAGATCCAATGAATTGTGGGTTTATGATCAAGATTATCTATGAACAATATTTGATTCTTTTTTGAAATATTTTATGTATGATTATAATATCCTTGCAAGTCTCTTTGAATTATTGGTTTGGTTTGGCCTACTAGATCTATAGTTCTTGCTATGGGAGAAGTGCTTGGTTTTGGGTTCAATCTTGTGGCGTCCTTTCCCAGTGACAGCAGGGGCAGCAAGGCACGTATTGTATTGTTGCCATCGAGTATAAAAAGATGGGGTTTATATCATATTGCTTGAGTTTATCCCTCTACATCATGTCATTTTGCTTAAGGCGTTACTCTGTTCTTATGACTTAATACTCTAGATGCATGCTGGATAGCGGTCGATGTGTGGAGTAATAGTAGTAGATGCAGAATCGTTTCGGTCTACTTGTCACGGATGTGATGCCTACATATAATGATCATGCTTAGGTATTCTCATAACTATGCGCTTTTCTATCAATTGCTCGACTGTAATTTGTTCACCCACAGTAGAATTCTGCTATCATGAGAGAAGCCACTAGTGAAACCTATGGCCCCCGGGTCTTTTCTCATCATATTAATCTTCCATCTACTTTACTTTGCATTATTTACTTTCTGTTCTTATACCAAAAGTACTATCTTATCATATCTATCAGATCTCACTTTCGTAAGTGACCGTGAAGGGATTGACAACCCCTTATTGCATTGGTTGCGGAGTTCTTATTTGTTTGTGCAGGTGCAAGGGACTCGCGCGTGGTCTCTTACTGGATTGATACCTTGGTTCTCAAAAACTGAGGGAAATACTTACGCTACTGTGTTGCATCACCCTTTACTCTTCGAGGGAATACAACGCAAGCTCGAGAAGTAGCAAGAAGAATTTCTGGCACCGTTGCCGGGGAGAATTACGCCAAGTCAAGACAAGATTTGATCTCCCGTCAACTAGCCAATTTCTAGCGCCGTTGCTGGGGAGATCTACGCAAAATTCATATACCAAGTACCTATCACAAACCCTTATCCTTCGCATTACATTGTTTGCCTCTCGTTTTCCTCTCCCCCACTTCACCCTTGTCGTTTTATTCGCCCTTCTTTTTCCGTGTGTTTACCATTCGCTTGCCTCTTGGTTGCTTGTGTGTTGGATTGCTTGCTTGTCACTATGGCTTAAGACAATACCAAATTGTGCGACTTTTCCAATACCAACAATAATGATTTTATTAGCACGCCTATTGCTCCTATTACCGATGCTGAATCTTATGAGATCAATGTTGCTCTGTTGAATCTTGTCATGAAAGATCAATTTTCTGGCCTTCCTAGTGAAGATGCCGCTACCCATCTAAACAACTTTGTTGATTTGTGCGATATTCAAAAGAAGAGGAATACGGATAATGATATTGCTAAACTGAAGCTATTCCCGTTTTCACTTAGAGATCGTGCTAAAACTTGGTTTTCCTCTTTGCCTAGAAATAGTATTGATTCATGGAATAAGTGCAAAGATGCCTTTATCTCTAAGTATTTTCCTCATGCTAAGATTATCTCTCTTAGAAACGATATTATGAATTTTAAGCAACTAGATCATGAGCATGTTGCACAAGCTTGGGAGAGAATGAAATTAATGATACGTAATTGCCCCACTCATGGTTTGAACTTATGGATGATTATACAAAACTTTTATGCTGGCTTGAATTTTGCTTCTAGAAATCTTTTAGATTCAGCCACGGAGGGCACTTTCATGGAAATCACTTTAGGAGAAGCTACCAAACTCCTTGATAATATTATGGTTAACTATTCTCAATGGCACACCGAAAGATCTACTAGTAAAAAAGTGCATGCTATTGAAGAGATTAGTGTTTTGAGTGGAAAGATGGATGAACTTATGAAATTATTTGATACTAAGAGTGCTTCTTCTGACCCTGATGATATGCCTTTATCCACGTTGATTGAAAATAATAATGAATCTTTGGATGTGAATTGTTTTGGTAGGAATACTTTTGGTAACAATGCTTATAGAGGAAACTTTAATCCTAGGACTTTTCCTAGTAATTCCTCTAATAATTATGGTAATTCCTACAATAACTCTTATGGAAATTTTGGTAAGATGCCCTCTGATTTTGAATCTAGTGTTAAAGAGTTTATGAATTCGCAAAAGAATTTCAATGCTTTGCTTGAAGAAAAATTGCTTAAGATTGATGAGTTGGCTAGAAACATGGATAGAATTACTCTTCATGTTGATTCTTTGAAACTTAGATCTATTCCACCTAAGCATGATATCAATGAGTCTCTCGAAGCCATGAGAATTTCCATTGATGAGTGCAAAGAAAGAACCGCTAGGATGCGTGCTAAAAGAGATTGCTTTATGAAAGCGTGTTCTTCTAATTATCATGAAAATAAAGATGAAGATCTGAAAGTGATTGATGTGTCTCCTATTAAATCCTTGTTTTCTAGTATGAATCTTGATAAAGATGGGACTATAGATGAATCTACTTTAGTTAAAAGGCGTCCCGATGATTCAGAGTTTTTAGATCTTGATGCTAAAATTGTTAAAAGTGGGATTGAGGAGATCAAAACTTTGCATAGCGATGAACCCACTATCTTGGATTTCAAGGGATTTAATTATGATAATTGCTATTTACTAGATTGGATTTCCTTGTTGCAATCCGTGCTAAATTCTCCGCATGCTTATAGTCAAAATAAGGCTTTTACCAAACACATAGTTGATGCTTTAATGCAATCTTATGAAGAAAAACTTGAATTAGAAGTTTCTATCCCTAGAAAGCTTTATGATGAGTGGGAACCTACTATTAAAATTAAGATTAAAGATCATGAATGCTTTGCTTTGTGTGATTTGGGTGCAAGTGTTTCTACAATTCCAAAAGCTTTGTGTGGCATGTTAGGTTCCCATGAGCTTGATGATTGTTATTTAAATTTGCATCTTGCGGATTCTACCATTAAGAAACCTATGGGAAGGATTAATGATGTTCTTATTGTTGCCAATAGGAATTATGTGCCCGTAGATTTCATCGTTCTTGATATAGATTGCAATCCTTCATGTCCTATTATTCTTGGTAGACATTTCCTTAGAACGATTGGTGCAATTATTGATATGAAGGAAGGAAATATTAGATTCCAATTTCCGTTAAGGAAAGGCATGGAACAATTTCCTAGAAAGAAAATCAAATTACCTTATGAATCTATTATGAGAGCCACTTATGGATTGCCTACCAAAGATGGCAATACCTAGATCTATTCTTGTATCATGCCTAGCTAGGGGCGTTAAACGATAGCGCTTGTTGGGAGGCAACCCAATTTTATTTTCTTTGTTTTTGCTTATGTTTAGGAATAAATATCGCATCTATCTTCTGTTTAGATGTGGTTTCGTGTTTTAATTAGTGTTTGTACCAAGTAGAACCTTTGGGAAGACTTGTGTGAAGTTTATATGATCATGTTGTAAAAAACAGAAACTTTAGCGCTCACGAGATTGGCTGTAATTCTTTACTGGAGAGTGCTTTTTAGTTGATTCTTTGTGCAGATGATTAATAGACAAATTCCTCACCTCCACCAATTTATTTTAATTTTTTTAGAGTTACAGAAGTATTCGGAAGTTACAGATTACTACAGACTGTTTTGTTTTTGACAGATTCTGTTTTTCGTGTTTTGTTTGCTTATTTTGATGAATCTATGAGTTGTATCGGGGGGTATGAATCATGGAGAAGTTGGAATACAGTAGGTTTAACACCAATATAAACAAAGAATGAGTTCATTACAGTACCTTTGAGTAGTGGTTTGTTTTCTTATACTAACGGAGCCCACGAGATTTTTGGCTAAGTTTTGTGTTGTGAAGTTTTCAAGTTTTGAGTATGGCTTTGATGGACTATGGAACAAAGAGTGGCAAGAGCCTAAGCTTGGGGATGACCAAGGCACCCCAAGGTAAAATTCAAGGACAACCAAAAGCCTAAGCTTGGGGATGCCCCGGGAAGGCATCCCCTCTTTCGTCTTCATCCATCGGTAACTCTACTCGGGACTATATTTTTATCCACCACATGATATGTGTTTTGATTGGAGCATCATGTATGATTTGAGTATTTTATTTCTAGTTTGCCACAATCATCCTTGATGGACACACCTTTTGAGAGAGATAATTATGGTTTAAAATTTATTAGAATACTCTTTGTGCTTCACTTATATCTTTTGAGCTAGATAGTTTTGTTGTAGTGCTTCACTTATATCTAATAGAGCACGGTGGTGGTTTTATTTTGTAGAAATTATTGATCTCTCATGATTCACTTATATCTATTTGAGAGTCTTTTAGAACAGCATGGTAATGTGCTTTGGTTATAAAACTAGTCCTAATATGATAGGCATCCCAGATGAGTATAGTAAAAACTTTCATACAAGTGCAATGAATGATAGGAGAAGTTTGATACTTGATGATTGTTTTGAGATATGAGGATGATGATATTAGAGACATGCTAGTGGAGTAATTGTGAATTTTATAAAAACTTGTGTTAAAGTTTGTGATTCCCGTAGCAGCACGTATGGTGAACCGTTATGTGATGAAGTTGGAGCATGATTTATTTATTGAGTGTCATCCTTTGTGTGGAGGTCGGGATCGCGCGATGGTTAACTCCTACCAACCCTTCCCCTAGGAGCATGCGTTGAATACTTTGTTTTGATAACTCGTAGATTTTTGTAATAAGTATATGAGTTCTTTATGACTAATGTTGAGTCCCTGGATTATACACACTCTCACCCTTCCATCATTGCTAGCCTCTCTTGTACCCCACATCATTCGCCGGTACCATACACCCACCATATACCTTCCTCAAAACAGCCACCATACCTACCTATCATGGCATATCCATAGCCATTCCGAGATATATAGCCATGCAACTTTCCACCGTTCCGTTCATATGACATGTTTCATCATCATTCACATAGAGTCATATTTTGTTCTAGCTTCGAGTTGTAAGTAAATAAAAGTGTGATGATGATCTGTGTGGGGGGGGGGGAAGAAAAAAAGGGAAAAGAGAAGGCCAAAGAAAAAACGAGAGAAAAATAGAGAAGGGACAATGCTACTATCCTTTTCCACACTAGTGCTTCAAAGTAGCACCATAATCTTCATGATAGAGAGTCTCTTGTTTTGTCACTTTCATATACTAGTGGGAATTTTCATTATAGAACTTGGCTTGTATATTCCAACGATGGGCTTCCTCAAATGCCCTAGGTCTTCATGAGCAAGCAAGTTGGATGCACACCCACTTAGTTTCTTTTGATGAGCTTTCATACACTTATAGCTCTAGTGCATCCGTTGCATGGCAATCCCTACTCACTCACATTGATATCTATTGATGGGCATCTCCATAGCCCATTGATACTCCTAGTTGATGTGAGACTATATTCCTCTTTTGTCTTCTCCACAACCACCACTCTATTCCACCTATAGTGCTATATCCATGGTTCACGCTCATGTATGGCGTGAAAGTTGAAAGGTTTGAAAAAAATTAAAGTGTGAAACAATTGCTTGACTGAAACCGGGGTTGTGCATGATTTAAATATTTTGTGTGATGAAGAGGGAGCATAGCCAGACTATATGATTTTGTAGGGATAACTTTCTTTGGCCATGTTATTTTGAGAAGACACGATTTCTTTGTTAGTATGCTTGAAGTATTATTATTCTTATGTCAATATAGACTTTTGTCTTGAATCTTTCGGATCTGAACATTCATGCCACAATAAAGAAATTACATTGAGAATTATGTTAGTTAGCATTCCACATCAAAAATTCTGTTTTTATCATTTACCTACTCAAGGACGAGCAGGAATTAGGCTTGGGGATGCTTGATACGTCTGCAACGTATCTATAATTTTTGATTGTTCCATGCTATTATATATTCTGTTTTGGATGTTTAATGGGCTTTATTATACACTTTTATATTATTTTTGTGAATAACCTACTAACCCAAGGCCCAATGCAAATTGTTGTTTTTGCGTATTTCAGTGTTTCACAGAAAAGGAATATCAAACGGAGTCCAAACGGAATGAAACCTTCGGGAGAGTTATTTTTGGAACCGTATCAACACAGAATACTAGGAGTACACGCGAGAGAACGAGAGAGGCGGCCACGAGGGGGCAGGGCGCGCCCCCACCCTCGTGGTCCCCCACTGGCTCCCCCGGTGCCCTTCTTCCTCCTATATATATCCTTGTACCTTGAAAACATCGAGGCAACAGACGAAACCCTAATTCCACCGCCGCAACCTTCCGTTCCCGTGAGATCCCTTCTTGGGGCATGTTCCGGAGCTCCACCGGGGGGGGGGGGTCGATCATGGAGTGCTTCTGCATCAACACCATAGCCTCACCAATGAGTTGTGAGTAGTTTACCACAGACCTTCGGGTCCATAGTTATTAGCTAGATGGCTTCTTCTCTCTTTTTGGACTTCAATACAAAGTTCTCCTCAATCTTCGAGGAGATCTATTCGATATAATCTTTTTGCGCTGTGTTTGTTGAGATGCGATAAATTGTGGGTTTATTATCAAGATTATCTATGAACAATATTTGATTCTTTTCTGAAATCTTTTATGTATGATTATAATATCCTTGCAAGTCTCTTTGAATTATTGGTTTGGTTTGGCCTACTAGATCTATAGTTCTTGCAATGGGAGAAGTGCTTGGCTTTGGGTTCAATCTTGCGGTGTCCTTTCCAAGTGACAGCAGGGGCAGCCAGGCACGTATTGTATTGTTGCCATCGAGGATAAAAATATGGGGTTTATATCATATTGCTTGAGTTTATCCCTCTACATCATGTCATCTTGCTTAAGGCGTTACTCTGTTCTTATGAACTTAATACTCTAGATGCATGCTGGATAGCGGTAGATGTGTGGAGTAATAGTAGTAGATGCAGAATCGTTTCGGTCTACTTGTCACGAACGTGATGCCTATATATAATGGTCATGCCTAGATATTCTCATAACTATGCGCTTTTCTATCAATTGCTCGACAGTAATTTGTTCATCCACCGTAGAATTCTGCTATCATGAGAGAAGCCACTAGTGAAACCTATGGCCCCCGGGTCTATTCTCATCATATTAATCTTACATCTACTTTACTTTGCATTATTTACTTTCTGTTCTTATACCAAAAATACCAAAAATACTATCTTATCATATCTATCAGATCTCACTTTCGTAAGTGACCGTGAAGGGATTGAAAACCCCTTATTGCGTTGGTTGCAAAGTTCTTATTTGTTTGTGCAGGTGCGCGGGACTCGCGTGTGGTCTCCTACTGGATTTATACCTTGGTTCTCAAAAACTGAGGGAAATACTTACGCTACTGTGCTGCATCACGCTTTCCTCTTCGAGGAATACAACGCAAGCTTGAGAAGTAGCAGCTTGCCGATCATCGGGCAAGTCAACCAAAGTCCATACTTTGTTATCATACATGGATCCTATCACGGATTTCATGGCTTCAAGCCATTTGTTGGAATCCGAGCCCGCCATCGCTTCCTCATAGTTCGAAGGTTCATCGTTGTCTAACAACATGATTTCCAGGACAGGGTTGCCGTACCACTCTGGTGCGGAACGTGTCCTCGTGGACCTATGAAGTTCAGTAGTGACTTGATCCGAAGTTTCATGATCGTAATCATTAACTTCCTCTCCAGTCGGTGCAGGCACCACAGAAACATCTTCCTGTGCTGCGCTACTTTCCGGTTCAAGAGGGGTTACAACAACCTCATCAAGTTCTACTTTCCTCCCACTCACTTCTTTTGAGAGAAACTCTTTCTCCAGAAAGGATCCATTCTTGGCAACAAAGACCTTGCCATCGGATCTGAGGTAGAAGGTATACCCAATAGTTTCCTTAGGATATCCTATGAAGACGCATTTTTATGATTTGGGTTCGAGCTTTTCAGGTTGAAGTTTCTTGACATAAGCATCGCATCCCCAAACTTTCAGAAATGACAACTTAGGTTTCTTCCCAAACTATAGTTCATACGTGTCGTCTCAACGGATTTAGACGGTGCCCTATTTAAAGTGAATGTGGCAGTCTCTAAAGCATAACCCCAAAATGATAGTGGTAAATCGGTAAGAGACATCATAGATCGCGCAGTGTCTAACAGAGTACGATTACGACGTTCGGACACACTGTTACGCTGAGGTGTTCCAGGCGGCATCAGTTGTGAAACAATTCCACATTGCCTTAGGTGCGTGCTAAATTCGTGACTTAAATATTCTCCTCCACGATCTGATCATAATAACTTTATTTTTCTGTCACGTTGATTCTCAACCTCATTATGAAATTCCTTTAACTTTTCAAAGGTCTCAGACTTGTGTTTCATCAAGTAGACATACACATATCTACTTAAGTCGTCAGTGAGGGCGAGAACATAACGATAACCACCGCGAGCCTCAACGCTCATCGGATCGCACACATCAGTATGTATGATTTCAAACAAGTTGGTTGCTCCCTCCATTGTTCTGGAGGATGGAGTCTTGGTCATCTTGCCCAAGAGGCATGGTTCGCACGTGTCAAATGATTCATAATCAAGAGACTCCAAAAGTCCATCTGCATGGAGTTTCTTCATGCGTTTGATACCAATATGACCAAGGCGGCAGTGCCACAAGTATGTGGGACTATCATTATCAACCTTACATCTTTTGGCATTCACACTATGAATATGTGTAACATCACGTTCGAGATTCAATAAAAATAAACCATTGACCAGCGGGGCATGACCATAAAACATTTCTCTCATATAAATAGAACAACCATTATTCTCAGATTTAAATGAGTAGCCATCTCGCATTAAACGAGACCCAGATACAATGTTCATGCTCAAAGCTGGTACTAAATAACAATTATTGAGGTTTAAAACTAAACCCAAAGGTAGATGTAGAGGTAGTGTTCCGACGGCGATCACATCGACCTTGGAACCATTCCCGACGCGCATCGTCACCCCGTCCTTCGCTAGTCTCCGCTTATTCCACAGCTCCTGCTTTGAGTTACAAATGTGAGCAACTGCACTGGTATCAAATACCCAGGAGCTACTACGAGCATTGCTAAGGTACACATCAATAACATGTATATCACATATACCTTTGACGTTACCGGCCTTCTTATCCGCTAAGTATTTGGGGCAATTCCGCTTCCAGTGACCCGTTCCCTTGCAATAAAAGCACTCAGTCTCAGGCTTGGGTCCATTCTTTGGCTTCTTCGTGGCAACTGGCTTACCGAGCGCGGCAACTCCCTTGCCGTCCTTCTTGAAGTTCTTTTTACCCTTGCCTTTCTTGAACTTAGTGGTTTTATTCACCATCAACACTTGATGTTCCTTTTTGATTTCCACCTCCGCTGATTTCAGCATTGAATATAACTCGGGAATGGCCTTCTCCATCCCTTGCATATTGTACTTCATCACAAAGCTCTTGTAGCTAGGTGGGAGCGACTGGAGGATTCTGTCAATGACCGCGTCATCTCGGAGATTAACTCCCAGCTGAGACAAGCGGCTGTGCAACCCAGATATTCTGAGTATATGCTCACTTACAGAACTGTTTTCCTCCATCTTACAACTATAGAACTTGTCAGAGACTTCATATCTCTCGACCTGGGCATGAGCTTGGAAAACCATTTTCAGCTCTTGGAACATCTCATATGCTCTGTGTTGCTCAAAATGCTTTTGGAGCCCCGATTCTAAGCTGTAAAGCATGCCGCACTGAACCAGGGAGTAATCATCACTACGTGACTGCCAGGCGTTCATAACGTCTTGAGTTGCTGGGAAAATGGATGCGTCACCTAGCGGTGCTTCAAGGACATGTGATTTCTTGGCAGCTATGAGGATGATCCTCAAGTTACGGACCCAATCAGTATAGTTGCTACCATCGTCTTTCAGCTTGGTTTTCTCTAGGAACGCGTTGAAGTTGAGGGCAACATTAGCGTGGGCCATTTGATCTACAAGACATAATGAAACATTTTAGACTATGCTCATGATAATTAAGTTCATCTAATCAAATTTAATGAACTCCCACTCAGATAGACATCTCTCTAGTCATCTAAGTGATACATGATCCGAATCGACTAGGCCGTGTCCGATCATCACGTGAGACAACCTAGTCATCAACAGTGAACATCTCCATGTTGATCGTATCTTCTATACGACTCATGTTCGACCTTTCGGTCTTCCATGTTCCGAGGCCATGTCTGTACATGCTAGGCTCGTCAAGTTAACCTAAGTGTATTGCATGTGTAAATCTGGCTTACACCCGTTGTATGCGAACGTTAGAGCCTATCACACCCGATCATCACGTGGTGCTTCGGAACAACGAACCTTAGCAACTGTGCACAGTTAGGGGGAACACAATTCTTGAAATTTTAGTGAGAGATCATCATATTTAAGCTACCGTCGTTCTAAGCAAATAAGATGTAAAACATGATAAACATCACATGCAATCAAGTAGTGACATGATATGGCCAATATCATTTTGCTCCTTTTGATCTCCATCTTCGGGGCTCCATGATCATCATCGTCATCGGCATGACACCATGATTTCCATCATCGTGTCTTCATGAAGTTGTCTCGCCAAACGTTACTTCTACTACTATGGCTAACGGTTAGCAATAAAGTAAAGTAATTACACGGCGTTTTCAATGACACGCAGGTCATACAATAAAATAAGACAACTCCTATGGCTCCTGCCGGTTGTCATACTCATCGACATGCAAGTCGTGATTCCTATTACAAGAACATGATCAATCTCATACATCACATATATCATTCATCACATATATCATTCATCACATCCTTTTTGAACATATCACATCACACGACATATGCTGCAAGAACAAGTTTGACGTCCTCTAATTGTTGTTGCAAGTTTTTACGTGGCTGCTATAGGTTTCTAGCAAGAACGTTTCTTACCTACGCCAAAACCACAACGTGATATGCCAATTACTATTTACCCTTCATAAGGACCCTTTTCATCGAATCCGATCCGACTAAAGTGGGAGAGACAGACACCCGCTAGCCACCTTATGCAACTAGTGCATGTCAGTCGGTGGAACCTGTCTCACGTAAGCGTACGTGTAAGGTCGGTCTAGGACGCTTCATCCCACAATGCCGCCGAATCAAGATAAGACTAGTAACGGCAAGGAAATTGACAAATCGACACCCACAACAACTTGTGTTCTACTCGTGCATAGAAACTACACATAGACCTAGCTCATGATGCCACTGTTGGGGATCGTTGCAGAAATTCAAAAAAAATCTACGCATCACAAATATCAATCTATGGAGTGACTAGCAACAAGAGAGGGGAGTGCATCTTCATACCTTTGAAGATCGCGTTATGAAAGCGTTGCAAGAACGCGGTTGGTGGAGTCGTACACGAAGCGATTCAGATCGCGGCCGAATCCGATCCAAGCGCCAAACAACGGCACCTCCGCGTTCAACACACGTGCAGCCCAGTGACGTCTCCCGCGCCTTGATCCAGCAAGGAGAGAGGTAGAGGTTCGGGAAGACTCCGTCCAGCAACAGCACGACAGCGTGGTGGTGGTGGAGGAGCGTGGCACTCCAGCAGGGCTTCGCCAAGCACTGCGAGAGACGAGGAGGGGGAGAGGTAGGGCTGCGCCGAGAGAGAGAGAGGAACTCACGTGTATGGCAGCCCCCAAACCCTCCCACTATATATAGGGGAAGGGGAGGGGGTGCGCCCCTCTAGGGTTCCCTCCCTAAGGGGGCGGCAGCCCTAGATTGGTTCTGGGGGGGCAGAGGGGGAGAGAAGGGGGGGGGGCGCCCTAGGTGGGCCTTAGGCCCATCTGTGCCTAGGGTTCCTCCCCTCTTCTCCTCCTTGCGCCTTGGGCCCTGGTGGGAGGAGCACCAGCCCACCTAGGGACTGGTCCCTTCCCACTCTTGGCCCACGCAAGCCTCCGGGGCTGGTGGTCCCGGTACATTACCGGTGATGCCTGGAACACTTCTGGTGGCCAAATCCTCACTTCCTGTCGTGGAATTAGCACGGCAGATGTCCGGTTTAGTGGACTTAGGTGTGAGGCCATCGCTCGAGTTAGCTTCAAGGGGTTAAAGCGGACGAAGGACACGTGGGGTTTTATACTAGTTCGGCCCCTTCGATGAAGGTAAATACCTACGTCTAGTTTGGTGTGGTATTGCTTGGGCGTCGATGACCAGGGAGCGAATCCGCTTGCCTGTGTCTCAAGCTGTTGTTTCTTGTCCCTGAACCGTCGCCGGGTCGTCCCTTTATATAGGAGGTGACGCCCGATCCGGTTTACAGAGTCTCGAGGCCGGCTCATAAACGTGTCCGCCTTGGTCTCTACTCTTTCTATCTTACATCCCAAGTTACATGGTACGACGGTTTACAAACCGTGGACCTTATACATGGGCCTTAAACCTCTATGGGCTATGACCTCTTTGTTACATATTCTACTGGGCTTGGAATAATACAACCTTGTCAGTGTAATCCGGACCCTCCTGGCCGGTTTATACCTGCTAGTAATATCCCTGACGTTAGGCCCCAGAGTGATTTGAACTTGTTCATGTCAGTCTTCCAAGTCTTGTACAAATTTCTTTTCTGCAACTTGTTTTGCTTCATAAACCGGCCATGACGTCATCTCCTGGAATCGCGTCAATCTGTCGTGACATCATCTCTGCATTTAATGCCCGCATATGTTTTGTTACCTTACTTTATTGCCGCACTGAAACTTCAGGCGACAGCTCAATCTTTATCCGATCTCTGGCCTCCTCGATTCCCGCGCTTACCGTTTTTATATCTTCGGCTTATAAATACCGCCAAGGCACATCTCTTTTCCCCTTCCGCTTTCTTCTTCCTCCGTCTCCAGCGCTCGAAGCTCCGCCACCGTTCTTCGAGCTCGCCGTCGTCCTCGAGCCCGGCCGATGCATCGACCTGAACGCTTCCAGAGAACTTCGCCGCCGTCCCCTGTTTCTTCAGGTACTCCATATTCTTCCCCGTAGATCTTATTCTAGGGTTTCTTCTGTAGCTCGCCATGAACCCTCATTTCCTTATAGTTCATCTCCGTAGGTCAGTCTTAGCTGTAGATATAAACTCGTTTAGGCTTGATCTTCACCCGTGCGCTTCTGCTCCATCGTTATACCCTTAGTTCCTCTAGCTTTGTTAGTTTAGATTGAATCTGTAGCGAACTTCCGTGGCTTTCACTGAATATAACTTGTATTATTCCGTCTTTTTCTCCTGCGTCTTAGATCCATATTTACCTCTACTTCTTGTGAAAACTGTTTTTCGCACTATAGATCTGCAGCTTATATCGCCGGTTTAGTCATAACTCTCGCTTCATATGCTTCCTTGACGGTTTAGATTTAAGCCTGTATTCCATAATTGACGGTTTAACTTCTCCATCTATCGTCACGAACCGGTAGCTGTCTCACTCACACTTGCTTCCGGATTAGTAGACACCATTAGCCCCGTGTTTAACCGCCAATTAAATCCATAATCTTCATAGAATGCACCGGTTTATACCTAGCAGTTGGTAAACCGGGTCTTGCACTATATTTTCAGCATCCCCTCATTTGAAACGATGGCCAAACAATTTGTTGCTTGCAATTGGGTTCCTTCCCGGATCACGGAAGATGATTTAGTTGGAGCGGCCTCAATTGGTGTTCTTGGCCCTAAGGAAGTTCTGCATTGGCGGGTGTGACGCCCGAAGACCGACGTCCCAGAAGATTCCGGAAGATTCCAGATGTTCCGGGTTCTTCCATGTGTTCTTTGTGCTTGTGTTATATTTTTTTTGCATTGCATCATGTCATCATGCCATCATGTCATTAATCTTGCATCTCAACCTAAATAAATCGTGTGGGCCTTCGGTCCACTTAAATCGAGGGAAGGTGACTTCTCTTTATAACATATAAAAGCCTCTCATTATTATTAGGGAGCTATATTAATAAATATTCTATTCCTTGGAATCACCTATAACACAATTGCACCATTCTTCAATTTTCTTTTATCCATTGCAACTCATTTCTTCCTTTGAGGCCTTTTTAGTAAAATTGTGTTGCAATTTTACTTCTTCCATAAATGTTCCAAATCTTCCCATAAATCACATCTAATGTGTAGGGCCATCTCTTGAAATTCCAACCCATTTGGATTTCATCTAAAGGGTTTTCTAAATTCAAACAGTTTGACATTTATTCAAACTTGTTTGAATTTTCTTCTTCCAAAAACCCTCCTTCTATTTTAATTAAATTCCTTACATTTTGTATGAGTCCCGAGATTTAACTCCGTGTTTAAATCTCTTCCCTAACCTTTTCTTTTCTTCCCTTTTCTTCTTCTTTCTTTTCTGTTTTAAAAAAAACCCAGTTAAAAGGAGGGCAGCCAGCCTGCGGCCTCCCTCAGCCTTCCCAGGCCCATCTCCCATCTCCTCCTCCCTCCTGGCCATCAGGCCTTCCAGCAGCCGGCCCATCTGTCCTTGGCCCAACAGCCACCGAACCCTAGCCCGTCCCTCAGCGCTCGCTCTCTCCCTCTCTTCCCTCGTCCGCCGCCACCCCTCGACCCCACGCCCGAGCCCGACTCCTTCTCCCTCGACCCCGCTCCCTCCAGCCTCGCTCGCCCGAACCCCCCGTTTTCCTCTCGATCCCAGCGCTCGAGCGCCCTCCCGTGCGCCTCGCTCCTTCCTCGCCTCGGCCTCCAGTACCGCGACCAGCCCCAGGCCGACGCCCCTCCCTTCCGCGAGCCAGGTCGCAGCGCACCGGCCCTCAGGCCTCCGCCGCTAGGAGCTCCCGCACTCCAGCGAGCGCGCCTGGCTCCCTCCGTGGTCGCCACCCTCGAGCAGCCCGCGGCCAGGCTCCCTCGCCTCCGCAGCGCCTCCGCGCCCCGTTCCTCGTCGCCCCTCCTCGCCAGCGCCAGGAGCCCCGCCTTCTCCAGCCTGCGTCGCCAGGGCGCCCCATCCCTTCGACCACCGGTGCGCCAGGCCGCAGCGCGCCCTCCCGTGCGCCCTGCTGCCCTCGCCAGGCTCTCGCAGCCGCCCCTGCCTCATGAGCCGCAGCGGCCGCGCCTTCCTCCGGCCGTGGCCGACTCCAGCAGCAAGGCCCGCGCCGTGGCCAGCCTCCTCCTCGCCATGGACGCCACCTGCCGTCATGCTCCTCCTCGCCAGCGCGAGCTCTACTCCTCCACAGCGCCAAGATGCGCCCCGTCCTCCCCGTCCTCGAGCCGCCCGTCCTCGTCTCCGTCCGTCGCCAAGACCGTGCTGCCGCGTTTGTTGTTTTTGTGTTGCCGTGCTGTTTTTGCCAAGTACCACGACGTGACGGTTTGGGCATCTACAAAATGAGTACCACGATGACCTTGTGACAAGTACCTCGACGACATGTACAACTACAACTCGAGACCGAGACCGGCATGTTCTCCAAGTACCACTACCGACGCCCGGAAACACCAAGTACCCCTACCGTCGCCGAGACCGCAAGTACATCTACGAACGGGAACGCCTACTCGACGACACAAGACGACGCGGCGAGTACCTCTTCGGTGAACGAGAACAACTACTTCCCTCTACGGAACGACTACTCGTTGGCGACCTCGTGAACGGCTACTTCCTCTTCGAACATGAACGACTTCTTCCTCTACGACCCGTGTACCACTACGTCCCTCGACGACTCGAACCGCCCCGAAACGTTTGTCCCGAAGGTATAACCCGAGACGATGACCCGTGTGATGTTGTGGTTGTATGAGATGCTCCGCTTGTGTGCTCCGTGCCCGTTGTGCCCTTCTTTTGTCATGTTCCTCGGTTGCCTCGTCGCCGACTCGTGGGAACCCGGTAACGGGATCGCCCCACCTTTCATCTCGTTTGACTCGCTCACGCCACCTTCATCTTTTGCACCGGTCTCTCAACGAGTTACCAGAACCGATATGTTGCCGTGGCATCATTTTCGGAATCGTTGCCGTGGCACCCTTTTCTTCCACCACGGTGACAATACTTCATATCTCTCTTGTCAACCTTTTAATAAAATTGCATAAACTTAATCATGTCATCCGCATCATGTTAACAACACTAAAATGTTTAATTGTTGTTGCTTTATAATTATTAAACATGCTCATGGGGATTTTCCGGATATGTTGTTGTTGTTTTTCCGGCCTCATTTAAATTGCCTAGCTAGTGTAGTTTTATTATGCTTCACCTCTTGCCATGTTAACCAACATTTAATCTTGTCTTGTAAATAAACGAGAGTCAACTAAATAATATAATGTGGTGTTTCGTCAATATGCAACTCGTTGCATATTGAGCTCCACTTAACTTGTAGAACTTGTTTGTGCACTTTGCCATGCCATGCATAATTAAACCGGACATGCATCATACTTGGATGTGCATCGTATGCCATGTTTATGATTGTGTGTTTACCGTGTCGTTTGTTTCTTTCCGGTTTGCTTCTCTTGATAGCTTCGGTTTCGTTCCGGAGTTGTGAGGAATCGCTCGACTGTTGCTCCGTCTACTTCATGGATCCGTTCTTTTCCCTTGCGGAATCCCAGGCAAGATGATCATACCCTTGGATACCTTTACTACCATTGCCATGCTTAGTTGTCTCGATGCTATCGTTACATGTCGCGCTACCCATCTTTTATGTCAGCCTCTCCTTGTTGCCATGAAACCTCTAACCTTGAAACCTTCCTAGCAAAACCACTGTTTGGCTATGTTACCCGCTTGCTCAGCCCCTCTTATAGCGTTGTTAGTTGCAGGTGAAGATGAAGTTTGTTCCAGGAGGGAACTTGTTGTTGGATATATCACAATATCTATAATTATTATTTAACACACCTATATACTGGGCATGGGTGGAAGGCTTGGCCTTTTGCTCGGTGTTTTGTTCCACTCATGCCACCTTAGGCGCCGATAAACCGGCATTATGTTCCTTGATTTTGCGTTCCTTACACGATGGGTGAAATGGGGACCCCTTGACAGTTCGACTTTGAATAAAACTCCTCCAGCAAGGCCCAACATTGGTTTTAATTTGCCTCATAATAACAACTTAATTAAATAATTAAATTTGCATAGGGGGTCGCGTCCCCGAGGATTCTTAATTCTACATAGCAGGGGGGGCCAGTGCTGATGGTGTCGGTCCCAAACTAGAGTCACTTGCGGATACTACCCAGTTCGCTGGGGTCTTCGGTATCTGTACGTAGCGCTCATCCGGACGTGGCCTGAGACGAGATGCGCGCGGCTACCATCAGGGTGTCGGCACGCCGGGAGGTCTTGCTGGACTTGTTTTACCATTGTCGAAATGACTTGTGCTACCGGGATCCCGAGCCTGATCGGATTTTCCCTAAGATAAGGAGTGATGATATTATATTTATCACTTCAGCTAATCGTGAGAGCTTGTGATGGGCTAAGTTGGAACACCCCTGCAGGGTTATGATCTTTCGAAAGCCGTGCCCGCGGTTATGTGGCAGATTGGAATTTGTTGATGTCCGGTTGTAGAAAACTTGACAGATGATCCGAAGTAAAAACACACAACTGTGTGAGTAACCGTGACTGTCTCTTTTCACTTTGAGAAGAGAACACGGTGGGGTTATGTTAGACTCGTATGTAGTTAGGATCTTTAGCGATCACTACTTTTGCGACCGTTTGCGTACATGCTCATCTTATTCTGGTACTCGTAAGTTAGCCACCATATTATGCTTAGCCGCTGCTGCAACCTCACCACTTTACCTCTTCCTACCCACAAAGCTTTGCTAGTCTTGTTACCCATGGTTATGGGATTGCTGAGTCCTCGTGGCTCACAGATACTACAACACCAGATGCAGGTTCAGCCGAGTTTGAAGCAGGAGCTGGTTCAGAGCTTCACCCGGGAGCTCGATGAAGAGAGTAGCCGTATGTTTGTGACGTTTCGACGATCAGTAGTGGTTTCTACTAGGATTCGATCCTGACCTGTGGCTTTATGTTGTTTTGGTATCTTTCTTTTGGATCTTCGCCCGTAGTCGGGTTGTGATGTTTTGAATGATGTATTGCTTATGTATTGTATTGTGTGAAGTGGCGAGTGTAAGCCAACTATCTCCTCTTGCAATTTAATCCCTCTTTTATATGAGTCGTGCAAAGATACCAAACTTGAGATCATTCTAGGATGGGCTTATACCTTTAAGTCGTGCCTCGACACGTAGGAGGTATAGTCCCATCCTGGGCATTACAAGTTGGTATCAGAGCCTTCTCCGACCTAGAAGCCCCCACTGTTTGATCGAATCGTTGACGGTTGAGTCTAGACACACACTTGAAAATGTTTTGAGTCCTATATATATCGGAGAGTAGGATTTCTTTTGCTTCTCATCCCCTTTCACTCTGGTGAGGACTCCTGACGTCTACTCTTGCCTCTTCTACTTTCAAAAAATGCACCAAATCTTTTTTTAGGATCTCGCGAGTATTGTTTGGATTGTTTCGATGTCTTTGTGACGAGAACATTGTTCTCGATGCCTCCTGACATTAGGGGTTGTGGCAGTGTCCCGGGGAGTTGAGCTCCGAGGTGTTGTCGTCACAAATCCATCGCGGCAGTACTAGAATACTTAAGACGGCCGACATCGAAAACTCTCCTATGCGGTTAGTGGCAAGATAACCCCGACATCACCCAGTACTGGGGAGGTAGTTCGAGAGTATTGCCATAGTTTGTTATAGTGGATGCTTTTCGAAGGTCCGAGGTAAACAGTTTCCGAGAAAGACTGGTTATGTGTTGAAGGATGGATACACCTGGATGTAGGTTTAGAGTTGATTGCGCGGTGCTTCCCGTGTATCCCCAACACCTGATTGCATAACTGGAAACTTTCGGAAATCTATAGGTGGGTTCATCTAGTAGTTCTAGGCATTCTTCCAACGGATGCACGATATGAAGTTCGGGGTTCTACATTGAGTGAAGTGGTTTTATGGACTTGTTCTGATCGGGAGTTGCATCTTAAAGGGTCCTTGGCTATGCTGATCCGGGGATTGCAAAACCCTTTTGTAACACGTTCCATGAGCTTTCAGCTTGAAGATGTCGAACGAAGCTTCTATCTTGTATTTGTTCTATCTGTTCCTTGTTCCTTTTTATTTTCATTTTGTTCTCCAAGTGGCTTCTCGACAAGTTGATGTACCTGCGGAATTCATTCGTTCAATTCTCTGTTCGGATGATATTATGAAGACTATGCTGCAACATTTATCCGTTGTTTCGTTTTGATTCTGGTATTCGAGTTGCTTCGATGTCAAGTATAGATTCCATACCTTTCTTAATCGGTGTTCTCATATTTCTATGGGAGTGCTAATTCTTCTTGATCATCAAGATGGTCATGTTAAATTCTTTTCAACCGGTGTCCATTTTGTTCGTCTCAAGTTGTCTTTGTTTTTTTTCCCACCCTCCCACCCTTCTTCTTCTTGGAGCCAGAAATTTTCAAATGAAGTATCCATTTTTATTCATGTGATATTTCTTCATTCTTTTCCTTCAATGTTCTTATCCGGTGAGTTATCGTGAAGATGCTCAAGAGCTTCAAGTTCATCATTCTTTTGTTCTCAAATTCTGCCGGTGGATGTAATTCAAGATTTCGGTGTTGATCTTATCCTTTTTCCTCATTTCATATTGTTTTCTTATTCCGGTGCACCAATTAATCATTCTCCTCTTGCTATTCATATCCGGAGTGCTGAACATTCATAATTCCATTCTTAATCCGTTCAAACTATTTTGAGGATTGTCATCTTATTCAAGCCATTTAATTCAACCGGTGCAATATCTCTTAAGCAATCTTTTTCAACGGCGATTTCTTTAGTGGGCCCTAACCCACAGGTCTTTTCCCAGGATCTTACCCGACTCTTCTAATTTTTCCGGAGTTATTTTGAAATTCCTTTCAAGCGTGACGTAAGAATGATTTCCATCAGTCATATGCCTTTTCCAAGTTTACTTTCAAATTCTTTCCATCGTTGGTTCAATCTTTTTAATTCTTCATTCCGGAGTGCTCAACAATTCTTATGGCATTTCTCGTCTTCATTCTCAACATTTGGAGACCGGAGAAGTGTTTCTCTTAAACCTTGGCCGTTCTCTTGATGAGTTGTGGTTCTAGCTTCTTGCCATCCTCATTATTGTTCAGATTGTGAGGAATTCTTTTCATACCCATCCGAAGCATTTCATGAATTCTTTTCTTTGTGATCCTCCGAAGGCCACCATTTCAGAATATTTCTTCGTTCTCAGTTTTCAACTTCGTCCTCCAACTATTCTTCATTGATGCCTCTTCGTTCGTCTCCCTATTTTTACGGTGGTTCGTTCAAGTTTACCTTTCCGTTGTTATCGTTGTAATTCATTTGTTCTTTTCATCATCCTACCGGTGCTTTGTTCAAGAATTACCCAAGCTTGTGCGAGATCTCTCTTTAATTCTTTGCAATGAGAATAAGTAGTATGCCAAATCCGTTGCTTGTCATCAATTTAAATTGGTGAAGGAGATGCATAACATAATTCTTATTCTTATTCCTTCAAGGTGATTTAATTTTTTTTTCCGGAGCTTGTTCATCATATCATATTCTCGGTTCTAGTTGTTCATCTTGTTTCCGGAGCTTCAAGCTATTTAATTATCATTTCAAAGCTCCATCTAATTCATCGCAGGCCTTGAATCTTATTCTTTTCATCTTTCACTTCTCATGCTTTCATTACCGGAGTTCTCATGGTGGGTCATCATGTTTTAATTCACCCTCGAAGTCTTCATCAAGATTCTTGTTGGAGCTCAAATATTCTTCTTCTTGCATTTTGAAGTGCAATTCTTTCTACCTTTTCTTTTCAGATGGTGTTATGTCATTCTTGACAATTTTCCCTTCATGTTTCATGACTCACGAGTTGTCAAGAATGAGATATTTAAACCCATCATTTTCTTTGTTCAGAAGATCTTTCCAACCATTCAATTTATTCATTGGAGTTATCTTGGGTTGTATTTTACCTAAAAGCTTTTCCTAAGGATTGTTGCTATTATGGTGCTTATAAATGACCCAAGCTCTTCATTATCATTCTGGTGAAATAAGTTTATCGTCTCCTTGTTGATCTCAACCCAAGCAAATATTTCTGTTAGTGGCTGGTTGTCACCTCTTAATTTTGAGATGTTTTCCATAAGCCCACATCAAGCTTATTCGTTTTCGTTGTTGATCTTTCCAACAACTCCGTTCAACCCTTCTTCGTAAGGACGCTCTTTCAAATTCAATTTTGAGAGAAGTTGTCATATTTTCACCGTTCATTTCTTTCATGGGTCTTTATATTCTATTCTTTCGTTCCGGAGGCTTTGTGATGTTGCTCTCTCCAAACCATCATATTGTTTTATCGAGATCATGTTCTTTTCCTTGCTTATCATTTAACCGGAGTGTTGTATTCTTCATTCAGTTTCGTCATTTATCTAGTTTTCCTATCTTTTCAACCGGAGTGCGGTCTGAATCCCCCCCCCCTTGTGCCATTCTTTTAATTGTTTCGGAGGCAATATGTTGTTGATTTCATCAAGTATCATTCCATCTCCTCAAGTTCTTGCTCAATTCCTTCCATTTTCAGACGGAGTGCTGTCCAAATTCTGTCATTCTTATTCCTGGGCTATACCATTGTGGTTTCATATTCTTTTGGTCCGTGAGCTCTTGTTTCATGTCTTTCAACCTACAAGGTTCTCATAATGCTCCTTGTTCCTCTTTTCTAACGGAGTGTTTTCATCTTCGTTCATCTCCGTTGCATTCTTTCTTTCTTTCAACTTGTTTAACCTCTCAGGTTCGTGGTTTCACTCGTCTGTCAAAGAAGCAACTTTGTTTTACCTCTTCCTTTTCCGTTTTTACCCGGTGCTATCTCTAGGATCTCGGGTCGAGATCCTCTGTTAGTGTGGGAGAGTTGTGACGCCCGAAGACCGACGTCCCAGAAGATTCCGGAAGATTCCAGATGTTCCGGGTTCTTCCGTGTGTTCTTTGTGCTTGTGTTATTTATTTATTTTTGCATTGCATCATGTCATCATGCCATCATGTCATTAATCTTGCATCTCAACCTAAATAAATCGTGTGGGCCTTCGGTCCACTTAAATCGAGGGAAGGTGACTTCTCTTTATAACATATAAAAGCCTCTCATTATTATTAGGGAGCTATATTAATAAATATTCTATTCCTTGGAATCACCTATAACACAATTGCACCATTCTTCAATTTTCTTTTATCCATTGCAACTCATTTCTTCCTTTGAGGCCTTTTTAGTAAAATTGTGTTGCAATTTTACTTCTTCCATAAATGTTCCAAATCTTCCCATAAATCACATCTAATGTGTAGGGCCATCTCTTGAAATTCCAACCCATTTGGATTTCATCTAAAGGGTTTTCTAAATTCAAACAGTTTGACATTTATTCAAACTTGTTTGAATTTTCTTCTTCCAAAAACCCTCCTTCTATTTTAATTAAATTCCTTACATTTTGTATGAGTCCCGAGATTTAACTCCGTGTTTAAATCTCTTCCCTAACCTTTTCTTTTCTTCCCTTTTCTTCTTCTTTCTTTTCTGTTTTAAAAAAAACCCAGTTAAAAGGAGGGCAGCCGGCCTGCGGCCTCCCTCAGCCTTCCCAGGCCCATCTCCCATCTCCTCCTCCCTCCTGGCCATCAGGCCTTCCAGCAGCCGGCCCATCTGTCCTTGGCCCAGCAGCCACCGAACCCTAGCCCGTCCCTCAGCGCTCGCTCTCTCCCTCTCTTCCCTCGTCCGCCGCCACCCCTCGACCCCACGCCCGAGCCCGACTCCTTCTCCCTCGGCCCCGCTCCCTCCAGCCTCGCTCGCCCGAACCCCCCGTTTTCCTCTCGATCCCAGCGCTCGAGCACCCTCCCGTGCGCCTCGCTCCTTCCTCGCCTCAGCCTCCAGTACCGCGACCAGCCCCAGGCCGACGCCCCTCCCTTCCGCGAGCCAGGTCGCAGCGCACCGGCCCTCAGGCCTCCGCCGCCAGGAGCTCCCGCACTCCAGCGAGCGCGCCTGGCTCCCTCCGTGGTCGCCACCCTCGAGCAGCCCGCGGCCAGGCTCCCTCGCCTCCGTAGCGCCTCCGCGCCCCGTTCCTCGTCGCCCCTCCTCGCCAGCGCCAGGAGCCCCGCCTTCTCCAGCCTGCGTCGCCAGGGCGCCCCGTCCCTTCGACCACCGGCGCGCCAGGCCGCAGCGCGCCCTCCCGTGCGCCCTGCTGCCCTCGCTAGGCTCTCGCAGCCGCCCCTCCCTCATGAGCCGCAGCGGCCGCGCCTTCCTCCGGCCGTGGCCGACTCGTGGGAACCCGGTAACGGGATCGCCCCACCTTTCATCTCGTTTGACTCGCTCACGCCACCTTCATCTTTTGCACCGGTCTCTCAACGAGTTACCAGAACCGATATGTTGCCGTGGCATCATTTTCGGAATCATTGCCGTGGCACCCTTTTCTTCCACCACGGTGACAATACTTCATATCTCTCTTGTCAACCTTTTAATAAAATTGCATAAACTTAATCATGTCATCCGCATCATGTTAACAACACTAAAATGTTTAATTGTTGTTGCTTTATAATTATTAAACATGCTCATGGGGATTTTCCGGATATGTTGTTGTTGTTTTTCCGGCCTCATTTAAATTGCCTAGCTAGTGTAGTTTTATTATGCTTCACCTCTTGCCATGTTAACCAACATTTAATCTTGTCTTGTAAATAAACGAGAGTCAACTAAATAATATAATGTGGTGTTTCGTCAATATGCAACTCGTTGCATATTGAGCTCCACTTAACTTGTAGAACTTGTTTGTGCACTTTGCCATGCCATGCATAATTAAACCGGACATGCATCATACTTGGATGTGCATCGTATGCCATGTTTATGATTGTGTGTTTACCGTGTCGTTTGTTTCTTTCCGGTTTGCTTCTCTTGATAGCTTCGGTTTCGTTCCGGAGTTGTGAGGAATCGCTCGACTGTTGCTCCGTCTACTTCATGGATCCGTTCTTTTCCCTTGCGGAATCCCAGGCAAGATGATCATACCCTTGGATACCTTTACTACCATTGCCATGCTTAGTTGTCTCGATGCTATCGTTACATGTCGCGCTACCCATCTTTTATGTCAGCCTCTCCTTGTTGCCATGAAACCTCTAACCTTGAAACCTTCCTAGCAAAACCACTGTTTGGCTATGTTACCCGCTTGCTCAGCCCCTCTTATAGCGTTGTTAGTTGCAGGTGAAGATGAAGTTTGTTCCAGGAGGGAACTTGTTGTTGGATATATCACAATATCTATAATTATTATTTAACACACCTATATACTGGGCATGGGTGGAAGGCTTGGCCTTTTGCTCGGTGTTTTGTTCCACTCATGCCACCTTAGGCGCCGATAAACCGGCATTATGTTCCTTGATTTTGCGTTCCTTACACGATGGGTGAAATGGGGACCCCTTGACAGTTCGACTTTGAATAAAACTCCTCCAGCAAGGCCCAACATTGGTTTTAATTTGCCTCATAATAACAACTTAATTAAATAATTAAATTTGCATAGGGGGTCGCGTCCCCGAGGATTCTTAATTCTACATAGCAGGGGGGGGCCAGTGATGATGGTGTTGGTCCCAAACTAGAGTCACTTGCGGATACTACCCAGTTCGCTGGGGTCTTCGGTATCTGTACGTAGCGCTCATCCGGACGTGGCCTGAGACGAGATGCGCGCGGCTACCATCAGGGTGTCGGCACGCCGGGAGGTCTTGCTGGACTTGTTTTACCATTGTCGAAATGACTTGTGCTACCGGGATCCCGAGCCTGATCGGATTTTCCCTAAGATAAGGAGTGATGATATTATATTTATCACTTCAGCTAATCGTGAGAGCTTGTGATGGGCTAAGTTGGAACACCCCTGCAGGGTTATGATCTTTCGAAAGCCGTGCCCGCGGTTATGTGGCAGATTGGAATTTGTTGATGTCCGGTTGTAGAAAACTTGAGAGATGATCCGAAGTAAAAACACACAACTGTGTGAGTAACCGTGACTGTCTCTTTTCACTTTGAGAAGAGAACACGGTGGGGTTATGTTAGACTCGTATGTAGTTAGGATCTTTAGCGATCACTACTTTTGCGACCGTTTGCGTACATGCTCATCTTATTCTGGTACTCGTAAGTTAGCCACCATATTATGCTTAGCCGCTGCTGCAACCTCACCACTTTACCTCTTCCTACCCACAAAGCTTTGCTAGTCTTGTTACCCATGGTTATGGGATTGCTGAGTCCTCGTGGCTCACAGATACTACAACACCAGATGCAGGTTCAGCCGAGTTTGAAGCAGGAGCTGGTTCAGAGCTTCACCCGGGAGCTCGATGAAGAGAGTAGCCGTATGTTTGTGACGTTTCGACGATCAGTAGTGGTTTCTACTAGGATTCGATCCTGACCTGTGGCTTTATGTTGTTTTGGTATCTTTCTTTTGGATCTTCGCCCGTAGTCGGGTTGTGATGTTTTGAATGATGTATTGCTTATGTATTGTATTGTGTGAAGTGGCGAGTGTAAGCCAACTATCTCCTCTTGCAATTTAATCCCTCTTTTATATGAGTCGTGCAAAGATACCAAAATTGAGATCATTCTAGGATGGGCTTATACCTTTAAGTCGTGCCTCGACACGTAGGAGGTATAGTCCCATCTTGGGCATTACAGCGGGCCCCTGAAAAGGAGTGCCCGCCTCAGCCTAAGGAAGGAGAAATCATAGTTTTTTTATGATCATCTTGCCTGGGGTTTTAGTCCTCCCGGTTCAAAATTCTTCCGGGATGTGTTAGCCGCTTTTCAACTCCACCCACAAGATGTAGGCCCGAATTCTGTATCGAACAATTGTAACTTTCAAGTTTTCTCGGAGGCCTTCCTTCAAGAAGAACCGTCAGTGGATCTGTTCCGGGATTTCTTCCATCTGAACCGGCGGACGGAGTTTACTGATGGGCTTCATCAGGAGCAGTGTGGTGTCAGCATCCAGAAAAGAAAAGATGTGAGCTTTCCCCGCGCCGCTCTTCACAGCCACCCCAAAGAATGGAACCAGACCTGGTTCTATTGTAAGGACACTTCACCTGAAGGAGAGAATCCGCTGCCGGGTTACCGCGCCTATCGCCTGGCAACAACCCATCCTTTGCCACAGCGTTTAAGCGCCCAAGACCGGGCCCGATTTGCCCCTCAACTTTCCAAGCTCAGGGCCTTCGTGGCGAACGGTTTAACCAGCGTTGACTTCGTCCGCTGCTGGCTCTCTTGGAGTATTCTTCCACTAAGTCGGCGCTCGAGCCTAATGTGCGAATATACCGGCAAGCCAGAAGACCCTCAACGCCACACAAAAATAGTGCTTCCTGACAATGAAGTGACTGAGTCCGCTATGAAGATGCTGAACATCCCTCTGGAGGATTGCAGCCGGACCGGTTTAGCTCCATTCTGCGCAACAATTAAACCGCCATCGGTAAAGCTCTTCCGACCCTTTCTTTTCATCTTAATCCATTTATATCAGTTGTCTTCAATTTGTTATTATTCCTTTGCACAGGACAACGATCCTTTTTGGAAGAGGAAATCTCAGGATAAACCGGCCAAGCAATCGCACAAGAAAATCTATGCTGTCAAGAAGAAAAAAAGCCGTTGCTGCTTCCGGTTCACACCCTGAAGAGGATGATCCGGATTCTGAGGTATCAATTAACCCTTATATCTTTCGATCTCCTTCTGTATGAATTTATATTAATAATGCCTTTTCACAAGACCTGGCAGAGGGAAGTAAAGCGGAGGGAGTTGAGGTAATTTCTCTCTCTTCTGATTCAGAACTGTTGCCACCCAAGATCCGCCGGGTGTCCCGGAAATATCCATTTTCTCACCCTTATGCTCAATTGGATCCCAACTTTCTTTTGAAGAAACAGCAGCATGAAGCTCGCCGGACCACGCGCCATAGTGGCCATGTGGTTGAGTCGTCCGGAATACCCCTTACGCCGGCTCGCAGACGCCGCTCCGAGGTTTTACTCACTCCAACTCTTCTTCATCCAAAAGCAGGACTTATACGTAAACCACTTAAACCGTCTGATCCCCACTATCAGGAGGCTCCTCTGTCTTCTTCCGGCGAGTCGACTGCCACGCAAGTCCCAGTGCTCAAGACCGTTCCTGGGTAAGTCTGAATGCTCAAACGTCCGGTTTATCTTCCTGTTTTAACTTTGTGATCCTTACGACTGCTCTGACCCTTTATCAGAATGCCCAAGCCTAGTAAAAAGGCAAAAGAAAACAAACCGGCTACTGAGGCCACTGTTGCTGAACCGGTCGAGGACCCTGAAGCGGCCATCCCGCCAGAGAACAATGTTGATATTCAGCTTGATGATCCCGCTCCTATGGACCATGAAGATGTTGCTGCGCGGGGTGGTGACGATATGGAAAATACGGTTGAACCGGCAAGCCCTGTCCGGGTTAGTCCTCCCCAGGCTAGCCCGGCTCCTATCAGTCCGGTGTACACTGCTGATCCTCCCCAGCCAACTGCTGCCTCAACAGCAGATGTTGAGATAACCGGGTTAGGCTTCACTGCTCCCACAGAGCCTGTTACCTTGGCTAGGCATACTGCCAAGGAAGAAAAGCTCCAACAAGATAAAGGCAAATGGAGCACGGACCTATCAAGCTATGCTCATCTGAGTTCCCAGGAACTTCATTCCGGGTTTCTGAACCGGCTCTTCACCAGCCGTGACTATGAAGCCGGCTTAGTTAACATGATGAAGGACAAATATGAGGTGATTTTCTTTCCCTTTTGCCTTCTGTTTCTGCTTTGTACAACAATCATACCTTTATACCATAGTAGCCCCCAAGTGCCGGTTTAACTTCTTCATAGGTGAACCGGGACTTTGTTTATGCCTGACAATGAATGTACATTAGCCCACAAGTGCCAAGGGCATAACTTGTTTATGTGCTTGGGACTTGTTTGAAAACTTTGCTTTCTTTACTTCAATTGTACATTAGCCCCCAAGTGTCGAGTGCATAACTTGTTATGTGCTTGAGACTTGATTGATCTGTCCTTCTAATCCGTTTGATTTCCTTGCAGGCTGACTTGACCCGGATGGCTTCGGAGGCAACTGAGCTCCGGAATGGCTTGGCCTTCCATGAGACCGCTTCAGCCAAAGCTAAGGAAGAACTTGTCCTTGCTTTGACTAACATGGAAAAATTGAAGAAAGATTTTGAAGCGGAGCGGTCCACATGGGAGGTGCAGAGGGACGCTCTTGAAAAAAGAGCAAAGGATGCCGAAGCCGCTCTCAATCCGGTTACGCAGGAGCTATCCGGGTTGAAACAGCAAATAGAGCTCATGACTTCTGCTATCTTCGGTGAGTACCTGTCTTTGTATGTTTATATCCTTGCAATCTTTTGTTCCGCTCCGGTTTAACTCGCCAAATGTATGTAGGGAGGCGCATAACTCATCTTGGAGATGATGTCCGGAAGAAGCTCAAGGCAGCTTATACCCTGGTGGAGCAGCTCTATTCCGGCGCTCAAAGGGCTATCAGTGCCATGTCACACAACAAACCGGCGCCAACCACCACCCAAGCCACCCTGGAAGCTATCTGTCCTACCTGTGCGTCTGGTTGAGGTGAAGAAATCTGCTGCCCGAGCTGGCTCTCTTATGGCGCTGACCCGGGCCAAAGCATGGGTCCCTGATTTTGACCAGGCTGAAGCCATGAACGGCTATCCCAACATCAAAGAGGACGGGTCAGTCTTCTCTGCCGAAGATCTCCGTGCTTTGACTAAGGATATGCGCCCTCTCGCCAGTAAGCTTGCCGATGAAGCTGATTTGACAAGGTATCATCCGGCCTATGATCTAGAAAATTCGCGGGTGGAGCGGCCGGTTTACGACACTGAAAATATGATCCCAACAGTTCGTAATCACACTTTCGCTCCAGATATTGACCCTTCTGATCTTATCTATGAAGAAGTATATTTCCGTGCCCTCTCCAAGATTGACTGGTGCGCCCGTGGTTTCCAGCCATTGCCTGAAGTTGATGAAGACCCGAAACAAGTTGACCCTCAGCCTTGGCAGCGTGAAGAGGAGTCGTAAACCGTCCGGTTTAACTTGTAGTTGCTGAATACTTTGCGAGAAACTTTTGATCCATTCGGGCCTGTCAGTGCCTTTGTAATAGGATAGTTGAAATATTTCCTTTATCCCAATTTTTATGGTACTATTTGACTTGGCATCTCTCAAGTTAATCTTCTGCTTGCAATGCATGATCCGCTTATATTATCTGTGCCGGCATGAACAAATCTAAAAGATGTCCTAGTGGTTTACCACCGGACGGATTATCCTGCTCTGATATATATATCAAAGGAATAGCTTTGACCACAAACATATATCATACCTTTGATTAAGTGTGCTTGTAAACCTTAACCCGGTACAAATAAGTAAAAGCGTAGGCGCTGATGAGGCTCTTGGTTCTCTTGTTTCGCTTAGCCCGATGACCGATCCGGGTTATGATGAACACCGGTTTAAATCTCGCTGGTGTTCATGACCCAGACTTTTAACTTTGTAGATGTATGGTCAACTTTGTAGTTGTCCAGTCTCGCGTCAATGGACTTGGTTAAAAAACCAATGATCATGACGACCAAGATTTGTGAAATCATAAAAAATAGAAATAGGGCTTTTGGGCAAACAAGACCATGTAGTCGAGGCTTTTTACGAGCTGCCAGGCTCCAAAATGAAGGTTTTTTAAAGAACACGGCTGATTCCTTGATTCTGTCAAGGGCGCCAGTTGAGGAGGCCATGGTGAGCTTCAGAAGAAAACTCCCATGTGATACTCCTTTGAAAAACACGGCTGATTCCTTGATGCATCAAGGGCGCCGGTTTAGGAGGCCATGGTGAGCTTCCGTAGTAAACTCCCGTGTGATACTCCTTTGAAAAACACGGCTGATTCCTTGATGCATCAAGGGCGCCGGTTTAGGAGGCCATGGTGAGCTTCCGTAGAAGACTCCCATGTGATACTCCTTTGAAAAACACGGCTGATTCCTTGATGCATCAAGGGCGCCGGTTTAGGAGGCCATGGTGAGCTTCCGTAGAAGACTCCCATGTGATACTCCTTTGAAAAAACACGGTTGATTCCTTGATGCATCAAGGGCGCCGGTTTAGGAGTCCATTGTGAGCTTCCGTAGAAAACTCCCATGTGATACTCCTTTGAAAAACACGGCTGATTCCTTGATGCAGCAAGGGCGCCGGTTTAGGAGGCCATGGTGAGCTTCCGTAGAAAACTCCCATGTGATACTCCTTTGGAGAATACAGCTGATTCCTTGATGCTTATCAGGGGCGCTGGTTTAAGAGGCCATGGTAAACTTCTTTCGAAGCCCCCATGCGATACTCTTTTGTGAAGAAGATGGCTGACTCCCCGGTGTTCCGGGGGTGCCGGTTTATTGTATTAATTATAATATATACATTGTACATAAAGTGGAGCCAATGGCGCAAGTATAATAAGGCCGCAGAAGAGCGATGTTCCACGGCCGCTTCGTCTCCTCCTCCGCCGTACGTGAGTCCTTATGTTCTCGAACGTCAACAAGGTAGTATGATCCGTTGTGCAGATTTTTGCTGACCACAAAGGGTCCTTCCCAAGGTGGGGATAGCTTGTGCATATCTGTCTGGTCTTGGATGAGCCGGAACACCAGATCTCCCTCCTGGAACGTTCTGGTCTTAACCCGGCGGCTGTGGTACCGACACAGGTCTTGTTGATAAATCGCCGATCGCGCCGCTGCCGTGTCCCATTCTTCATCCAGCCGGTCCAAGCTGTCTTGTCTTGCTTGCTCATTATCCGCTTCAACGTAAGCTGCCACCCGTGGTGAGTCGTGCCAGATGTCACTAGGGAGAACCACTTCAACACCATACACCATGAAAAAAGGCGTATATCCTGTAGACATGTTAGGTGTAGTGTTGATGCTCCAGAGGACAGAAGGCAACTCCTCTACCCAGCAACCCGGCGTTCTTTGCAAAGGAACCATAAGCCGGGGTTTGATGCCTCTCAGGATCTCTTGGTTGGCTCTCTCGGCTTGGCCAATGGACTGAGGGTGAGCTACTGATGACACATCAAGGTTAATATGCTCTCTTTGACAGAACTCTTCCATCTCTCCTTTAGATAGGTTGGTGCCATTATCAGTTATAATGCTGTGTGGAAAGCCAAACCGAAAAATTACTTTTTTGATGAACTTAACCGCTGTTGCCGCATCACACTTACTAACAGGCTCCGCTTCAACCCACTTTGAAAATTTGTCCACTGCTACTAACAGGTGGGTTTTCTGGTCTTGGGATCTTTTAAAGGGTCCAACCACGTCAAGCCCCCAAGTCGCAAATGGCCAAGTAATTGGAATCATCCGTAGCTCCTGCGCCGGAACATGAGCACGCCGCGAAAATTTCTGGCAAGCATCACATTTTCTGACCAAGTCCTCTGCGTCGGCGTGAGCCGTCAGCCAGTAGAACCCATGACGAAAGGCTTTAGCTACCAGGGACTTTGAACCGGCGTGATGACCACAATCTCCTTCATAAATCTCTCGAAGAATATCACAGCCTTCCTGCAATGATACGCACCACTGAAACGCCCCAGAAACGCTGCGGTGATGAAGTTCTCCATTGACGATAGTCATGGACTTAGACCGCCGGATTATCTGCCGGGCCTCAACTTCATCCTCGGGCAACTCACCTCGGCTCAGGTATGCCAAGTAAGGGAGTGTCCAATCCGGAATAACGTGAAGTGCTGCGACTAGCTGTGCTTCTGGATCAGGAACAGCTAAATCCTCCTCTGAAGGTATCTGCACTGACGGACTATGCAATTCATCCAAGAAGGTATTAGATGGAACCGGTTTACGCTGAGAGCCCAGCCGGCTTAATGCATCGGCCGCTTCATTTTTCCACTTGTCTATGTGGTCCACCTGATATCCTTTGAAGTAACCTGCGACTGCCTCCACTTCTCGTCGATAGGCCGCCATGAGCGGATCTTTAGAGTCCCACTTACCAGATACCTGTTGTGCCACTAGATCTGAGTCACGAAAGCACTTGACCCGGCTCAAGTTCATCTCCTTGGCCATCCGTAAACCGTGGAGGAGAGCTTCATACTCAGCAGCATTGTTAGTGCAAGGGAACATTAATCGAAGGACATAACAGAACTTATCACCTCGTGGGGAAGTTAACACGACTCCAGCCTCCGAGCCCTCCAATTGCCTTGAACTATCAAAGTGAATAGTCCAGTATGTATGATCCGGCTTCTCCTCAGGTGCTTGCAACTCTATCCAATCATTGATGAAATCCACGAGTGCTTGGGACTTTATAGCAGTACGAGGCACATATTTCAATCCGTGTGGGCTAAGCTCAATGGCCCACTTCGCCACTCTGCCGGTGGCTTCTCTGTTCTGGATTATATCCCCCAACGGGGCTGAGCTGGCAACAGTGATTGGGTGGCCTTGGAAATAGTGTTTCAACTTCCGGTTTGCCATGAATACACCATATACTAACTTCTGCCAGTGTGGATATCTTTGCTTTGACTCAATGAGGACCTCACTAATGTAGTAAACCGGACGTTGAACCGGATATTCCTTGCCTGCTTCCTTGCGCTCCACCACAATGGCCACGCTAACTGCACGGGCATTGGCGGCCACGTATAACAACAGCGGCTCCTTGTCAACCGGGGCGGCTAGAACTGGTGGTTCTGCCAATTGCCGCTTCAAATCCTCAAACACAGCGTTTGCAGCATCGCTCCAGACAAACCGGTCCGTTTTCTTCATCATCTGATAAAGCGGGATCGCCTTCTCTCCCAAACGGCTGATGAACCGGCTCAATGCTGCAATACGGCCTGCCACGCGCTGGACATCATTTATACAAGCCGGTTTAGCCAAGGATGTGATCGCCTTGATTTTCTCTGGATTAGCCTCAATTCCTCTGTTTGATACTAAGAATCCAAGGAGTTTGCCTGCTGGAACACCAAAAACACACTTCTCCGGATTGAGCATCATCTTGTAAGCCCGGAGGTTGTGAAAGGTTTCTTTTAAGTCCTCTATCAGTGTCTCCTCCTTCCTGGATTTCACCACAATGTCATCAACGTAGGCATGGACATTTCTTCCAATCTGCCCTTTGAAGCAGTTCTGCACACAACGCTGATATGTTGCTTGGGCACTCTTGAGCCCAAAAGGCATGGATACATAGCAGAAGGCTCCAAAGGGAGTTATGAAAGCTGTCTTCTCCTGGTCCTTAACTGCCATCTTGATCTGATGATATCCTGAATATGCATCCAAAAAACTTAGCCGCTCACATCCCGCCATAGCATCAATAATCTGATCAATACGGGGGAGAGCAAAAGGATCAGTCGGGCAAGCCTTGTTCAAGTCTGTGTAATCAACACACATCCTCCAAGTTCCGTTTTTCTTGAGCACCAGCACCGGATTGGCCAAGCACTCTGGATGAAACACTTCAACTATGAAACCTGCGGCCAAGAGCCTAGCCACTTCTTCACCTATAGCCTTGCGCCTCTCCTCATTGAAGCGGCGCAAATACTGCTTGACCGGTTTGAACTTCGGATCAATATTGAGACTATGCTCAGCGAGTTCCCTCGGTATACCTGGCATGTCAGAAGGCTTCCATGCAAAGATATCCCGGTTAACACGGATGAACTCGATGAGCGCGCTTTCCTATTTGGGGTCTAGGTTAGCGCTGATAGTGAACTGCTTAGATGAATCGCCCGGAACAAAGTCAACCTTCTTGGTCTCCTCTGCTGATTTGAATTTCAACGCCGGATCATGCTCTGTAGTTGGCTTTTTCAATGAGGACATATCTGCCGGATCAACATTGTCCTTGTAGAACTTCAGTTCCTCCCTAGCACAAACTGCCTCAGCGTATGCCGCGTCTCCTTCCTCGCATTCCAATGCGATCTTGCGGCTCCCGTGAACCGTGATGGTTCCCTTGTGACCCGGCATCTTGAGCTGTAGATAGACATAACACGGTCTACCCATAAACTTGGCATAGACCGGCCTCCCAAACAGAGCATGATATGGGCTCCTGATCTTTACAACCTCAAAGGTCACCGTCTCCGATCTAGAGTCTTGTTCATCCCCAAAGGTAACTTCCAGATCGATTTCCCCAACTGGGTAAGCCGATTTACCGGGCACTACTCCATGGAACACTGTGTTGGACTGTTGGAGCTTCTTATCTGTTAACCCCATACGTCGAAAACTCTCATAGTATAGGATATTGATGCTGCTGCCTCCATCCATAAGGACCTTTGTGAATTTATAGCCACCCACCTGTGGAGCCACCACCAAGGCTAGCTGACCCGGATTATCAACCCGTGGCGGGTGATCCTCTCTGCTCCACACAATGGGCTGCTCCGACCAACGTAAAAAACGTGGTATCGCCGGTTCAACAGCATGCACTGCTCTCTTCAGAACCTTTTGATCCCGTTTGCACAAACTTGTGGTGAAGACATGATATTGGCCACTGCTTAGCTCCTTCGGATTATTCTGATATCCGGATTGCTGTTGCTGCTGACGCTGTTGATTGCCTTGGTTGTTGTATCCACCCTGACCATGCTGCTGGTTATGTTGATGCTGATTGTTGCCATTGTGGTTATTGTTACCGCCATGATATCCTGATCCGGATCCGCTACCCTGGTAACGCGGACCCTGAAAGCCGGAACCTGATCCGCCGCCGGGGGGGGGGGGCGTGGTTATACTTGGCTTGTTTCATAACCTCCTGCATGATACGGCAGTCCTTCCAGAGATGCGTAGCCAGGTTTTCCTCTATACCGTGTCTTGGGCAAGGCACATTTAGCTGGTGATCTAGATTGATGGGTGGCCTCCCGTTGTGTGGGGGGCGGTCTACCCTTGCGGCGCTGCCCGTTGTCTTGAACGTTGGTATTGGCCATAAAGTCTGAGCCGCCCTCTGCTTTACGCTTGCCATTGTAACCTGTACCTGTCGGATTGGCTTGCGCCGGTTTACCGTTTTTGCTTGCCTTTCCGGATTTGTCTCCGTCTGCATCTGGATACTTGGTGTTATCAGAGTCCCCATACTTTACCAAAGCGCTCATGAGCGTTCCCATGTCGTTGCAATCGCGCTTGAGCCGTCCCAGCTTCAGCCTTAGAGACTCGAACCGGCAATTGTTCTCCAAGGTCACTATCGCCGTACTGGGGTTGATGCTATTGGAGGAGTGCAGGATTTCTGATACTCGCCGCACCCAACTGCTTGTGGTCTCTTGCTCCCCTTGAACACATGCTGCTAAGTCAACCACGGACATCGGCTGTTTGCACGTGTCTTTGAAATTACTGATAAACCGGCGACTGATACGTCCAAAACGTATCTATAATTTCTGCTTGCTCCATGCCTCTTTTGGGTGATATTGCTATGTTATTTATACACTTCCATACACTTTTGATCATATTTGGACTAACCTATTAACTCAGTGCACCCCAGTGCCAGTTTCTGTTTTCGGCTGTTTTTGTATTTCAGGTTTTCACATTACGAGAACTGCCAGAAAAAATCCAGAAAAATTATATAAAAAATCAGCGTTCCAGAACCTACCAGGCGCCCGAAGCACAGCCGGAGGGGGGCCACCAGGGCCCCAGGCGCCCTGGCGGCGCGCCCCCCCTGGGCCGCGCCGGGGGGGG
>LR738711.1:939438225-939449346 GCA_902687465.1 Secale cereale | reverse complement strand
GGGGGGGGCGCCTGGGCCCCCCGAGGCTCCGCTGATGCCCCCCTTTGGCATATATTTAAAGCGTCTTCCGAAACCCTCGAGACGAGAACTCTTTTTCGCGATCTCATCTCTGTTCCGCCGCCGCCGCCGCTTCCAAGATTGGGAGCACTAGGAGAACTCTTCCCGGCACCCTGCCGGAGGGGAGGATCACCACCGGGAGCTTCTCCACCACCATGGACGCCTCCCGGATGAGTTGTGAGTAGTCTCCCTTGGACCATGGGTTCATGACCAGTAGCTATGTGATGTTCTCCTCCCGTTCTTTTGCTTCACTAATTAGTCCTCGTGAGCTGCCCTACATGATCGAGGCACATATGTAATCCTTATGCTGTTGCTATGATGAGTTTGCTGGGATCCGATGGATTATGAGATTATGTTCAGATTGTGTTTGAGTAATATATTTGATTCACCTCTTTTATATTTATGTTCGTAAGTAATTCTTGCATGTTCTCCGTTGTTATTTATTGCTTTGGCCAAGTAGTAGGTAGTGACTCCAAGAGGGAACGTTATGCTTGATTGTGGGTTCATGCCCCTCGATGACTAGCTTGAGTGACAGAAACATGAGTCTAGGGGATGTGCTGTTGCCACAAGGGGGAAAACAACGGTGCTTGTGCCTGCGGGTGCAAGGATTGTTTACTTTACGCAAAGTTCTTTTAATGCAGTTGTCTGTTGCTTTGAGTTTACACTATGGGTGGGACTCGCAACTTAATACCAGCGAGATGTTCTGGATAGATATCTCAAGGTGGATGATTAGTAGTAGATGCAGATGGATTTCAGTCTACTTACCTTGGCGTACCGCCCATGCTTTGAACCTCTACCTTTCTTGCAACTTAGTCAGCATTGGTCCTGTCAATTGCCCAGCTGTAATTCGTTTACCTCACATAGCAGTTTTATCGTCTTTTGGGAGAGAGACATCACTAGTGAACATCATGAGACTCCGGTCCATATTACCATCATTGATCACATCCGCTATTTACTTTTCCACATTTTACTTACTATTGCAATTATACCTATTACTATTATCACTTGCGTTTGATCCTTTGTAAACTACAAGGCCGGAGGGATTGACAACCTCTCTGTACTCGTTGGGAGCAAAGTTATTTGTATCTGTGTGCAGGTCCACGTTGATTGCTAATATCTGGCGCCGTTAGCAGTTGACACCTTCTTGTTGAAACTGGGAGTCTCAGGGAAAACGATCCTTGGTATTGCCAAGCGAAAACTTCTGCTACACTGCATCTCAAACCTTCCACTTGGGGTAACCAACGAGGGGTGAGAAGCCACCTAGCAAAGCAATTTCTGGCGCCGTTGCCGGGGACTCCACTCTTCAGGATAGGGGAGTTGCACGCTATCTTTTACCTTTGCTTTTAGTCTTGTTAATTTACCTTTCAGTTTTGCTTTAGTATCTTTTATCGAAAATCACAAAAATAGTTATTTTGCTTGCTTGCTACTATGGGTTCCACCGAGAACACCAAGTTGTGTGACTTCACTAGTCACAACAACGATGACTTTATCAGCACACCTATCACTACACCTGCCACTTCAGCACCTTCATATGAAATTAAACCTGCTTTACTGAACTTAGTCATGAAAGATCAATTCTCCGGTGCTGGAGATGATGCTGCTTTACACTTGAACAACTTTGTTGAACTTTGTGATATGCAAAAGTACCAAGAAATAGATGGTAATATTGTTAAGCTTAAGCTTTTTCCTTTCTCCTTGAGAGGAGGAGCTAAAATTTGGTTTCAGTCTTTGCCTAGAAATAGCATAGATTCATGGGACAAGTGCAAAGATGCTTTTATTGGAAAATACTATCCACCTGCTAAAATTATCCAACTAAGAAGTAACATAATGAATTTTAAACAATTGGATAATGAACACGTTACCCAAGCTTGGGAACGTATGAAATCTCTTATCAAGAACTGCCCTACTCATGGTTTGACTACTTGGATGGTTATCCAAACTTTTTATGCAGGTTTGAACTTTACCTCGCGGAACTTGTTAGATTCGGCCGCGGGAGGAACCTTTATGTCAACTACACTTGGTGCTGCCACGAAGCTTCTCGATGAGATGATGACCAACTATTCCCAATGGCACACCGAACGCGCTCCAACAGGTAGGAAGGTAAACTCTGTCGAGGAGATTTCCTCCCTAAATGAAAAAGTTGACTTGATCATGTCTCTACTTTCGAAGCAATCTTCTATTGATCCTCGTGATGTTCCTTTAAATTCTTTGATTGCTCAAGAACAAGTAGATGTGAACTTTATCTCTAGAAACAATTTTAATAACAATGCTTATAGGAGTAATTTTGGTAGCAATCCTAGACCGTTCCCCTCTAATTCTTATGGGAATAACAATGCTTATCCTAGCACCAAGAACTCCACTATTGAACTAGAGATTATGCTTAAAGATTTCATCACTACCCAAAAAGCTTTTAATAATAGTGTAGAAGAAAAGCTAAACAAACTAGGTGATCTCTCTTCAAAGGTAGACCATTTAGCCAATGAGGTAGAATTGCTTAAAATTAGAACTTCTCCTCTTGAGGAGAGGAAGGTCACTCCTATTAATGCTATTCAAGTGCAAATTAATGAAAATATTAGGATGATGGCTAAACTTAAAGAGAGATGGGCTAGAGAAAGGGAGGAAGAAGATAGAATTAAGAGCCTTCCTACCCACCACACTGTTGCTACTATCCAAGTTGTTGAGGATATCCAAACTCTTAGCACCCAATGCACTCCTGGTCCCGATGGACCTATTAATGGTGATGCTATGACTATAGAAACTACCAAACAAGTGAACCTAAAGGACACCACTACCACCTTACTTGATGGAAGTGACCTTGATTTTGACAATTGCACTCTTATCGAAGTTATTGATTTCCTTCACAAGATGTCTAGAGATCCCCGCACTAGCATGATTAACCTTGCCTTCACAAAGCATATCACTAATGCTCTTATCAAAGCTAGGGAGGAGAAACTTAGAGTAGAAGCCTCCATACCTATAAAGCTAGAAGATGGTTGGGATCCTATGATAAAAATTAAGTTGAATAACTTCTCTTGCTATGCTTTACGTGATGTTGGTGCTAGTACCTCTGTTATGCCCAAAAGAATATATGATATGCTTAAATTGAAACCTTTTGATTCTTGTTCTTTTGGTGTTCGTCTCGTTGATTCTTCCATAAAGAAACCTTTGGGGAGGATCGACGATGTTCTTATCATTGTCAATGACAATTATGTTCCCGTTGATTTTACTATTATGGATATTGAATGTGAACCTTCGTGTCCAATTATTTTGGGACGTCCTTTTCTACGCACCGTTGGTGCTATCATTGACATGCAAGAGGGTAATATAAAATTCCAGTTTCCTCTCAAGAAAGGGATGGAACACTTCCCTCAAAAGAAGATTAAGTTACCTTTTGAGTCCGTTATACGGGCTAGCTATTCTTTTACTCTTGATAAAACTTGATCTCTATGCATTATGCCTAGCTTAAAGGCATAAAAGAAAGCGCTTTTGGGAGGCAGCCCAATGAATAAATTTTATTTTGTTTTTGTTGTGTCTTGATGTTGTTACTACTGTAGCATCATCATTGTATCTTTGCTTTTCAATTTTGTGCCAAGTGTAGCCTCTGATTGCAAGAAAGTTCAAAAGTTGTGACGTGCTGTCCAGGAAACAGATTCTGTCCTTGGATAGAAAAATTCGTATAAAATCACCAGATCATCTTTTTGGTCTGAATTTTTTTTCGACAGCGTGCTCTATATAATTGTCTTTCGTGCGTCTGTTCTGAGTTTTTTTATTAGAGTTGCAGAAGTGCCCCGGAAAAATCAATTACTACCTGCTGTTCTGTTTTTCACAGATTCTGTCCTGTTTTGCCTTTCTTTCATTTTGCAAACCTAGAGCTTGCTTTTTCTTTGCAAAAACCTTTTGGCAATCTTGAGAAACACTAGAACTTAAAGAATATCTTTATTTCCAGCAAGGAACAATTATTTTATTATGGGTACTAACCTCGCTAATCAGATTATGATGAGTTATGTATGAAGGGAGTTTTCAAGTGTGCGAGGGAAGATGATAAAAAGATTCAGGAGTGTCAAACGCTCAAGCTTGGGGACGCCCCCGTGCACCCCCAAGAAATATTCAAGGAGACTCAAGCGTCTAAGCTTGGGGATGCCCCCGTGCATCCCCTTCTCCATCAACATTATCAGTTCGTCTTTCGTTCCACTATATTTTAATCACTTCATGTGTTATGTGCTATGCTTGGAGCGTCTTGCTTTTAGTTTTCCTTTTAGTTTTCTTTAGCTTTTCATAACGAGTCGGAACTCAGCTTTCTTTATGTGGAGAGAAACACGCTCCACTTCTACCTAGAACATAACATAGAATTTTCATGTCTATCTCTGCTGTGTGTGTTCTTTGTCTTTCAATAGCTACTATCATGCTTAGCTCTTAGTTTTCATGCTTATCTTTTTAAAGAGCTTTTGTTTAGTTGGTTGCTTGAACTCTCTTTAGTTATCATGCTTATCTTATTAAGAGAGTTTGCTTCCGTTGCATTGGTTGATATGTCTATGATAAAGATGCTACGTGCATAATGGCGCTTAGTAGTTCAGGTTTTCTTATGGTTAGTCTCAAATAGCTGGGGGGGTTCCCAATGTGTTATTGGAGTACCAACATGAATTGTTTGCCTATGATGTGGTATGGTTTAGTAATATCTTCCTTCAAAGAATTTATTTTGATTGACTTGGCGTATGCTCACGCATATTTAAGACTGTAAAGAAAGTCTGTCAAGCCTTGATGATCTTTTGTTTCTGAGTAGCGATATAACTTCCATGCCTGATTCAATGTTGCTTTGTCGCTCTGCATGATTATGACCGTCATTGCTCTCTTAGTTGGTCGCTCCCAGTCTTTTGCTAACCTCCACCTGTACTAAGCGGACTGACTGCTTGTGCATCCACATCCTTTTAATCCAGTTATGCCATATGAGTCCACCATACCTTCCTACATTGTATTTACCTGCCATTCCTAACGGAGACTTGCATGTGCCATCTCGAAATTATTCAAAAAAAAGCATTCCTATTTTGTGCCTCTGTTGTAAGTTCATGAGGAAGTAGTGGTTAATTCATGATCTTTTTAAGTTGGACAAGCTTCACCCCGGGATTGCATGAATAATGTGCAAACCCATAATACGAGAAGGAACTGGCATTGAGTGCGCCCGGCTCAAAAAGATAATATAACAAACAAACCCTCCTTCACGCTTTGTTCATGAGAAATCAGAAAACTTTGGCAGTGATAAACAAAGGAGATTAAGAGGATGTGATCGTCCTCATTCGGGAGCCGTTCCTCGAAACTTGTCCATCTCAAGAAGTGATTGAGTTGTCTGCTAGCATTCGTTGACAAAACATGCATGATCTAAAAATAAATTGTTACCTCTGTTTTTAAAACCAAGAGCTCTGGTACATGTTTTGTCTTTGTTTCCGACTACGGGTTTTCAACCTTGCCAACAAAAGCCACGGTTCGAGAGTCTCCACCTTCTTTTAAAAGCACCAACTACTGAGAGCATGATTGTCATTCTGAGTGTAATGTGCATTGTCCCAAAGTAGCATTGTCTTTTGCATGATTGTGATATCGTTTATTCTGAAATCATTGTATCTAGTCATCACTTAAACCTTGGAGGTGCCCCTGCATTTATGTTTTGCTTCACTAAAGGGGGCAAGCGAGATATCACTTTATCATATTTGCACATCATGTTCATTACAAATCTATTTGATGTTTCAGTATCATATTGTAAAACTTTCAGTTCTTTGTGATTTTCTCATGAGGCAACTTAATTACTATAGATTCATTGTCTCAGTAAGCTTTTGTCATGTGACTATGAAAAAGTCCTATATGGTTAATAGCATGTCACCACAGAAATTATTCTTGTTATCATTTACCTACTCGAGGACGAGCAGAAATTAAGCTTGGGGATGTTGATACGTCCAAAACGTATCTATAATTTCTGCTTGCTCCATGCCTCTTTTGGGTGATATTGCTATGTTATTTATACACTTCCATACACTTTTGATCATATTTGGACTAACCTATTAACTCAGTGCACCCCAGTGCCAGTTTCTGTTTTTGGCTGTTTTTGTATTTCAGGTTTTCACATTACGAGAACTGCCGGAAAAAATCCAGAAAAATTATATAAAAAATCAGCGTTCCAGAACCTACCAGGCGCCCGAAGCACAGCCGGAGGGGGGCCACCAGGGCCCCAGGCGCCCTGGCGGCGCCCCCCTGGGCTCCCCGAGGCTCCGCTGATGCCCCCTTTGGCATATATTTAAAGCGTCTCCCGAAACCCTCGAGACGAGAACTCTTTTTCGTGATCTCATCTCTGTTCCGCCGCCGCCGCCGCTTCCAAGATCGGGAGCACCAGGAGAACTCTTCCCGGCACCCTGCCGGAGGGGAGGATCACCGCCGGGAGCTTCTCCACCACCATGGACGCCTCCCGGATGAGTTGTGAGTAGTCTCCCTTGGACCATGGGTCCATGACCAGTAGCTATGTGATGTTCTCCTCCCGTTCTTGTGCTTCACTAATTAGTCCTCGTGAGCTGCCCTACATGATCGAGGCACATATGTAATCCTTATGCTGTTGCTATGATGAGTTTGCTGGGATCCGATGGATTATGAGATTATGTTCAGATTGTGTTTGAGTAATATATTTGATTCACCTCTTTTATATTTATGTTCGTAAGTAATTCTTGCATGTTCTCCGTTGTTATTTATTGCTTTGGCCAAGTAGTAGGTAGTGACTCCAAGAGGGAACGTTATGCTTGATTGTGGGTTCATGCCCCTCGATAACTAGCTTGAGTGACAGAAACATGAGTCTAGGGGATGTGCTGTTGCCACAAGGGGGAAAACAACGGTGCTTGTGCCCGCGGGTGCAAGGATTGTTTACTTTACGCAAAGTTCTTTTAATGCAGTTGTCTGTTGCTTTGAGTTTACACTATGGGTGGGACTCGCAACTTAATATCAGCGAGATGTTCTGGATAGATATCTCAAGGTGGATGATTAGTAGTAGATGCAGATGGATTTTGGTCTACTTACCTCGGCGTACCGCCCATGCTTTGAACCTCTACCTTTCTTGCAACTTAGTCAGCATTGGTCCTGTCAATTGCCCAACTGTAATTCGTTTACCTCACATAGCAGTTTTATCGTCTTTTGGGAGAGAGACATCACTAGTGAACATCATGAGACTCCGGTCCATATTACCAACATTGATCACATCCGCTATTTACTTTTCCGCATTTTACTTACTATCGCAATTATACCTATTACTATTATCACTTGCGTTTGATCCTTTGTAAACTACAAGGCCGGAGGGATTGCCAACCTCTCTGTACTCGTTGGGAGCAAAGTTATTTGTATCTGTGTGCAGGTCCACATTGATTGCTAATATCTGGCGCCGTTAGCAGTTGACACCTTCTTGTTGAAACTGGGAGTCTCAGGGAAAACGATCCTTGGTATTGCCAAGGGAAAACTTCTGCTACACTGCATCTCAAACCTTCCACTTGGGGTAACCAACGAGGGGTGAGAAGCCACCTAGCAAAGCAATTTCTGGCGCCGTTGCCGGGGACTCCACTCTTCAGGATAGGGGAGTTGCACGCTATCTTTTACCTTTGCTTTTAGTCTTGTTAGTTTACCTTTCAGTTTTGCTTTAGTATCTTTTATCGAAAATCACAAAAATAGTTATTTTGCTTGCTTGCTACTATGGGTTCCACCGAGAACACCAAGTTGTGTGACTTCACTAGTCACAACAACGATGACTTTATCAGCACACCTATCACTACACCTGCCACTTCAGCACCTTCATATGAAATTAAACCTGCTTTACTGAACTTAGTCATGAAAGATCAATTCTCCGGTGCTGGAGATGATGCTGCTTTACACTTGAACAACTTTGTTGAACTTTGTGATATGCAAAAGTACCAAGAAATAGATGGTAATATTGTTAAGCTTAAGCTTTTTCCTTTCTCCTTGAGAGGAGGAGCTAAAATTTGGTTTCAGTCTTTGCCTAGAAATAGCATAGATTCATGGGACAAGTGCAAAGATGCTTTTATTGGAAAATACTATCCACCTGCTAAAATTATCCAACTAAGAAGTAACATAATGAATTTTAAACAATTGGATAATGAACACGTTGCCCAAGCTTGGGAACGTATGAAATCTCTTATCAAGAACTGCCCTACTCATGGTTTGACTACTTGGATGGTTATCCAAACTTTTTATGCAGGTTTGAACTTTACCTCGCGGAACTTGTTAGATTCGGCCGCGGGAGGAACCTTTATGTCAACTACACTTGGTGCTGCCACGAAGCTTCTCGATGAGCTGATGACCAACTATTCCCAATGGCACACCGAACGCGCTCCAACAGGTAGGAAGGTAAACTCTGTCGAGGAGATTTCCTTCCTAAATGAAAAAGTTGACTTGATCATGTCTCTACTTTCGAAGCAATCTTCTATTGATCCTCGTGATGTTCCTTTAAATTCTTTGATTGCTCAAGAACAAGTAGATGTGAACTTTATCTCTAGAAACAATTTTAATAACAATGCTTATAGGAGTAATTTTGGTAGCAATCCTAGACCGTTCCCCTCTAATTCTTATGGGAACAACAATGCTTATCCTAGCACCAAGAACTCCACTACTGAATTAGAGATTATGCTTAAAGATTTCATCACTACCCAAAAAGCTTTTAATAATAGTGTAGAAGAAAAGCTAAACAAACTAGGTGATCTCTCTTCAAAGGTAGACCATTTAGCCAATGAGGTAGAATTGCTTAAAATTAGAACTTCTCCTCTTGAGGAGAGGAAGGTCACTCCTATTAATGCTATTCAAGTGCAAATTAATGAAAATATTAGGATGATGGCTAAACTTAAAGAGAGATGGGCTAGAGAAAGGGAGGAAGAAGATAGAATTAAGAGCCTTCCTACCCACCACACTGTTGCTACTATCCAAGTTGTTGAGGATATCCAAACTCTTAGCACCCAATGCACTCCTGGTCCCGAAGGACCTATTAATGGTGATGCTATGACTATAGAAACTACCAAACAAGTGAACCTAAAGGACACCACTACCACCTTACTTGATGGAAGTGACCTTAATTTTGACAATTGCACTCTTACCGAAGTTATTGATTTCCTTCACAAGATGTCTAGAGATCCCCGCACTAGCACGATTAACCTTGCCTTCACAGAGCATATCACTAATGCTCTTATCAAAGCTAGGGAGGAGAAACTTAGAGTAGAAGCCTCCATACCTAGAAAGCTAGAAGATGGTTGGGATCCTATGATAAAAATTAAGTTGAATAACTTCTCTTGCAATGCTTTATGTGATGTTGGTGCTAGTACCTCTGTTATGCCCAAAAGAATATATGATATGCTTAAATTGAAACCTTTTGATTCTTCTTCTTTTGGTGTTCGTCTCGTTGATTCTTCCATAAAGAAACCTTTGGGGAGGATCGACGATGTTCTTATCATTGTCAATGACAATTATGTTCCCATTGATTTTACTATTATGGATATTGAATGTGAACCTTCGTGTCCAATTATTTTGGAACGTCCTTTTCTACGCACCGTTGGTGCTATCATTGACATGAAAGAGGGTAATATAAAATTCCAGTTTCCTCTCAAGAAAGGGATGGAACACTTCCCTCGAAAGAAGATTAAGTTACCTTTTGAGTCCGTTATACGGGCTAGCTATTCTTTTACTCTTGATAAAACTTGATCTCTATGCATTATGCCTAGCTTAAAGGCATAAAAGAAAGCGCTTTTGGGAGGCAGCCCAATGAATAAATTTTATTTTGTTTTTGTTGTGTCTTGATGTTGTTACTATTGTAGCATCATCATTGTATCTTTGCTTTTCAATTTTGTGCCAAGTGTAGCCTCTGATTGCAAGAAAGTTCAAAAGTTGTGACGTGCTGTCCAGGAAACAGATTCTGTCCTTGGATAGAAAAATTCGTGCTGGACCATTCCGGAACTCCTCGTGACGTCCGGGATCTCATCCGGGACTCCGAACAACATTCGGTAACCACGTACATATATTCCCTATAACCCTAGCGTCATCGAACCTTAAGTGTGTAGATCCTACGGGTTCGTGAACCATGCAGACATGACCGAGACAACTCTCCGGCCAATAACCAACAGCAGGATCTGGATACCCATGTTGGCTCCCACATGTTCCATGATGATATTATCAGATGAACCACGATGTCAAGGATTCAATCGATCATGTATATAAATTCCCTTTGTCTACCGGTATAGTACTTGCCCGAGATTCGATCGTTGGTATCCCGATACCTTGTGAAATCTCGTTACTGGCAAGTCTCTTTAGAGACTCGTTCCGTAACACATCATCCCGTGACCAATTCCTTAGTCACATTGAGCTCATTATGATGATGTCTTACCGAGTGGGCCTAGAGATACCTATCCGTCATACAGAGTGACAAATACCAGTCTCGATTTGTACCAACCCAACAGATACTTTTGGGGATACCCGTAGTGTACCTTTATAGCCACCCAGTTACGTTGTGACGTTTGGCACACCCAAAGTATTCCTACAGTATCCGGGAGTTGCACAATCTCATGGTCTAAGGAAAAGATACTTTGACATTGGAAAAGCTTTAGCAGACGAACTACACGATCTTGTGCTATGCTTAGGATTGGGTCTTGTCCATCACATCATTCTCGTAATGATGTGATACCGTTATCAAGGACATCCAATGTCTATGGTCAGGAAACCGTAACCATCTATTGATCAACGAGCTAGTCAACTAGAGGCTCACTAGGGACATGTTGTGGTCTATGTATTCACACATGTATTACGATTTCCGGATAACACAATTATAGCATGAACAATAGACAATTATCATGAACAAGGAAATGTAATAATAACCATTTTATTATTGCCTCTAGGGCATATTTCCAACAATTCGGACATCGGAAAGGTTCCAAGTGATTCGGGTATTTTTCGGAGTACCGGAGAGTTACGAGAATTCGCTGGGGAAGTAGTGGGCCTTAATAGGCCATACGGGAAATGAGAGAAGGGCCTCAAGGGGTGGCCGCACGC
>LR738711.1:939404118-939430989 GCA_902687465.1 Secale cereale | reverse complement strand
GTGGATGAACAGGACCCCGTGGTGTTGCCTCTGGATGAACAGGACCCCGATCGATCGAGTCGGTTGGGGATGGATGAACAGGACCACCCCGTGAAGGGAAGGATGAACAGTAGATGGTGGAGGGTAGGATGAACAGTAGCTCGTGGAGGGATGGTTGAACAGGAGCCCGTGGAGAGGTTTGGTTGAACAGTAGCCGGTGTAGTAGCGCGCGGTGGAGGCTGGATGAACAGGAGCCCATGGATGAACAGTCGTAGGTGGAGGCTGGAGGAGGTCGATGGTAGATGAACAGTAGCCCGTGGAGGCTGGAGGGGTCGACGGTGGAGATGAACAGTATCCCGTGGAGTCCCGTTTTGCGGTACGCCACACCCCTCCCGATGAACAGGACCCCCGTTTCGACCGTAGCGCTCCAACACAAGTCTGTTTCCTCCATTTTGCGGTACGCCACACCCCTCCCGATCAACAGGACCCCCGTTTCGACCGTAGGAGGTCTGTTTCCTCCGTTTTGCGGTACTCCAGACCCCTCCCGATGAACAGGATCCCGTTTTGACCGTGGCCGGTCGAACACAAGGCCATTTCCTCCATTCTATGGTACGCCAGGCCTCGTTTCGATCGGCTGTTCCGTCCACGCCCTCCTGATGAACACGATGACGCATTCCGTTCCGACCCAGCCGGTTGGCTCCCCATGAACACGACGATGACGCTATTTCTCCGTTCCGACCCAGCCATGTACACGAGCCATGGCCGTACGTATGCGCGAGTAGGCGTTCGAGACCGTGCCCGTATGTACGTACGTGGCCGTATTTTCTTTCTTGCACACTGGCCGCTGTACGTACGTGTACATGCTACGTGTGCGCCTCTACTACTACACGTGCGCGCCTCTACATCGACCAGTATGTACATACATGTTCGTGACCAGAATGACAACGCTACGTATGCTTCGACCAGGTGGGTCCCGACTGTCAGGCATTTCCTTGCGTGCGAAGATGTAGCTGATGGGTCCTAGCAGTCAGGGGGGTGAATCATTTTTTTTGCCCGGAGCACTTCCTTACTTGCGAAGATGTAGCTGGTGGGTCCCAGCAGTCAGGGGGAAACATTTTTTTTCGCGAAATATGGTGGCCCGTCCGGTGGGTCCCCGCTGCGAGGTGGAGGAATAATTATTTTGCGCGTAATAAGGAGGCACTTCCTTGCTGCGGCCGTGGACCCAGCTGTCAGCCTCTCCACGTATAGTAATCTTCTGATGGAAGTCGTTCCTTAACCATGTTGACCACGTCGCGCCGAGAGCACCAGGGCGGTGGACGACGGCGAGGCCTAGGAAGGGGACGACACGGAGCCGGGGAAGATGCGGCAATGGAAGCCCGCGCGGAGAGGAGTATGAGGGTTCACTGGCTTGACTGCGGTGTGAGGCTACCTTCGCCGCAGGGCCTGGCCAACGGTGGGAATAGTTGGGGGCGGTGAGGCCTCCACGGCAGCACAACCGGCCATGGGAGGCTAGAGCATGCGGCACGACCGGCGCTGCTTTGGGCGGTTAGAGCAAGAAGACCAGAGGTTGAAGAAGCACTACGGCCGTTGGATGGACATCATACGGTCATTGGAGCTTGAATCGTTCATATTGACTAAGTTGACAAAGCACTCCGTTCGCGTCAACTTAGTAGGCCCACAAGTCAGCCACCCACCACGGTGGGTCCCAACTAGCACGGGGGGTATTCATTTTTTTGTGTGTAATAAGGAGGCACTTCCGGTGGGTCCGAGCTGACAGCGGGGGGACGTTTTTTTCGCGAAATACGGTGATCCGTCTGGTGGGTCCCAGCAGTCAGGGGGAAACGATTATTTTTTTGCAAAATACGGTGGCCCGTCCGGTGGGTCCCCGCTGTCAGGTGGAGGAATAATTATTTTGCGTGTAATAAGGAGGCACTTCCTTGCTGCGGCCGTGGACCCAGCTGTCAGCCTCTCCACGTACAGTCCACGTCCAATGGAAGCCGTTCCTTGACCATGTTGACCACGTCGCGCCGAGAGCACCAGGGCGGTGGATGACGGCGAGGCCTAGGAAGGGGACGACACGGAGCCGGGGAAGATGCGGTAGTGGATGCCCATGTGTAGAGTATGAGGGTTCAATGGTTCACTGCGGTGTGAGGCTGTCGTCGCCGCAGAATAACAGGGGGTGTGGGTGAGTAGAGGGATGGCCTGGCCAGCGGTGGGAGTAGTAGGTGGCGGTGAGGCCTCTGCAGCATCGCAGCTGGCCACGGGAGGCAGGACCACGAAGCACGACCGACGCTGGTTTGGGTGGCTGGAGCAAGAAAACCAGAGGTTGAAGAAGCACTACGGCCGTTGGATGGACATCGTATGGTCAATGGAGCTAGAATCGTGCATATTGACTAAGTTGACAAAGCCCTCCGTCCCCGTCAACTTAGTAGGCCCACAAGTCAGCCTCCCACTATACTGGGTCCCAGCAAGCAGGGGGAGTATTCATTTTTTTGTGCGTAATAAGGAGGCACTTCCGGTGGGTCCAAGCTAATAGCGGGGGGAACGTTTTTTCGCGAAATACGGTGGCCCGTCCGATGGGTCCCAACAGTCAGGGGGAAGCGTTTTTTCGCCAAATACGGTGGCCCGTCCGGTGGATCCCTGCTGTCAGGTGGAGGAATAATTATTTTTCGTGTAATAAGGAGGCACTTCCTTGCGGCTGCCGTGGACCCAGTTGTCAGCATCTCCACGTACAGTACTCTTCCGATGGAAGTCGTTCCTTGACCATGTTGACCACGCCATGCCGAGAGCACCAGGGCGGTGGACGATGGCGAGGCCTAGGAAGGGGACGATGCGGCAGTGGATGTCCACGCGGAGAGGAGTACGAGGGTTCACTGGTTCGGCTGCGGTATGAGGCTGCCGTCGTCGTAGAATAATAGGGGGTGTGGGTCAGTAGAGAGCTGCCCTGGCCAGCGGTGGGAGTAGTAGGGGGCGGTGAGGCCTACACGGGAGGCGGGAGCAGGCGGTCCCGCCGGCGCTGGATTTGGCGGCTAGAGCAAAAAGATCAGAGATTGAAGAAACACAACGGCCGTTGGATTGACATCCAACGGTTACGTCTGCTAGAATCGTTTGTTGACGTATATAATAACAAAAAAAATCTTGCATACGCGTCAACTTAATAGGCCCATAAGTCAGACCATTCCCTCTTTTTTTTAATAATTTACATATACCTCATTGCGACTTCTTATGCAATTTATTGCAGTCCGTTCTTTTTGGTTGGCCAGGGCCAATTTCGCATATTTCTGTGGATTCCAAACTATTTTTAATACCGAAATGTCGAGCCAGATTTAAAGTACTTTGAAGATATATTTAAATTAGGTTAATGCATAGTGAAATAGGAATCTGAAAATGTGAAAAAAATCAGAAATTGTAAAGTAATTGCCAATTTGTCATATGTTTTTATATTTACAACCAACCTCATATTACTTTCAAGATTTGCAGGCGTTTTGAAAGAGTTGCAGCCCATCAGGGCGTAGAAAAATAAATAGGCCTGGATTGGGTATTCTTCAGGAAAAATAAAATGGGCTCATTTTCACAAAGAAAAAATCGCTGGGCTGGTCACATGGTGAACATAAAATATAAGCCTGGGCTAGACGGGCCACAGACCAGTTCAAACCCTACTCCATCTCAACAATAACAAAAAAATACTGCTCGAGCAGCTACGTCCCAGGTGTCAGCCAATCTTGTGTTGTTCTCTTGTCTATTGACTATATACGCTCACAATGTCGTTGGTCCCAGATGTCAGGAAAACACTAGGAGGAAGCATTTTATTTTTCCATATGCTGACATGGTGGGCCCGTACGATCATCCTCTCCACGTACTTCTGCCGATTCCTGTTGTTTGTTGACCATGTTGACAACGCGAGAGGGCGGCGCCGCGGCGAGCGCACCAAAGCGCGCGGAGGACGACGGCAAGGCCTCGGACGTCGGCGTTAACGATTTAGGAGACGGTGGGGCGGCGATGCGTGCGCTGAGACGTAGCCAGCCGTGGGAGGCGGAAGGAGGCGGCCCCACCGGCGCTGGTTTGGTTTTGGCGGCTGGAGGAAGACATGACTGAAGAAACACGACAGACTGTAAAAGCAGCAGGAGTACTTAACAACCTTAACTGAAACCAGCAGGAGCACTTAACAACCATAGCTGAAAGCAGTAGGAGTATTTATATAGGTTCAACCGTACAAAGCACGCCTCGAACAGTGCTACTTTGCCTACAGTTAACCAAGGGTGAGGCTGCCAAGCCCCAGGACAAGGCCCAGGCGCCACCCCGTGCATCCACAACCTTCTGAAAGCGGCTTCATCTCGCAATGTGGTCAATAAACAGGATATTCGCTTTAGAGCCATGGAAAAGCATGAACGTAATCTTCTATCCTATTCTCCAAGATGGGCGGGCCTTCATTATTTGAGACCTCCCATGAATAAGTATCTTTTCACCTCCAAGAGGAATGGAGTAGGTCGACATAAACATCATGTTGTGACCAAGCAAAAGTCTGACCCGACCATGGTCAGGCACCTGTATAGGAACAATAGAGCTGGGCAGTTTCTATTTCAAGAAGATCATACCTGTAAAACTTGTGTATAAGCAATAGTTTATGAACAACATATATAACAGAAAATAGCTCATACCATAAGTTTCTCGACACAGTTGGACCTGTTCAACGAGTGCAGCAGTGGCACACATATCCCACGTGGCCTTCCACCATTGAAACGCCCCACAAGGACATCAAGACGATCAATAAAGTGTAGGAACTTGTGGATGTCGTCCCAGTTAACTTCAGTGCCATCAGTAACAGCCGAGTTGTTACAGAATAACAAACGAGCAGCCTGCTTAACTCTGAAAAAACCTACACGTGCCACCAATTATAAGAAAATATTAGTTAGAAGTAGCATCTTCGTGAGAGATTCGTTGATACTTCTAAAGTTAAATTGTGATTAGTTAGACATAATAGGTGGATTAAGAAGTAATCGAGGCAACAAGCAAGAACCAGATACAAAACTAACATGGATGAACAATTGGAACGACATCGGGGTGGAAGATCGCAGTGAAGATGAGACCAGGTTCTGCTATTTCCATCAACATTCGTGCACCAATTTTCAGTCCGTAACACTTGAGAAAGTTTATCCAAGTTCGGCCATAGAAAAAGCAGTGATCTTCTTGGTTCATGAAGCCAACACGGAACTTATATCCATGGCTTGTCTTTACTGTGACCATTAAACTGGTGTATTCAGTTATGGCAAGGCCGAGCATCTTGAGTACATTTGTTCTGGCAGAGCAAATAATGCACTGCAGGAAAAATAATATGAGAACACAATGTATTCCCCATCCAAATCTAGAAATAACTTCCTCCTTCACGTTAGTGTTGACCATCGTACTGGTAGTACCTTTTATCGAAATATAGCAATCCAAATTTCCAAATTAGTCGACGACATGTTCAAAAAAACCTCACCCTCCCGGATAGAAAAGAGGTTTCTAGGAACATACCATGCACGTTTTAAAATCCTGTGTTAGGGTGAGAAGGAACAAGTGTGGCGTCTCGTCGAGGGCGTAGAAACCTGTAGGGTCCTCGCACTTTGGGCACTACAAATGAAACACACTAGATTCAGTACGAAGAAAAATGCATCAACGGCGGCGACTGCCATCCTAGGATTACCTGCGACCAAGGGACTTGGATTTATCGGGGATGGATGAAGAATTCGTACCTGGTTCTCCATGAGAAAACCCGATGTAATCGCCGAGAGGGGGTTTTCTCTGAACAAGCAGATGAGGGAGAAGGGGATTCAGGCCGAGTGAAATATTGCCGCTTCGTCCGTCCAGCTTACTGCTAAAGCTGGAAAGGGGGGGGGGGTTTGTGATTTGATGGCTCATTGGGCATTACTGCGGTGCTACGACCGGGGTGTGTCTACCGTGCAGTTGTGCACTCTAATTTGTGCATATGGCACGTGGACCCCGTTGCCGGATGCCCCACATATCAGCGAAAGGAAGTAGAAAGACAGGAGTAACTAGGTACACAAAAATATATTTTTGACACAGAGATACTCCCTCTGTAAAGAAATATACAAATCTTTTATATCACAACTTTATACATACAAATTTATATCTGACGGATAGGAAGGAAACTATGGCAATTTTGCAAAAAGGTACCCACACACCTTTCCACATTTGCAAATAAGGCCTTCCCTCGTTCATCCTTTTCTCTCACAAGATAAAATACTCATACAAATGCATCTTGATGTTACGTGCAACGCACGGGCATTATGGGGGTTCAGCTGAGAATATAATACTGAGACAGGCTCATGGTTCTGGACTTTGGGCCGCAGGCCCACCCTGCATGTTTGGTGGCCCATGTGTTCTACCTCAGCGCTTTTCATATTGCAAGTGATCGGTACGGCGCTGGTTTTAGATGCTGTCGCAAGGCGAATACACAAAATTGAATAAAGCACGGCAGTTGTTGGAATGAAATCGAATGACAGTTCCTAACCAGCAATGAGAGTTACAATTCTATCAATGATATACCATGTGATAAATAATACTGTTGTATTACTTATACACACAGGACACTTGTTTCACCATGCCAGATTATTACATCAAAATCTCTCGTAGGATAGATCAGTTCGGCAGTTGTGTGCTGCTACTGAAGAATTTCAAAGTTGATTTGGACCAGCTCTCCTTGCCGAGAAAGTTCGATTTTGAGATCATCCCCTACCGCAAGATATGATTTAGATTTGAACCTTGACCATCCTTTAGCATCAATCATCATGCGACCATCCTTTGTACTTATGGTATATTGAGCAGGTTCATTCACACCAAGGCTGCGCATGGTAAGAGAAACTTGGCCGCTGTCGCCCGGATTGTTGAACGACTCCCTCGTTGCTCTAGGAATTCTCTGTTTGCAAACAAGAAGACATACCCAAACAGTTAGATCAACACAGTGAATCATGCGAAACAACATGGAAAGAAAAAAGAACGAAACACTTGGGCGGCCAATGGTTACCAAGAAGGTGGACATGTCGGTTTTTGTAAGAACGTTGGTATATGAAGTGTGAACTACAACCCAGTCTGTTGCGGTGCAACTGCTCGTTCGGTTGCCGCTGCACGGGCCGGAGCAGATGCAAGTGCAAGTGTTGGTGCACGTGCCTAAGCCGCCGCTGCTGCCGAAGATGGTGCTCCTTGTAGAGCTGGTCCCGGTGTTGGAGCAGGTGCCGGTGTCGATGCCCGATCCTCTGGTAGATCAGCCTGATCCGCTGACGCGGTCGGTGCCCAATCCTCAGCTGGATCAGACTGAGCTGCTGCCGCTGTCAGCTTTCTAACTTGACTAGGCTTCATGACCGTGATCCAGTTTTTTCTTCATTTCTTTTAAACGTGAGAAGGACTAAATGTGACATTTTTGTTAAACCAAACTGCAGTTCATCATAGGGATTCAGCTTGTACTCAGACAACAGACTGATCCAACTTTTTCCAGTAATATAAGTGATGGACAGTGCCTTCGTTACTGACACGACATAAGAAGTGAAACCTGCAAAAATAGCCATCGTAGAGCAAACCAAACGGTTTATTCTGTGATGAATGTCACATGGCAAAACCTGCATCGTAAAATTGCAGGAAAAGAAAGAAAACATGACATTAAATCAATAAGATTTACTTGATGTGACACGAGTGAATCCTTACTAGGAAATCACTATGTTGAAGTAGTAAACAGAAGATTGATCGTCCAACTACGGGTGGCATGCTGGGGCCCCGCCTACTCCCAGAAGCAGAAAAGTCCAAAGGTCGTGACAAATCGTATGGACCGAACATCCATGGGACTGGAAATCCTGGTGAGTGCGATAAACCCTGCAATGTATACATATATTGGAGTGTAACCATAATTGATGAACCGTCCTCACAAAAAAGATGATCTCGATACTTCAAAATATACATACTGAATTGAGTGGACAGACATTAACATAGACTATTCTCAGGACTGATCACACACCAAAAGCGGAAGTACTAATAAACAATACAGGGTTCACAAACACAAATCAAGTACTGAACAATAGTACTTACTACACACAAGCAAAGTTGCACTAATTAAACTCCGCAGACTATTTCTTGCCACCGACCTACGGGATGAACCCTGCATAACTGACTAGGCCATGGACTTCGTGAGAGATGTCTACATGCACCATCACCATCTCGTAAACCTTGGAGAACCTAACAAAGTGGTCTTTCCACTCATAAACATGATCATGAAGACAGATCGCATTAGATTTGTTGGGAAGCTTTACAAGAACCACACCCTTCGTAATCGAAGGCACAGCCAGGAAATTGTTGTGGTCAAGTACAGTGTCACAGCCACAAAATTGGGTTATCAATTTTGTGCTGTTATTTCTTCCTGGCAACCCTTTTTCAAATTTTCTCATCAGGGTTTCTAGATGACCCTGAGATTTCTGGTCATCTTCAACCTTTCAAAACCTTGCTCATGTCTTTGTTAGTGGGCAAGACCCCATCTGCAACACCTCAAATTTCTTTCAACCATAATTCCAAGCTTTCGGAAATTTCTAGGTGGCCTTTGTGATTACAAAGGAGCCATCATTTGCCTTGATCTGTTGATTGCTCCATCCTTTCCAAGAGACCATCTTGTCTTCATAATTCTTGGATATGCAAAAATATTGCTAAGACCTATGCAATATTTTTGAATTGTGATTTATTCCTTTTATTGCTTGTCTAAGGAATAAAATCAAGAGGCATAGTTTTGCATCTCAAAAATCCACGAGGATTGGTGGAGATGATACTCATGCCTAATCCAAGCTCTGGCAAAAATATTGGCCACATTAAAATATAGAAAATTGCCTTTTTTTTATTTTAGACAATGTTGCATTTTTGCCATTTTCCAAAGGAACTATTATTTTTATAGCAGAGAAACTTCTCCCATAAATTGTGGAGCTTGCCCTTGCTATATAATCATTAGTTCCATCATTAAATCATGTCCCACTGTTTAAAAAATTTGGCACATGATCCAATGCAAGTTTCTTCCTTCTCTGAAATTTTGCAAAGGAAGTGCCCTATTCTTAATTCTGATTGAGCTTTAATTTGGCAGGGTGATAAACATTGATAAATAACCCATGGATACCAAATATGAGCTCAATCCTTTCATCCTAGCCCCTTGGGAATTTTTTTAAAGTTTCTAACCAGAATACAAGTTTGTGAAGGAAGTACCTTCATAATTTTTTTAAATTGGATGAAACTCTTCCATCCTCTCAAGTACTCCAAATCCTTAGCCTCTACCCAAATGTAGCACATTTTATTGAGTTATGTGAGCACAGAAGCAATTCTTGCTTTCTGTCAAAATTTTCAGTTTGTGAAGCAAGTGCATTTTGTCTTGCTCCATTGTAGCTGAAAATATTCCAAAGCATTCTAATAGTCATATAACTTATCTTCCCAAGATATTGGCTCAATCCATGTAGCCAATATTTTCCTAGATTTTTTCCTAAGCTTTTGGTCAGAAATGATGCTTGTGAAGCAAGTGCTAATATGGTAAGTCCTTTTGGTGTGATCTTTTTACAGCATCACTGTATGACCAAATCATCAAGCCTTGCCAAATATTAGCACATTCCATCACTCCTAGTGAGGGCTTCATCCTCATTTATTTCCTGGACAGATTTTGGAAGTTGTAAAGCAACTATGCTAAAATTTTGTCCTAATGGCCTCAAGACTCCCAGGATCATAGTTCTTGTTACCCTAAGCCTCCCAGACATCTTGGTTACTTTTCTACTTCTCTGGTTTTACCTCCAGAATGCTGCCAAGTTTGCAACAACAACCTTGTGAAGCTTATTCTACTCATTCTATTTTGTCTCTGCCTACTTCTTTACCATGGTAATTCTTTACCTTCGAGGGACTACGCAGTAGACATGTTTTTACTCCAGTAGGATCTATGGAGCACGCCTTGTCCGTGGTGATCACGTGGAGCGCCAGCCAAAATGGTGGTCTCGCCATTGTTGTCGGCAGCACCGCTGCTCCGACCGGCTCTGGCTTCGCCGCTGTTGCCAAACAGCATCCCCTTGTCGTCCTCTTCCCCCTGGACCTCCTGCCCCCTCTGTTTTCTTCTCCGGCGAGTCGCTCCAATGGCCACACAATGTGCTCCCGTGGCCATGGTCGCCTCCCTCGCTCTGTATTCTTCCTCTGCTCGCCTCAGAGCTCGTGCTCGACTCCGTGAAGCTCTGGCGCTCGTCTGCGCTCTCCTTGTCGCCTTCCCGCCGCTCCCAGTGAGCTTTGGCCGCGTCTGCCGACACCGTGCGCTTCGCCGGCGCACAGACACGTAGCCACGCCGCGCCTCCCCTCCGCCCCTCCCTCTCGAGCCTACCCCGCGCCTATTTATGCCCTCCTCGAGCTCTCCCGCAGTCCACAAGCCCTCCTCAGCCACTCACCCAAGACCCAGGACCTCTCCTCGCTGCCCTATGCCGCCATGGCCGCGTCGGGCTCCGGTCGAATCCGAGTAGCCCCGGGCTCCTTCCCTCCTTCTTCCACCTCCAGAGGCCCCATCCACACCCCGGAGCCGCCCGAGCCCTCTCCCTCCTCCTCTGGCGGTTCATGGCCACGAGCCCTCCCGTGCCAGGCGCCTTCGTCCGCCGCGGCCAACGCCCCGACCAGCCCGGCGATCCCCGAAGACTCCGCTACCCCGGGATGGAGTCACCTTGCTCCCCTGAGCACGCTGGTGGTCCGGGTGCCACGAATGGTGGCCCGTACCGCCGGCAATCATCGTCGGCGCCGCGCCTCTCCCTCTAGATCGCGTGCAAGCACGGGCGGGAGGAAGACGACGACGACCCCAGCCCCGCGGACCCCACCTGTCAGCCACGCGGGTGTTGACCCCGGATGCCAGCGCGGATAAGTGACGGGCCCCACTGCTTGTGGGACCCGCCTGTCAAAGTCCCAAGCGCCCGGACCCCCACTGCCACGCGGGATAAGTGGAAGCGTACTTCCAGAAGTACGTTTTCGCATGGGGTAAACGCATTCCTCTCTGTTTCAGCCCGGAATGCGTTTTCCTAGTCAGAAAGCGTATGTCTAATTTTTTTGCTTCTGCCTTATCCACTCAGGGACTTGTTTGTGATGATATTTTTGCAGAAAAGTCCCTCATCTTTATCACTTCATAACTTTTTACTCGTAACTCCAAACGAGGTGAATCCAAAGCCCACTTCTTTGTCTCGTCGAACCCGTTATGTTGGTGTCATTTTCACCATGTTTTGACATTCTGAAAATGACCATTTCTCCCTTGCCGTAAACAGCCTCCTCCGAGAGAGAACTGTTTCCGGCGATTCTCTCTACAAGCTTTCCGCGCTTTTCTCCGGAGTATTTGTCAACCCCCAGGCAAGCCAACCTCTTATCATAAGCTCCAGACTCGCACGTTGACTTTGCTTGTGCCTTGTGCATGTGTAGTTGCAGTTGTTGGATTATTGTTTTCAGCTGCAATTTGTCCTTTATGTATTTTCATGCATGCTTGTGTTGTCATGATATTCTCTTGCCATGCTAGTTAGGATGTTGTTATTAATAACGCCATGCTACTACTCTACTTACTTTTATGTGCCATTGTTATAAAATGCTATGATGCTTTTAATGCGCCGTTAATATGCTAGTACTTAGTATTGTCACATTCTTTATGTTATACTTGTGCACCTGAGAAGTTCGATATTTTGTATATACTTTTGTATGTTGCATGCTCATTGTTGCATTCTTGTTAAATATGCTCATGATGATGGAGAGTTAATAAAAATGAATTAATCATAACAAACTCCTCCGTCATCGATGGGATCGGTTCTTGGTGCCACCAAATTGAACTTTTTCAGTGCAGCCACATTTGCCTTTGTGGGAAGGCCTTAATACGAACTATTGTTGTGCCTCTCGCCGGTACCTCCAACGAGGGAAGGTTATGGACATGCACTACCCTGATCAGGTAGGCGGACATAAGCCATGTGTGCCCGTGGTTGTTTTTGTTATGGTACCGGGTCCCCGTTTGGGACAGTTTGGCCACGACGGTAGTCGATGTGTCTTTGGTAGACACAGGGCCACCCAGGACTAGCCCAATAGGGAAAGAGTTGGAGTGGCCGGGGGGGTGTCATGACAGTAGGCCGGTTTCGTCGGAACGCCGTTGGTCCACCCGAATGGGATGACGAGGCCATGGGTTCCGTGGTGTGGGTATAGTGCGCTACCTCTGCAGAGTGTTTCAAAAGTCTATCGATAGCACACAGTTCGTAGTAGGTCACACTATTGGGTCTTGATCGAAATGGAGGATAAACCTGAATTAATCAAATTAATTAGTAGGATAACAAGAATAAAATAGTCGTGCGAATTTACGACGATGTTGTGATCACGAGACGAGTTCTCGGTGAATACTAAAGTGTTGGTTGTGGTTGTGATCCCCGAAAAGATCACGATTATGTGGTAAGATAACCCGTTGGTAATATAGTCCGATGAACTCGGTAAACAAGTTTGGGTGCCTTGCATGATTAATAAGATGCATTTTAAATGAACCATGGTAGGACAATAAATTGTAGAGCAAAGTAATATGTTATGCCTGCATTTGAATATGTATGGACAGTAGTTTTCCAGCATAGTCTCATGATGCCATGCCATGCTTTGTTTTATTCATTAAGTTATGCCATGAGTAAGATAGTTTATTATGCTGCTATCACCATATTGAGATTATTTTTGATATGTCATGTTATTACTGTGTTAGTAGGTGCTCAGGCTCCTTTAATCTATTTTTATGCCATGTTTTGATATAAGGTAGTTTGTTGCATGTGCTTGGTTCCTGCCTTGTCTTCTGCATGTTTGGATGCTATGTATTTGGTTGTCTTGCAAGTACATTCAATGTACTGACCTGGCATGTCATGCCAGTTTTGTAGGTCACACTTGATTGGGTCGCTTGCTCCGTCGCGCTAGGCCGTAATCTTGCCAGTCCTGTGAGTTGTGGAGCCCAGCGAGAGTTTTATGCTGCCAAACCAAGACTTCCGCCGCCAATTAGATAGACTTCCGATGCCATGTAAAAAGCCTTAGGGCTATGTCAGATAATTATATTCATCAATATTGTAATCATATACCTTGATATTTGATGAATATTATTGTACCTGGAATGCTGTATCTTGGACCTGTTGTGCGTCAGGTGTATTCCTGGGCTGACGTGCGAAGGCCCCCTATTCCATGTGAATCGGGGTGCCACAGGACATGGTATTAGAGCAGCCAGGCTGGCATAGATTATCCTAGCATTAGATCACCGCCGCCATCCCCCTTAATAACCCTAAGGGATTTGACCCGTCCCCAGCATCCGGCATGGCCACTGTTAATCAACAGGTGGCGTAGTCGGGACCGACACGTCCTCACCCCGCTGTCCCCGCCTAGTTATCCGTGGAGCGAATAGCGCCCTTATCTTTTTCGGTCGGGCGCATCGCTTACCCTTCAGGGTAACGTGCCACACCATGCGGTCATGCCCCACATAGCTACCTATAAAACCCCCTCTCCGCTAGCCGGACCGCTCACTCCTCAGTCCGCCATGTCTCTGCAGAGAAGCCTAGCTAGTAACACTCCGGCCATGACTAGAGCCCTAAAAGCTTCCAAGTTTTACACACGCACCTTTGCTGTCAACCACCCTGGCTTTCCACCTCTTCTCATTGAGATGCTCAGCAAGGCCTTGGGCTGTAACGCTAGCCCCGAATACCTAGTATTTCAGTCATCACCCGTCCCTCACCTTCATCGCTATGATGCGAGGGTTTACATTTGCCCAGGTCCCATAGCAGATGGTAAGTCCTTGGTTCTTCAGGGCAGAGCCATGCCCACTACTGATTTGGCTATTCAGGCTGCTGCTGTGGAGGCCATCCTTCACCTCCGAACCAAGTTCCCGTAAGTGGCAGAAAAGCGGGAGTTCTGCTTTTTCCCATTGTGGCAGAAGCAGTAATGCAACCCTTTCCTGTTATCCAAGGGGATGATCCCACAATCGCTCGCCTGGTGCAGTATATCACTGCTCAGGGGATGATGATTTCCAAGATTCTTGCCGAGTTTAGAACCCTGGACAATGATGCGGTACGAGTTGTCAAGGAAGCTTACCGTGAAGCTCGTAGGTTCGCATCTCAAGTTGTTCATCCCATGCCCTCTGAACCAGTGTTACCTTCTCGGCCTGTGATGTGGCCTAGACCAACCCCCAACTCCTTCGACCAGGCTCTCTACCGGATCCACCAGCAGCATTTACTGGGATCAACTTCAGCCACAACCGCAGTAGCCGAACCCCCACCCATAGTGCTATCAGACAATGAAGATGGAGATTGGCTCAGTCTTCGTCCTCCCGGAGAGCCCCGGCAAGCCCAGTCTTCTTCATGACTTTAGTCACGCAGTCAGGTGTTTCTGCAAGTAGGCCAGGCAGTCTATTCATCCTCGATAGGAGGATAAACTTTTGTATTCCGGAGGGAGTAGTCTCGTGTAGCGCGTAGCGCGCTCGTGCTTTGTTGGATGCTTGCCATGGTGTAACCCGTATAATATGTAGGATTGTGTGCTCTTGAGTTTTGTGTTGTTTTTGCTTGTCGCTCTGTCAAGCAGATATGTTTGACAGGGCTGGCGGTATGTTGTTAATCAGATTTTTAATTAGTAGATAACATACACTAAAATAACAATGACTCGTTCCGAGTCTAAAATAATAAGATGTGCGCTGGTATAGGTATATGTGTACCAGGATTACATATACCCGCTAGCATTAAAACAATTTAGAAAATTTTGTCTGGTGTGTTTTTCATAACCTGTTTATTGCATCTGTTTGAGAGTTTGGATTATACTGCATGTCACACGCACACCTGGTTCACCCACGGGTACTTTTGGGCAGTACTTGTGGGCATGCAAAGTCACCTATTTTCTTCCTATCGGTGCACACCTCATATGCCCGGCTTTCCAAAATTAGAGCCTCGCAAAGGCCTTTCCATTTGGTAAGTTCCCGTATCTAACTCTCGTTTCCGATTTCATTTCCGGAGGAACGCTACCAACTTTATTTCTCTCACACCAGTACATCGATTGCAATACAGCTTTCCACCCTGATTCTACCTCTACCCCTACTTTTCGTGGAATCATCCGCGAAATTTTCCCCGCACCACAGTATGCATCTTGAGCTGGCGCAGCCAACTCACAAGTGATACGTCCAAAACGTATCTATAATTTCTGCTTGCTCCATGCCTCTTTTGGGTGATATTGCTATGATATTTATACACTTCCATACAGTTTTGATCATATTTGGACTAACCTATTAACTCAGTGCACCCCAGTGCCAGTTTCTGTTTTCGGCTGTTTTTGTATTTCAGGTTTTCACATTACGAGAACTGCCAGGAAAAATCCAGAAAATTATATAAAAAATCAGCGTTCCAGAAACTACCGTGCGCCCGAAGGACAGCCGGGGGGGCCACCAGGGCTCCAGGCGCCCTGGCGGCGCCCCCCCCCCCTGGGCCGCGCCGGGGGGGCGCCTGGGCCCCCCGAGGCTCCTCCTATGCCCCCCTTTGGCATATATTTAAAGCGTCTCCCTAAACCCTCGAAAGAGGAACTCTTTTTCGCGATCTCATCTCTGTTCCGCAGCCGCCGCCGCTTCCAAGATCGGGAGCACCAGGAGAACCCTTCCCGGCACCCTGCCGGAGGGGAGGATCACCACCGGGAGCTTCTCCACCACCATGGACGCCTCCCGGATGAGTTGTGAGTAGTCTCCCTTGGACCATGAGTCCATGACCAGTAGCTATGTGATGTTCTCCTCCCGTTCTTGTGATTCACAAATTAGTCCTCGTGAGCTGCCCTACATGATCGAGGCACATACGTAATCCTTATGCTGTTGCTATGATGAGTTTGCTGGGATCCGATGGATTATGAGATTATGTTCAGATTGTATTTGAGTAATATATTTGATTCACCTCTTTTATGTTTATGTTCGTAAGTAATTCTTCCATGTTCTCCGTTGTTATTTATTGCTTTGGCCAAGTAGTAGGTAGTGACTCCAAGAGGGAACGTTATGCTCGATTGTGGGTTCATGCCCCTCGATGACTAGTTTGAGTGACAGAAACATGAGTCTAGGGGATGTGCTGTTGCCACAAGGGGGAAAACAACGGTGCTTGTGCCCGCGGGTGCAAGGATTGTTTACTTTACGCAAAGTTCTTTTAATGCAGTTGTCTGTTGCTTTGAGTTTACACTATGGGTGGGGCTCGCAACTTAATACCAGCGAGATGTTCTGGATAGATATCTCAAGGTGGATGATTAGTAGTAGATATTGATGGATTTCGGTCTACTTACTTTGGCGTACCGCCCATGCTTTGAACCTCAACCTTTCTTGCAATGTAGTCAGCATTGGTTTGCGCACATGGTCCTGTCAATTGCCCAGCTGTAATTCGTTTACCTCACATAGCTGTTTTATCGTCTTTTGGGAGAGAGACATCACTAGTGAACATCATGAGACTCCGGTCCATATTACCATCATTGATCACATCCGCTATTTACTTTTCCGCTATTTACTTACTATTGCAATTATACCTATCACTATTATCACTTGCGTTTGATCCTTTGTAAACTACAAGGCCGGAGGGATTGACAACCTCTCTGTACTCGTTGGGAGCAAAGTTATTTGTATCTGTGTGCAGGTCCACGTTGATTGCTAATATCCGGCGCCGTTAGCAGTTGACACCTTCTTGTTGAAACTGGGAGTCTCTGGGAAATCGATCCTTGGTATTACCAAGGGAAAACTTCTGCTACACTGCATCTCAAACCTTCCACTTGGGGTAACCAATGAGGGGTGAGAAGCCACCTAGCAAAGCAATTTCTGGCGCCATTGCCGGGGACTCCACTCTTCAGGATAGGGGAGTTGCACGCTATCTTTTACCTTTGCTTTTAGTCTTGTTAGTTTACCTTTCAGTTTTGCTTTAGTATCTTTTATCGGAAATCACAAAAATAGTGATCTTGCTTGCTTGCTACAATGGGTTCCACCGAGAACACCAAGTTGTGTGACTTCACTAGTCACAACAACGATGACTTTATCAGCACACCTATCACTACACCTGCCACTTCAGCACCATCATATGAAATTAAACCTGCTTTACTGAATCTAGTTATGAAAGATCAATTCTCCGGTGCTGGAGATGATGCTACTTTACACTTGAACAACTTTGTTGAACTTTGTGATATGCAAAAGTGCCAAGAAATAGATGGTAATATTGTTAAGCTTAAGCTTTTTCCTTTCTCCTTGAGAGGAGGAGCTAAAATTTGGTTTCAGTCTTTGCCTAGAAATAGTATAGATTCATGGGACAAGTGCAAAGATGCTTTTATCGGAAAATACTATCCACCTGCTAAAATTATCCAACTAAGAAGTAACATAATGAATTTTAAACAATTGGATAATGAACACGTTGCCCAAGCTTGGGAACGTATGAAATCTCTTATCAAGAACTGCCCTACTCACGGTTTGACTACTTGGATGGTTATCCAAACTTTTTATGCAGGCTTGAACTTTACCTCGCGGAACTTGTTAGATTCGGCCGCGGGAGGAACTTTTATGTCAACTACACTTGGTGCTGCCACAAAACTTCTCGATGAGATGATGACCAACTATTCCCAATGGCACACCGAACGCGCTCCAACAGGTAGGAAGGTAAACTCTGTCGAGGAGATTTCCTCCTTAAATGAAAAAGTTGACTTGATCATGTCTCTACTTTCGAAGCAATCCTCTGTTGATCCTCGTGATGTTCCTTTAAATTCTTTGATTGCTCAAGAACAAGTAGATGTGAACTTTATCTCTAGAAACAATTTTAACAACAATGCTTATAGGAGTAATTTTGGTAGCAATCCTAGACCGTTCCCCTCTAATTCCTTTGGGAACAACAATGCTTATCCTATCACCAAGAACTACACCCAAAGAGATAGAGACTTGCCTGACTATGAGAAACTTCTAGAAATAGAGAAGGCCACTAAGAATTACATGCACACCCAATATGAACAAAACAAAACCTTCTCGAGGCAATTAAATGAGCATACTGCTATCTTGCAAAACATTAGTAGACAATTAGAGAGCATAAATATTGAGATTTCTAACCTCCAGACCAGGCTCACTATCACTGAGACCCAAGTTTCCAACATGTCCCACACACAAGCCACTTTGATAAACCAAATGGCAGCTAAACCCGAAGTGGTTGCACCCCTAAGGGAGGAAGAGGATAGAATTAAGAGCCTTCCTACCCACCACACTGTTGCTACTATCCAAGTTGTTGAGGATATCCAAACTCTTAGCACCCAATGTACTCCTGGTCCCATTGGACCTATTAATGGTGATGCTATGACTATAGAAACTACCAAACAAGTGAACCTAAAGGACACCACTACCACTTTACTTGATGCTAGTGACCTTGATTTTGATAGTTGCACTCTTACCGAAGTTATTGATTTCCTCCACAAGATGTCTAGAGACCCCCGCACTAGCACGATTAACCTTGCCTTCACAGAGCATACCACTAATGCTCTTATCAAAGCTAGGGAGGAGAAACTTAGAGTAGAAGCCTCCATACCTTGAAAGCTAGAAGATGGTTGGGATCCTATGATAAAAATTAAATTGAATGACTTCTCTTGCTATGCATTATGTGATGTTGGAGCTAGTACCTCTGTTATGCCCAAAAGAATATATGATATGCTTAAATTGAAACCTTTTGATTCTTGTTCTTTTGGTGTTCGTCTCGTTGATTCTTCCATAAAGAAACCTTTGAGGAGGATCGACGATGTTCTTATCGTTGTCAATGATAATTATGTTCCCGTTGATTTTACTATTATGGATATTGAATGTGATCCTTCTTGTCCAATTATTTTGGGACGTCCTTTTTTGCGCACCGTTGGTGCTATCATTGACATGAAAGAGGGTAATATAAAATTTCAGTTTCCTCTCAAGAAAGGGATGGACCACTTCCCTCGAAAGAAGATCAAGTTACCTTTTGAGTCCGTTGTACGGGATAGCTATTCTTTTACTCTTGATAAAACTTGATCTCTTTGCATTATGCCTAGCTTAAAGGCATAAAAGAAAGCGCTTTTGGGAGGCAGCCCAATGAATAAATTTATTTTTCTTTTGTTGTGTCTTGATGTTGTTTACTACAGTAGCATCATCATTGTATCTTTGCTTTTCATATTTGTGCCAAGTATAGCCTCTGATTGCTAGAAAGTTCAAAAGTTGTGAGGTGCTGTCCAGGAAACAGATTCTGTCCTTGGATAGAAAAATTCGTATAAAATCACCAGATCATCCTTTTGGTCTGAACTTTTTCGACAGCGTTCTCTATATAATTGTCTTTCGTGCGTCTGTTCTGAGTTTTTTGATTTGAGTTGCAGAAGTGCCCCGAACAAATCATTTACTACCTGCTGTTCTGTTTTTCACAGATTCTGCCCTGTTTTGCTTTTCCTTCATTTTGCAAACCAAGAGCTTGCTTTTTCTTTGCAAAAACCTTTTGGCAATCTTGAGAAACAGTAGACCTTCAAGAATATCTTTATTTCCAGCAAGGTACAATTATTTTATTATGGGTACTAACCTCGCTAATCAGATTATGATGAGTTATGTATGAAGGGAGTTTTCAAGTGTGCGAGGGAAGATGATAAAAAGATTCAGGAGTGTCAAGCGCTCAAGCTTGGGGATGCCCCCATGCACCCCCAAGAAATATTCAAGGAGACTCAAGCGTCTAAGCTTGGGGATGCCCCCATGCATCCCCTTCTCCATCAACATTATCAGTTCGTCTTTCGTTCCACTATATTTTAATCACTTCATGTGTTATGTGCTATGCTTGGAGTGTCTTGCTTTTAGTTTCCTTTTTAGTTTTACATAACGAGTTGGAACTCAGCGTTCTTTATGTGGGAGAGAAGCACGCTCCACTTCTACCTAGAACATAACATAGAATTTTCATGACTATCTTTGTTGTGTGTGTTCTTTGTCTTTTAATAGCTACTATCATGCTCTGCTCTTAGTATTCATGCTTATCTTTTTAAAGAGCTTGTGTTTAGTTGGTTGCTTGAACTCTCTTTAATTATCATGCTTATCTTATTAAGAGAGTTTGCTTCCGTTGCATTGGTTAATATGTCAATGATAAAGATGCTACGTGCATAATGGCGCTTAGTAGTTCAGGTTTTCTTATGGATAGTCTCAAATAGCTGGGGGATTCCCAATGTGTTATTGGAGTACCAACATGATTTGTTTGCCAATGATGTGGTATGGTTTAGTAATATCTTCCCTCAATAATTTATTTTGATTGACTTGGCGTATGCTCACGCATATTTAAGACTGTAAAGAAAGTCTGTCAAGCCTTGATGATCTTTTGTTTCTGAGTAGCGATATAACTTCCATGCCTGATTCAATGTTGCTTTGTCGCTCTGCATGATTATGACCGTCATTGCTCTCTTAGTTGGTCGCTCCCAGTCTTTTGCTAACCTCCACCTGTACTAAGCGGACTGACTGCTTGTGCATCCACATCCTTTTAAACCAGTTATGCCATATGAGTCCACCATACCTACCTATATGTGGTATTTCACCGCCACTCCAAGTAAATTTACATGTGCTACCTTTAAAACCTTCAGTTTTTGCAATACATAGCTCATGGGAAAGTAGCTTAAAAACTATTGTGGTAAATAATATGTTGCTTATGTATCTTATTTTCTTATAAGTTGCTTGCTGAGCGGTAACCATGTTTCTGGGGACGCCATCAACTGTTACACTTTTGTTGAATATCATGTGAGTTGCTATGCATGTTCGTCTTGTCTAAAGTAAGGGTGATTTGCCATGGGTTGAATGGTTTGAGTATGCATATTGTTAGAGAAGAACATTGGGCCGCCAACCAAAGCCATGTATCATGGTGGAAGTTTTAGCTTGGACATTAATCCTCAATCTCTTATGAGAATATGCTTAAGCATTAAAGAGGAGTCCATTATCTATTTTCTATGTTGTCCCGGTATGGATGTCCTCAAGTTGAGATCTATCAAAAACGAGAAATCAAATGCGATCTATCTCATTGGACCTTTGTACAGGTGACATAGAGGTACCCCTTTGTGACACTTGGTTGAAACATATGTAATGCAATGACAATCCATGGAAATCCGAGCTAATTAGGACAAGGTGCGAGCACTATTGGTATTCGATGCATGAGGCTTGCAACTTATAGGATGTCTTATGCATAACACATATGAAGTACTACTACCGTTGACAAAATTGTTTCTATGTTTTCAAAATAAAAAGCTCTAGCACATGAGTAATCCCTGCTTCCCTCTACGAAGGGCCATTCTTTTACTTTTATGTTGAGTCTCCACCTTCTTTCTTCAAAGCACCAACTACTGAGAGCATGATTGTCATTCTGAGTGTAATGTGCATTGTCCCAAAGTAGCATTGTCTTTTGCATGATTGTGATATCGTTTATTCTGAAATCATTGTATCTAGTCATCACTTAAACCTTGGAGGTGCCCCTGCATTTATGTTTTGATTCACTAAAGGGGGCAAGCTAGATATCACTTTATCATATTTGCACATCATGTTCATTGCAAATCTATTTGATGTTTCAGTATCATATTGTAAAACTTTCAGTTCTTTGTGATTTTCTCATGAGGCAACTTAATTACTACAGATTCATTGTCTCAGTAAGCTTTTGTCATATGACTATGAAAAAGTCCTATATGGTTAATAGCATGTCACCACAGAAATTATTCTTGTTATCATTTACCTACTCGAGGACGAGCAGGAATTAAGCTTGGGGATGTTGATACGTCCAAAACGTATCTATAATTTTTGCTTGCTCCATGCCTCTTTTGGGTGATATTGCTATGATATTTATACACTTCCATACACTTTTGATCATATTTGGACTAACCTATTAACTCAGTGCACCCCAGTGCCAGTTTCTGTTTTCGGCTGTTTTTGTATTTCAGGTTTTCACATTACGAGAATTGCCAGGAAAAATCCTGAAAAATAAATAAAAAATCAGCATTCCAGAAACTACCGTGCGCCCGAAGGACAACCGGGGGGGGCACCAGGGCTCCAGGCGCCCTGGCGGCGCCCCCCCGCCCTGAGCCGCGCCGGGGGGGCGCCTGGGCCCCCCTAGGCTCCTCCGATGCCCCCCTTTGGCATATATTTAAAGCGTCTCCCGAAACCCTCAAAAGAGGAACTCTTTTTCGCGATCTCATCTCTGTTCCGCCGCCGCCGCCGCTTCCAAGATCGGGAGCACCAGGAGAACCCTTCCCGGCACCCTGCCGTAGGGGAGGATCACCACCGGGAGCTTCTCCACCACCATGGACGCCTCCCGGATGAGTTGTGAGTAGTCTCCCTTGGACCATGAGTCCATGACCAGTAGCTATGTGATGTTCTCCTCCCGTTCTTGTGCTTCACTAATTAGTCCTCGTGAGCTGCCCTACATGATCGAGGCACATATGTAATCCTTATGCTGTTGCTATGATGAGTTTGCTGGGATCCGATGGATTATGAGATTATGTTCAGATTGTGTTTGAGTAATATATTTGATTCACCTCTTTTATGTTTATGTTCGTAAGTAATTCTTGCATGTTCTCCGTTGTTATTTATTGCTTTGGCCAAGTAGTAGGTAGTGACTCCAAGAGGGAATGTTATGCTCGATTGTGGGTTCATGCCCCTCAATGACTAGTTTGAGTGACAGAAACATGAGTCTAGGGGATGTGCTGTTGCCACAAGGGGGAAAACAACGGTGCTTGTGCCCGCGGGTGCAAGGATTGTTTACTTTACGCAAAGTTCTTTTAATGCAGTTGTCTGTTGCTTTGAGTTTACACTATGGGTGGGGCTCGCAACTTAATACCAGCGAGATGTTCTGGATAGATATCTCAAGGTGGATGATTAGTAGTAGATATTGATGGATTTCGGTCTACTTACTTTGACGTACCGCCCATGCTTTGAACCTCAACCTTTCTTGCAATGTAGTCAGCATTGGTTTGCGCACATGGTCCTGTCAATTGCCCAGCTGTAATTCGTTTACCTCACATAGCTGTTTTATCGTCTTTTGGGAGAGAGACATCACTAGTGAACATCATGAGACTCCGGTCCATATTACCATCATTGATCACATCCGCTATTTACTTTTCCGCTATTTACTTACTATTGCAATTATACCTATCACTATTATCACTTGCGTTTGATCCTTTGTAAACTACAAGGCCGGAGGGATTGACAACCTCTCTGTACTCGTTGGGAGCAAAGTTATTTGTATCTGTGTGCAGGTCCACGTTGATTGCTAATATCCGGCGCCGTTAGCAGTTGACACCTTCTTGTTGAAACTGGGAGTCTCTGGGAAATCGATCCTTGGTAATACCAAGGGAAAACTTCTGCTACACTGCATCTCAAACCTTCCACTTGGAGTAACCAACGAGGGGTGAGAAGCCACCTAGCACGTACCAGCCAGACCTTGGCTCGTGTTGATCCTAAAAAATTAAAAATAAACCGGGCTCGTGTCCTTCTGGTGGCATGCGTGGTACGCACATTAGGCAACCCCAACCAGTCGAGCCTCCGCGTTTCGAGTCGAAATATCTGGCGGCCAGAATTCCAGCCCTAGGAAATTCTCCTCATGTCCCTGGTCCATAATGACTACCGATGAACAACGGAGGGATGCTTTAGTAACTATACAACGTTACCTACTGTGCCGAGCACGGTTCAATTCGCTCGGTCGCCGCTCGCCAAGGTCACCCGTCAACTCCATTGCCTAGTACTACTACTACTACTACACCAGGATGAGCACAAAATTGAGCCCGTTTGTTCGTGCCTAGTACTTGAGTTAATATATCAGGCAATGCACTGGTACAGAGGGATTATCCTTTTGCTCTGGATATATAACTTGTCTGAAGTCTAACTAAGAAAAATGTTTGACCAAATCCTTTCTTAAGAAATACAACATGACAGATGTATTGCTTGAAAATTTATTGCATGATGCAAGTTATGATATTGTTTCGAATCGTGGATCTTAAATTTCAGAAAATCCAAAAATGACCATAAATTCTTGAAACTGGGCACGGTCATGTGATATGGCACAAATATTACTTTGTAATTTTTTTCTTCAATTTGAGACAAGCTGCTTATGACAAGTTGCACAAATGAAGAGCCAAGGTATTTTGGAACAAAGACCTGTCACGTTAAGGCGAACTCTTTCACTATAGAAATCGTGGGCGTTTACGTGCCGCCACGAGTCCCGCTTCTCATCGGTAGGTGCCGTCCGAGCAAGCGTGTGAGTCGATGGGAGGCGTGCGAGCAGACCGCTGCGCCGGCTGATAGGGAGGCGTGCGAGCAGACCGCTGTGTAGGCTCACCGGGAGGCGAGCCCTTTGACCAGGCTCCGCCGCCCACCTTCGTCCCAACTGCTCCCACTTTTAATGTCACCGGCGCCGCAGTTTAAAATCAACACCGCACTACCCGGTATCGCTACAATCTTCTCTCTTCCTCTCCGATTCTCCTGTCGTCTACCTCCAACCAGCCTGACCTAAACGTAGGCCATGCTGCATCATGATGGTCTGCCCTTAGTCTTCCAGTTTCCTGAGGAAGACACCCAGCCGGAGTCTCAAGAACATAAGGCGCTTTGGGACGAGCTTGAACTGGCCTTGCGGGATGACGCCGCGCTTGTCCCCGCTCCCGTTCCGGCTCCCGTCGCCCCGACTACGCCAGCGCCCATCCCCGTGGCATTGATGGGCTGGGAGCCATACATTGTCGCCGGGCTTGATGCCACGGGGTTCCACGAGGTCCCCGCCGACTTTCACGCACCCGAGCACCTGCTAGCGCATGCGCCTGCGCGTGCACTGATGCGCACGCCTGTGCCGGTGCCCGTGCACCTGCCAGCGCATGCGCATGCGCGTGCACTAACGTGCGCGCCCATGCCGGTGCCCGTGCACATGAATGTCTCCGCTGCGTCGTTGACAGCGCCTGTCCCCGCGCGGGTGCCAGTGCCCCCCTCAGCAGCATGGATGGCCGCCGTCGACCGCTTCCTTGCACCAACGCCAGTCGCCTCCTCCCGCCAGTTGACTCGCTCTGAAGTCCAGAACATTTTGGCCTTCCTTGAAGCTAGGCCAACATCTAGGAGTACGCCAACGTCAGAGGAGCCGCTTCCCACCGCAAGACGCCCCCGCCGCCGCCGCGTAATCTAAACTTGCCATGAAAAACGTTCGGATTGCCATGCTTGAAATCCGAACGTTTATCATTTTCGTTTATTTTATATCGATCGTCGTATAATTTAAAGTCAGAGTCAGACTGAACGAAATATATGGTTTGATCGATTGACTGTTCTGCTAGAACCGTATCAAATTAAATATAAAACATCATCAAGCCACATGTATCCTTGTCATCCAATGACCTAGACTGCTTCAATGTCGAGCGCTCAACACGTTTAGCGTGCACTTAATTTGATGCCAAAAATAGTGCTAATCACATAATAACACACAAATAATATCCTACTTAATATCCGCATGCACTTAATATACTTCCAAATTAACGTGCATTGCACGTACACACTGACTAGTGCTACTAGCACGTGAAACTGGTGCCGTAACTTGTGAACGCATCCAGATATGGTCAACGGCAACATCGCCCGCGAGTTCTTCGTGTTTGCCCATGCATCTACACGCAGAAGGGGAGGAGAGAGAGAGAGAGCACACATGAAACCCACCAATAAGTCAAGGCGAATAGTACTAAAAATAATATTACATGTTATCAATTAAATAGGTTGTGGTAATATAAAAACATTATGTGAATAAAGGGAGGTACAACAAACATTGTTGTTCTACGTATGTTGCCTATTGACGTGCGTCTTGAAGGCCCTGGTTGCATGTTCGATCCTCGTCCTTTATTTTTTAATTTGTATATGGGTCCAAATTTGTTTCATGACATGTGGGCCCCTCGGGGTGTAGTTTGTAGCACTTTAATTTGTGAACGAAATTTGTAGCTCTGGAGAGATATTGTCCGATTGAGCTTTTGGCAAGGGTGAGGGCTATAAGATAGAGCTTGAGAGATGCTCCAGTCACAGACTTGTAGATATATTTTGTGTGTGGGAGGAAGCAAGGTCAATCGATCAAATAGGGTCGTCGTGCGATCGAAAGAGTGAGACGGGTTGGAGAGAGTGACCTAGATAGACAATGTGCGTGAGAGAGTATACATTGTGAATAAGTCGAATTGGGCTCAAACATGGTGATATATCGTTTTTGTCCGAGAAAGAGCGAGATCAATCGAGACATACAAAGAGAGAGAGAGGGAGAGAGAAAGAGAAAGAGAGAGAGTGGGAGAGAGAAAGAGAAAGAGAGAGAGAGAGAGAGAGAGAGAGAGAGAGAGAGAGAGAGAGAGAGCGTGGCCCGCCATGAGGTCGAAAGAGTGGCGGCGGCTTCGATGGACTGACCTAGATAGACAATCTGCGTGAGAGAGTGCAGCGTGTGTCGATCGAGGCCCGAACAGGAGATATATCATTTGTGTGTGAAATAAAACGAGGTTAAACGAGACTCGGATAAAGAGAGCAAGATTGAGCGAGTGTGGCCCGCCGTGCGGAAGAAAGAGTGAGACAGTCTCGAGGGAGTGACCTAGATAGACAACGTGCGTGTGTGCGCACAAGAGGTTGGGGAGGCTAGATAGGCAATGCATGTATTTTGCGCGAGAGGGTGAGAGGGAGAGGGAGAGAGAGAGCTCGGCATGGGGTGCAATGGCGGGTGCGTGAGGTAAATACATTTCGTAATAGAGTGGAAAAAGGGGGTTGTGTCGTTGAGAGAGTTAGAGATCGAAACATGGAGAGAAAGAATGGATGTGTGTTGGAAACCGAAAGCTTCCTAAGGTGGTTAGGAGAGGAAGATTGGCCGATACAGGAAGTATGTAGCGTGTGTGCGGGGGGGGGGG
>LR738711.1:939380027-939404074 GCA_902687465.1 Secale cereale | reverse complement strand
GGTGGGGATAAAAACAACATTTGAATGTAGATAGTACGAGACTTAATATCGATGTTTCAATTCGGTGTACATTGTAAGATTTGAACTGAGGACCATGCATATGAGTAATTATTTCGAATTCGTGCCATACTAGGTTTCGAAAAGTTGACATTGACTCGATTTGTTGTGCTATTTTGTAGGTCATATGTTTGAATCCATCCAAAAGTTTTCTCACTACCATGGTGTTCATCATATACATATGAATTTGTATTAAAAAGGTAGCGTGGATACAGTGAAATGCAAAATCCATGTTAGAATTCAAGATCGCTATGTGACACACACTCTAATTCAAATAACTAATTATGTGACACACACACTCTAATCCACGTTAGCGTGGATACCGTTTCAATTTTTTTGTTCAAATAACTCCTCATTAATTAATTTATAGTATCTCGTTTCGAATTATTGCAAGGAAAACACGGGCATGGTGATACATACATATTCATTTGTAAAGGAAAGAAGATTCGTTTGCATTCTCAAATGTAGGCGCACCAGGCAGACCAGGGTCGTGTCGTGGTGGTCGCGTGTGTCGGACGGACGCTTAGCACCCAGCCACCCACCCCTCCCTCCCTCCCCCCTCCCCCCAAAAAGGACGATGACAAAATAAGTTCGCGCTTCCACGTTTCGGATTGAAATATCTAGCGGCCCCAATTCCAACCCTGCAAAATCTACCTTCTCCACCGCCCCCTTCCGCGCCCAGATTGCTCAAATCCCTAATTCGCCGCCAACCCAAGCAAAGTTCGAATCGCCCGTCGTCTCGTCTCTTTCCCCACCTCTGTGCCAGACGACGACGACGAAGACGACGGTCGCGCTTCACCACCGCACCGGAGCTACCTCATCTGCGCCCTCGTCCACCGCACCGGGTGGTCCACCGACAACATCGGCCGCCGCAACCGACATGCCTCACACACACCGACTTCCACCGCATCAGTTGCGCTTCACCGACGTCGTCTCCCAGCTCACCGGGGCTACTTCACCGAGCACATCGTCCCGCCTCCGCCCCTCGAGGCCGCTGGGGCTTCACCAACGGTCTCATCCACCACATCGTAGCGCTCTGCTGCCACTCAAGATCTGCATCCGTGCGCGGCCAGCCAACGCCAGCGCATCACCCTCAACGGCTCTGAAGTGACCCGCACTCTAGCTAGGCGAGCATGCCCTAACGCCGGCCCGAACTAGGTATCCACACATCACTCCCTTGTGCACTGTTTCGACGATGTTTGGATATCCTTTCACTACTCTCTTAGCTTACACGCCTATCCAACTCTGACTTTAACTCTTCTTTCTTCTGGAGATATCATCTGAAACAAGCAAATCCATTTTTTAGCGAAGCATGATGGTGCTACGGGATCTGGTACACATCTTGCACACCTGTATAACCTTGTAAGTATATGTCCTCCGGTACAACAGCAAGGTAGATTCCTCTTATTTGATCAGCCATTCACCGTGTCAAAATGCAGAGGGGGTGCAAGGAGCACAAGGCCTGCACATCCAAGCAAGTGGTAACATGGACTTGTACATGGAACATCCCAAGCGCAAGCAAAGCTGCAGTGAGCCTGTACAATGAGCTAGCATAAGTCCATGCATTTCATTTAATTCATACTGGTATTCGTGTATGATTTGTGTGCAGTGGCGGATCCACGAATTCAAGTTACCAGGGGCGAACATTTAACTTAAAAAATACGAAGGCACTTGCACTCCGGAAATCAACATAACTTGAGAAATGTGAAGCTACATGCACTTTGAAAACCTGCTAATGATCCAAAGTAGTTTAGATTATAAACGCTAAATGATGCAAGCACCAAAAAACACTAAATGCAACATGGTGTACAAGGACTACAAACATGGTATGTACATGCTTGAATTATTCGTTCTCTGGCTGAAAATATCGAAGTGTAATTGCACCTATAACCAGTGCGCAAACTGCATATCAATATATCTATCCTGCACAAGTATGCCAATAGTTTCGAACAACAGATTAGAAAAGTATTTATGCTACGTTGTCATGATACGGGGACTTTCTGGTAGATGGCCTCGACGTTACCTCAAGCCATGAAAATGCACTGTAATTTTCTTGTCATCAATGCCTGCAAATCTCTATGTCTCTCTCAACATAGCATATCATCATTAGACACTAAATCCGTCAATGGGAGCTTGCAAAATTCTTGCATTAGATGCCTCATTAGACACTATATGTTCATCACCAGGAGCATGTAAAATGTTTGCATCAAATCCTTCATTACCAGTATGTTCATTAGACACTTCAGGCTGAAGAACAACATGAGCTTGGATGTTTGTACCGGAAACTTGATTAGATTCATCAGATTCAGTCAGCTCAGTATTGATTGGGGTAGTTATAAAATAAGTAGAAATTGGTTTCATTTTCTCATAGATTCCCTACATACAAGCGGTTTTACAACACCGTCAGGTTTAACTATTGGCTAGAAATTGAAGAGTTGAATTAGATATAATTAGGGATGTGTTGTACCTGCTCGTTGCACATGCTACTCTTGCAAGCTGCGACTGTCCGTTTGCGCAAGCTTGATGCCATGCACGTGCTGCCGCCGCTGCCTCCCACGCGGGCTACACCCAGGGTTGGATCTTCATCTTCTTGTCCTTCCGTTCGCTTGAAGCCCGGCATCCTCCCTCCAACGAGGGCACGAGGAAGTGTTGTGTCGGTCTGTCCAGCGGCGGCTAGGTTAGGAGCGAACCAGACTGGAGGTTGGAGTGGATGAATTGGGTTTTTTTTCTGTTGCCGATTGATATGGGAGGCGCTCATTTGGGCCGCGAGCCTGCTATAGGGCCTGCCTTGCACTTATGTTATTGGCCTATCCAAATTGAAACATTTTCTTCATTTTTTTACATTGCCTGCTCATGTGTTGGGACGAAAAAAACTAGCCTGGGCCAACCTGGACGACTCAAACTAGGTGCACACTTTCAAGCCACCCGAGGCAGCTGCCCATACCAGCCCCTATGGTGGCGTCGCCCCCTCTTTGCGTGTGTGATAGGGGTAGTGAAAAATATTCCAGTGGCGCTTTTGATTTACCCACATAATCGTTGAATTGCTTGTTTCTATGAACTGAGTTCGCCAATAATGTGAAGGATGCCAGTCTTTTCATCCTATTGTAGATTGCTTAGATCTCGATATGCCAAAAGTAATCGCATGAAATATACAGTAAAAGTTAGTGTGATGTGTGTGGCTACAACTAGTCTGACTACACGTCCTCATATAACATATCAAGGATGCGCCATCTTACCAGATTAACCATTCGACTTACCAATGCATTGTGGGAAGAAAGAAGTATTTGGACTGCGTATCCAAGCAATTGATGCCATGGACTCCTTCGTACAACCTTGTAAGCGAAAAAGAAGTTGTAGTGTGCCTGTACAAAGAACTAGCATAAGTTCAGCTACCTGCTTTTCGGAATTTTAGTTAGCCACTTATTGCAAAATTGTTCAATTACGTTGCTTGGCTTAATTTAGTTTGCTACTGATTACATAATGCCACAGCATGTTAATCCTATTATAGACTGCGGCTATCTATGTGTTTGATACTTACTATTAAGAATTACCTATTTGCATGAACTTAAATAGGTACTTGTTTGTTTAACTACTTTGCTGCTGCAACAACGGGTTACAATGATGTTAATAACTATTTTTCAGCATCGAATTGAAACTCTTTAATTCCTTGTTTGTTTAACTGGTTTGCTGTTATAACTCCTAGTTGAGATGTTTTGCTAACTTCAACTTTTCTGAATCCAATCGGAACTTTAATGGCAAAACAGGTTAGCCCAAGATCAAAGAGCGAGGTCCCCATGGACGTTGTATCATCCCACAGCAGTGGCACCGGCCCAATCGTGCATTACGAATTGCCAACTGCTGATGCTCTAGAGGCTAAACTAGTGGTAGAAAGAGATTTTGCTTCTGCACTTAGATATGAAGTTGACATGTTGAGGAAACAAACAACACAATCAGTAGCAGTACTCAAGACAACCATTAAATATTTAGTGGATTTCAAAAGAAAGCAAGCTGAGACTGACCACATTGTTAAGGTCCTGAAGGAAAAAAGGAAATTAAATTCCCACTTGGTAAATCATAGGTGAAATGTTCTTTCCATCGTTGAATAACCTTTGTGTTCTTTGTTCATGTAATCAATCAAACCATTTATTTTAAAGATCATGTAATAATTGTTTTTTGGTTTTTGGTTTTTGGTTTGTAATTTTGTTTGAGCACAAGTATGTATTAATTGATACGACTCGGAGACATTTCATTTTGATTGCTGTGCTAGACCTACAAATATGCCAATCGGGCTGAATGTGCATTCAACAATAATAGTAGTATAGATGGACCATAAGTGGCACGCATTGGAAAGGGCCAAGATGTTGTAGTAGCTTGGCTAAAAAAAGGATGCTGATGTAGCAAAGAAAAGTACAGCGACCTGGCTTATGTATGTTAGTTGATATTATTGATCCATATACTCTATAAGTGTTTATATGTCTGTTAGTTCTGTACATTCTTGGTTGATTGACTCGGTATTTGAATCTTGATGCATCGCTTGTGTACATATCTAAATGTGAGTGCACATTATCCTGCGTGTGACATTTGAGTTGGACATGAAGTGTTCCAAATATTCGAATTCACCTTAAACTGGATTTTAGCTTCTGAATTTGAGTATCAGCATTTGTAAACCATATTCATATATGACAGTGGAATACATCTTTGTCGTCCTTTTGAAGATATATAAAAACACATAGAATGATTTATAAAGATTCGTATAGGAATACAAAATGGATTCGAATTTAGTTGCCAGGGTAAACATGGATGCTTATTGTCCCGAAATTCGAAAGAAGCGGCAAAATGTCCACTCCCACGTCGGCTGCCCGAAGCAAGTGTTTGAGAGATGGAAATTACTGTCTACCCATTACACGGACAATCCATCGGCCCGATTTCCACTGCTCTAAATAGGGGTAGGATAGTAACTTCAATTAGACGTGACACGACCGCCTCTGAGCCCATTCAGACACGGTGCGTGCCAAACATGGGCGGCAAAACACATTTGATTCAAGCTCGTCCGAAAGACCTATGTTTCTCCCTCCATTTGCCCATTCATACACGATGGGCGGCAAAACAAACTCGACTCGGCCGAAATTGATGTAGGCAAATATTTTCAATAGGGGCAGGTTTGTAACTTCACTCAGACGTGACACAATCCTGTCAGCCCCGTTCATACACCGTGGGCGCCAACCATGGGCGCTAACCACCCTCTCCTCGCTCGAAATCGCTTTGGGCACATATTGGCGAGATGCGAGATTACCGTCGTATCCCCAACCGACGAGACGTCCAAATTTTGAACGGGGGCTAAGTTCGTAACTTTCCCATATTTCAGACAGGTGCCTCCCAAAAACATGGTTCCCCGTACCTCTCCCTCCATTTTTCCATTCATACACCGTCCACGCTAGAAGACCATCCCCACACCAGCCTCCGTCCGCCACCCCATCCATCGATGCCGTCCTCCACCACGTCCATCGCCGCCGTCCTCCACCACATCCATCGCCACCGTCCTCCACCATTGTCGGATTTCAGGCTCCACAAACCCAAGAAGTTCGAACACAGGGGCGTGAACGAAGATCTCTCCCACTCACGTCTACCTAGCGTCTCGCCCTCGCCCAGTGAAGAGATTCAAGCAAACAACAAGTGAAGCACGCAAGAGTTTACCCAGGTTCAGGCCACCTTGCGGTGTAAAACCCTACTTCCTGCTTTGGTGGACTGGCCTCGGGAGGGCTAGAATATGAACTAGTACAGTGGTTTCTGAGCTCAGGAGGGTCAGGAGGCAAGAGTTCTTGCTCCTTTGCGTGGCGGCGGATTTTTTGGATCTGCTCTCCTCGTCCCTAATAGTGGGGATCCTAGCTACTTATATAGGCAGCTAGGGTCCTCTTCCCCCGAAATGTTTAGGCGGGAAGGGATCCCACAACGGCCATTTTTGAGCAGGAACACAAGGACGTTCCTACCCTGACAAAAGCAGTCTTCGCCTGCAAAAGGATCAGGCGGTGATGCGGTGGTGGGCTCGGTGGTGACATCCTCCCTGTCATCCTTGCGGTCTTCGGTCTTGTTGCACCAATGAGAAAACATTTGTCCCGCTCCTCGGGAACCTGCGCCTGCGCTGCCTCCTTTGCACCAAAACGGTAACTGGGCCGCTGGCGGGCTCTAGCACCCGCTGGCGTGGTGCGTCACTGCTTGCGTCGATGCCTCCTCCTGAGGCAGGCTTGGCCTTGGGTTCTCCGCCCCTCCGGAGCGCCTTGCCGAGGCCGCTCCCGAGGGGGTCTTGACGTTGTTCTCCTCGCGAGGCCTAGCCCCCCTCGCGAGGGTCTTGAGCAACTGGTCGATCAGCTGGGCCGTACCAGGTCATGGCATGAGCGCGCTGCGGCCCACAGACAGGCAAGTCTAGGTACCCTGGTTCCCAGGACGCCGACAGTAGCCCCCGGGCCCAAGGCGCGCGCGGAGTTGGCTTCGAGGCGAAGCCTTAGTTGAGGACGAAGCGCCGCGGGCCCCAAAGGTTGCAGGCCAGGCTGGCGCGCGACGGTTGGATGGGACGTGGCGACTCCGCTCCCCACACAGTCTTGGTAATCTTGTGACTTGATAACTCCTTGGCGCAGACGACGGGGCTGTTATGGCTGTGACGCCGGTGGCTGGCGGTTGGGCTCCTCCGCCCTATAAATGGGACTAGGGGGAGCCCCCAAGCCATCTCCAAGCCAGTGCCGTCTTCCTCCTTGCTTGTTCCCCGCTCTCCCTCTTGCTGTGAGATCTCCATGGCGCCGACGAGGAAGCCGTCCGCTGCGGAGAAGGGGAAGGCCCCGAAGGATCTGGCCCTGCTGCCACCGTAGAGGGGCCATGGGCGTCCCCGCAAGCATGCCGTTGCGCCCGCAGCGACTCCTCGGGGAAGCGGGCGTGGCCTTCCGGGTCCTGTCGCGGCCACTGGTGAGAGGCACGGTACGTCTTCCCGTGGTGAAGGTGGTCGTGGCCGTGGTGGGAGAGGAAGCACGAGGTGGCGCATGGCGGTCGAGCGTCTTCCGCGCCCGCAGCTCCACTCCTTCGACGTGTCGTCGGAGTTCGTGGTGTGGGTGGAGAAGCCTGGTGGCTCATGGCTCCGGCTTCCCGCTCGTTCGGCAACGTGCTACCAGCCGGAGGCCCCGGCGGCATCTGGCTGCAGACTGACGGTTGCTGCAATGGTGCGTCCTGGGTGGAGGTTGACGTGGCTCCCTCGGGCGATGTGTTCCTGGAGCGCGGCTGGCAATCGTTTGCTCGCACGCGCCGACTGTAGGGAAGGTGTACGCTCCACTTCAGGTACGATGGCGCTTCCACGCTGTTTGTCAGGGTCTTCTCGGAGGAAGGGAGGCGCCTTGGGTGCTGTCCCGAGGCCAATGACGAAGAGGACGGCGTGGACGGTGTCCGGAGGAGCAGCTCCTCCTCCGGAGACGATCTTAGTGCTGGGGGGCGCCGCGGGTCCCCCCTCTATGGCAGCAGCAGCTCCTCCAGCAGCGGCGGCCGCGACGAGCCACCACACCGCCGAGCTCGGCCCGGCGTTGGGAGGGGGTTACCGCGCCGCTGTGGCTCGGTGAAGCCGGAGGAACTGGGAGACTCCGATTGAGCGGGAGCGGCCTCTGCTTCTTCTCCTTCTTTTTCCTTCATGTCCTTCCTTTGTCAAAATTTTAAGTTGCCTCGAGAAGGCGTGTAATGGACTATGATATATGTATGAAGCGAGAACTTGTTGTCAAGTTTTTTGGCCTTGGTGAGATTACTTAGCTTTATGCGTCGCGACATCTCGAGGCGGAGTGCTCCTGACTCTTTGGCGTCATGAGCCCCATCGGGTCATGAGGATGGCCGAATCCAGAGAGCTCGTGTAGCTCCCGAGCATGGGTGAGCCGCTGAGAGCTGCTGAGAGCGCCGAGCGCGGGTTAAAGCACCAAAGCCGGAGCCGGCTCGGTAGGATAGATTGCACGACTGAGAAGCCCAACGCCAGAGCCTAAGCAGGCTTGGCCAGGCGAGGTCACGGGGCCGTGGCAGACGAAGGCCGGTGACCGACCGTGCCCCTGCCCCCACGCGCGAGGCGTGCGAAGAAGAGCGGGCGGTGTAGCCCTTTCTCAACAAACTGAACTTAAAACCGGTGAGAAAGATCCCAAACAAGACTTTCAACCAAATGCAAGAAACGTGAGAAACACGAGAACTTCATAGCACGGGGTAGAGGAAGGGCTGATAGCCAAGGAAGTAGAAAAGGCTGACAACCAAACACCAAGCCAAAAAAGGAAAAAGGTCGCGTCCGACCCCTACACTACGTCTTCTTCCCAGTGCGCAGCTAAGGACTGCCACTGGGGCGTGGGTGGAGCCCCGTCTGAGGGCCCATAGGCAACGCACAGGAGACTCTGAGGCGTGTACAGCCCCAACTCATTATTACGTGAGAGTGTCACGAGCGGAGACCTTCATGGGCACGGAGCCTTGATTACGGATAGAACCTCCTGAGGTGTTCAATGTTTCAGGAATTATGGATAGGTATCCCATCCTACGTCTCCAGGCGCACAGCACCGGGCCTAGAGACACGGGCGATTCTGAACGGGCCCTCCCACATGGGCGAGAGCTTGTGTAACCCCTCCCTGTAGAGGACCCGCCTCAGGACCAAGTCACCAACTTCAAGTATTCTTGCGCGGACGCCGCGGCAGTGGTACCGCCGCAGCGCCTGCTGATATCGCGTCGCCCTGAGGACAGCTCGGTGGCGGCCCTCCTCGCCGAGCACGAGGTCCATCCGCCAGTCGGCGTCCTCGCATTCCTCATTGAAAGCCAAGACCCGTGGGGAGCGATGCTTGACCTCGTGAGGGAGGACCGCCTCCGCCCCATAGACGAGAAAGAAAGGAGTTTCCCCCATGGGTTTGGTGGCAGTGGTTCGGATTGACCACAACACGGACTGGAGCTCGTCGATCCAGCCCCTGCCGCAAGCCTCAAGCTTCTTCTTAAAGCTGCGCGTCTTGAGGCCACGCAAGACTTCCGCGTTGGTGCGTTCGGCCTGACCGCTGCTCCTGGGGTGAGGCACCGAGGCGTAGCAGATCTGTGTTCCAAGGTTAGCACAATATGACTTGAAGAGATTGCTTGTGAACTATGAACTGTTATCCGTGATGATGCGGTTGGGGACCCCGAATCACCTCACGAGGCCCTGGATGAACTTGACAGCCGACTCGGCTGGGATCGCGTGAACGGGCTCCACCTCTGCCCACTTGGTGAATTTGTCGATGGCGACGTACAAGAAGCGGTAGCCCCCCGCTACCCGGGGAAATGGACCCAGGATGTCCAATCCCCAGACCGCGAAGGTCCAGGAGAGCGGGATCGTCTGGAGGCCCTGCGCCGGTTGGTGGCTCTACTTGGCGTGAAACAGGCACGCCTCGCAAGCCTGCACAAGCTCTGTGGCGTCGTTGAGCGTCGTTGGCTAGTAGAAGCCGCTGCGGAAGGCCTTGCCTACGAGGGTGCGGGGCGATGAGTGATGACCGCAGTCTCCACCGTGGATGTCAGCCAACAGCTCACGCCCTTGCTTCTCCGAGATGCATTTTAGTGAGACGTCATTGGGGCGCCTCCTGCAGAGTTCGCCGTCTTGGATGCAGTCAGCTGAGGCCTGTCGGACCACGCACTCTGCGTCTTCTTCCTTGTCCGGCAGGGTGTCGTGTCGCGGGTACATCTTGAGCTCTTGGGTCCAGCAACCCTCCTCGGGCTCCACGGCGAGCAGCAGGCGGGCTCCGGAGGCCGGTCCGCAGGGCGGGGCACCGCCCGTAGGCGCCGCAGGTAACCCCTGCTGAGGGGATGCCGGCTCATGAACTGGCGGTGCTGCCGACGGTCTAGGGCTCTCGCCTGGAGGCTCGTTTGGCGATGTCATCCGCTTCCTTGTTGGTGCCTCTCGGTACGTGCTGCACCTCCAGTCCTTGGAATCGCTTCTCCATCTTGCGCACCTCCTCCAGATATGCCTCCATGTGCTCGTCCTTGGGCTTGTATTTCTTGTTGGAGAAGTTGACGAGGAGTTGCGAATCACCTCTGATGGTGAGATGCCTGACCCCCAGCGCAGCAGCGGCCTTGAGCCCAGCAATTAGGCCCTCGTACTCTGCAATATTGTTGGAGACCTTCTCGCCTTGCTGGAAGCAAAGCTGCACAGCGTAGTATAACTTGTCCTGAGTGGGAGATACTAACGCGGCGCCAGCCCCCGTGCCAAGGCACGAGAAGGCGCCGTTGAAGTTTACCACCCACCCGTTCGGGGCTCGACCGCGGGTGCCTTGGAAGTTGGCGACAAAGCGCTCACGATGCTCCCCCCAGGAGGAGATGGATCCCACGGGGAGGTTCAGGAGCCAGGAGAGTGCGCCATCCTTGAGGGCCATGGGGAACCAATTCGCCATGACCTGCTTAGTGCCGTTGGATGCCTCGATGCTCAGCTCATAGAGTTGGCGGAACTCCGTGGGGTCGGTGGTGCCGTCGTAGCGCGGAGGCAGGTCCGGCTTGAACTTGCCGGGCCAGACGAGGCGTCGTAGCTCAGGAGCTAAGGCACGACATCCAACTACGCTCATGATTGCAGGTGCCCCCTGCGCCTGCGGTGCTGGTTCTTGGGGCGCTGACGCCACCACCTCCCGTGGCACGCGGTCTTGGCGCTGCGGGCCGGGAGGCCCGCGAGCCTTTTCCTGGGGATGTGGGATCACCTGGCAGCTCTCCTCGTCGAGCGCATGGGATTTACGGGGCAGCTTGTGCCGCGGAGCCTCGCGCCGGACCTCCTGGCCGGCGCCGTTGAGTGGAGGCGGAGCCGGGACCCCGTGGCCTTCGTTCCCCGCCTGGGGCGACGGGGAATGGGAGGAGTGCGTTGGTGCAGGTGCTTCCCCAACGGCATTTAGGAGCTTGGTGACGCGATGGAGCCGCTCATCGTAGAGGTCGTCTGCCGAGCAGCACGAGAGCTCCCGCGCCATCAATAGCGCAGGCTGCTGATGGACCGGCCCGCGGCGGACCAGCGAGGACGACGCCGCAGCCGGCGAGGGTGAAGGCGTCGCCGTGCGACCATTGCGCCGCACGGACAGCGGCAGCGACGAGTCGTGCTGCTCGTGGACAGCTGGGTCGGTGGCAGCGTTGGCGACCGGCGAGTTGGGGCGGGGCGGCGCTCTGTTGCCCGCGTGCGCCGTACGAGCGACGTTCGCGGCACAGCGGGCGGCGCGAGCTCGGCGTGTGTCCACCATGGCTGTGGAGCGAAGTCGACGACGAGGACGGGACGAGGTCGTCGGAGAGGCGAGATCTTGACACGCCCCCTACCTGGCGCGCCAAATGTCGGATTTCGGGCTCCGCAAACCCAAGAAGTTCGAACACAGGGGCGTGAACAAACATCTCTCCCACTCACGTCTACCTAGCGTCTCGCCCTCGCCCAGTGAAGAGATTCAAGCAAACAACAAGTGAAGCACGCAAGAGTTTACCCAGGTTCATGCCACCTTGCGGTGTAAAACCCCACTTCCTGCTTTGGAGGATTGGCCTCAGGAGGGCTAGAATATGAACTAGTATAGTGGTTCCTGAGCTCATGAGGAGAGCTCAGGAGGGTCAGGAGGCAAGAGTTCTTGCTCCTTTGCGTGGCGACAGAGTTTTTGGATCTGCTTTCCTCGTCCCTCATAGTGGGGATCCTAGCTACTCATATAGGCGGCCAGGGTCCTCTTCCCCTGAAATGTTTAGGCGGGAAGGGATCCCACAACGTCCATTTCTGAGCAGGAACACAAGGACATTCCTACCCTGACAAAAGCAGTCTTCGCCTGCAAAAGGATCAGGCAGTGACGCGGTGGTGGGCTCGGTGGTGACATCCTCCCTGTCGTCCTTGCGGTCTTCGGTCTTGTTGCACCAATGGGGAAACCTTTGTCCCACTCCTCGGGAACCTGCGCCTGCGCTACCTCCTTTTCACCGAAACGGCAACTGCGCCGCTGGCGGGCGCTAGCACCCGCTAGCGCGGTGTGTCACTGCTTACGTCGCTGCCTCCCCCTGAGGCAGGCTTGGCCTTGGGTTCTCCGCCCCTCCGGAGCGCCTTGCCGAGGTCGCTCCCGAGGAGGTCTTGACGTTGTTCTCCTCGCGAGGCCTAGCCCCACTCGCGAGGGTCTTGAGCAACTGGTCGATCAGCTGGGCCATACCAGGCCGTGGCAGGAGCGCGCTGTGGCCCGCAGACAGGCAAGTCTGGGTACCCTGGTTCCCAGGATGCCGACAACCATGCCGGAGCGCCTACCAAGACCGCGTCGTCCACTGCTAGAGATGGACGTTTCTCATCCACGGCGACGGACCAAGAGCCTTGCATCACGTCCTCTCGCTTCATCTTCTCTTCCACCGCAATGGGACTTATCCCCCGATGCACCCGTCTACCGTCGCAGACCTGCTTCAACGCCACCGACAGCCATCGCACCCCCGATGCCTACACGGCGCCGCAAGAGAGGTGGTACTTCGTATCTCCTCAATTTTTTGATCTCAACCAGAAAATAGATCTTAACTTGGTTACTCTACTTTCTTTTCAGCTCTTAGAATTTAGCTCTTAGTTCGAAGCAAACAATGGCTGCTAAATACCATTTCTCCGGTTTCCCCCTGTTATGATCACTATACGATCAAAATACGTGCTTCGTATCATAATAGCACTGCTCGACCCATCAAGCTAAACAAGCTTAGTTGTTCAAATACGAATCTGATATTATTAAAACAGATTCGTTTAATTGGTCAGCTAAATGTTCCTAAATTAGTTTCGAAAATGCATGTTCGTCGCTCAACTGTGTATCTCTATAGGGTGCCCATGGTGGGTCGGCCCACCCTGGGATTTTGGGTCGTCCCAGGCCCCGATTCCCCTCTGTTCTGCTGCGCGCTTACGATCTCTACTTGCCCCCAGTCGACTGCCTCGCCGGCAACTTGCCGTCCCCGGACGGCATGACTCTAGGAGGAGACGCCGGACTAACAGGAGGTCAGGAGCCGCTCTCCCAATAGCGTCACCGCTACCCGGGCACGCCGCCGTGCCTACCTTCCCAGTCCGTTCAGGGCTCAGGCGTGCATCACCCACTAAGACAACCCGATTTATCCTGAAATAAGTCCTCAACACTCAGCAGCCACTCCTCATCACCCATTTTCTAATTGATTCATTACTCATTAGGCAGGACTGCCATTAGGGTTTTTTGTGTGCTCAGTGCTACCTACACTTAATGGTTCAGATGTATTTCGGTAATCTTTAGTACCTGTAAAGTTCACAGGGTTTTCAAAATTCCGGCCTTAGGAACAGACACTAGTCATTTTGGATTGTTGGTCGTAGTGACATTGACCCAGATTACTACTGCAAGCCAGGTTTGTTGACAATTTTACCTGTCTTTCTTACTCATTTGATATAATATCCAATTATTCACGTCGATTAGTTGCAAACAATAAGTGCTAGACAAACTTCTTGATTCAGATTTTGGACGGTCTCTTACTGCAGTTACAATTCTGCATACTTGTCCTAGTAAGCTCACAAGTAAATGATTGATTCACTACATCTATGCTTGCCTTGTCATATTTGTTGTCAATATTCTTTTAGGGTGGACCACCCTGTTTCTAAATACTGCAACCGTAGACATGAGTGAATAGTATTTCTCTATGTGATCTCTTCCATCATGTGTGGGCAACGAACACTGCATTGTATAGAAGGAAAGTGTCATTTCCAGCTTTTACATAGGCTTCAATCTTTTACATGGAATACAATCTGCCTACTTGCTTTGTGTCGCACTACCAACACTCCACCCTTGAAGCTAAACATTATGCCACTCATAATTCCTTAGTTTATTTTTTCAAATACGAATTTCATATGATTCTAATGTTCTTACTTCAGTTTTGAAATGTGTGTCTGCCTGTTATAGAGATATAAGGGGTTTGTATTTCCATGTGTGGTCTGGTCAGCACGGTTGGGAGTGAACTTTGCATATGCAGAGATTTATAGGGAGACACTCTTCGAGTTGAATCCGCAATGCATTCCATAGATAATCTGACTACTTTTAATGTTTTCATGAATCTCAGATTCTGAACAGCATCATAATGATTATGAGCTTGCGCGCATGAAAAGAATAAAGCAGAACAATGCCATGGTTGTCAAACTTGGCATTAAGGGACTGAAATCAAGTCTGGATGCAATGCAATGCAAACGCTCTCCACCTACAGATTCATGCTCAGAATATGATCCTAACAGTGATTCTGAGCTAGAGGGAGACCTAAGTCAATGTAGCTCCCTAGTGCAGGAGTCAGAGGAAGATGCCCTATCTTATTCACCCATCAAGGTGCTTGCTCTAACTTTCCAAGGTTATATTTGTCGCACATATCTTGCAACTGATGCTTTGCATTGCTTCTACTTTGTTGAACTGCCATTAGTTTAGTTTACACATCGTGTATGTGAATACGCCCTGCCTATCCATTTTCAGTACATATTCCATCTGTCATCATACCATATTTATCCATTTAAATGATGTTCTTGTGTATCAGACGTTCAAAAGGAAGAGGGCGATTGCTGATCGTGGAGGAGCACAAGCAAAGTATTTGGAAAAGGTAGTGGCACCTGATAAATCAAATAGCCCATTAGGTGTAGTTGCAATATCACCTGACCCACAAAACATGCCAACTCTAGCAGACTCTAGCCCTACTACACTGGTAATTTCTGATGCCCCAACTCAGCAGACCCCAACTGCGGCAAACATTATGATTATGTCAGTTGACATAGCACCAGCTCTACGACGCAAAACCCCCATTCCAGCAAAGAGTACACCAAATCCAGTTGCCAAATCCCTTATCGAACCAGAGAGAGCCCCAATTGCAGCAAATAGGACCCCTGTTCCATTTCTTCCAATTTAGAAGACAAAGCTTATATTGTTGTCAGGAACTTTGTGCGCATCTTTCCTTCATAGAAAGATTATACCGCAGACACAGAACAATTTCCAGTCTTCATCCGCAACTCACGCGTAACTAATGTACTAATGTTATTCATGGTCATTGCTGCATATGTTTCTGCTGACAGAAGACATAATATTTCAATCTTTTAAATAGGCGAGGACCAAACTGGATTGTGAAGACGAGCAAGGGTTGGTTGTGCTTTTCAAGCACTCGTTGATGAAGTATCGTTCCTACCTAAGGCAAGCGCACTTCGATGGCAAGCCTCTAAACGAAATTTTTGTAAATTCTCCAGTGCTACATTTATCCGACGATGACTGGAATAATCTTGTTACACATTGGTCTCGGCTGCAGCGTAAGGTACTATCTATGATATCACATCACAATTTGAACTACATTTCTGCATTTGCCTTAACGTCTCACTTGTACGAAAACTGTTAGCAGAAGAACATTCATTCTCAAGGGACCATAGAATCTCGCAACTATACTGCACACTGCATTGCTCTTGTGAGTACCTTTTGCCCTGTATGACCATACTTACTTTCATAGTTGTTTGATTATGTAGCATCACTGCACATGTTAGCCTCGTTATCGTCCATTTGGTGGACATTATAAGATTTGTATGGACTCTTACATAAATTTAGAATCAACCCAATGCTTTTGAAGAGGTTTAGCTCTGCAGTCCTCTTGTAAGGACTGAACGTCGTCTATCACTGTACTTACATTAACAGCTACTCCCTCCGTCCCATAATATAAGAATGTTTTGTTCAGTACACCAGTGTTCAAAACACTCTTGTATTATGGGAAGAGGGATTGGTTCATTGTGTATCATTCTGCATCTTATCTCCCTCGCCCACCATTTACTAAAAAAGATCAGATCTATATTTAATCTTACCAAAAAGTAGAATACACAGACAATGCCAGTGCAGAAGTGTAGCCCATTGCTCTTGTCAGTACATGTTGTCATGTAATGCTTGTACTTCCATGGATTGGTAGTTGATTATGTAGCATCAATCTGCATCTTATCTTCATTATCCTCTATCCCTTCCAGTATTATCATATCTATAATTACTCTACAAAATGTAGAGTACATGCAATGCTTATGAAGAAGATTTTGTGCTGAAATTCTTGAGTTATCCTTCCCTTGACATGGAGAAGGGCATTATAAAGCCGATGTTAACTGTTAATGTAAGGCAGTCCTTCTAAAGCCTTTATCCTCAACTGCTGTTTAATTTGCTCATACTCCCTATTGTTTACTACTGTTTAGTTAGTTGTTTCTACCAAAATGCATGTTCGCAAGAACCGTAAGTTCTAAGTTTTACTTGTAAAACCAAATTCCTTATTCCTACCATGCACATTACTCAATACTCCCTATATGTATGCTTGTTTTTGTGGATCTATAATCAAGTGTGTGGTGAAGCAGCCCACATTTGCACCTTGTCATCTCCTGTTTTATCTTACTGATGTGGCTGATGATATGAACAACATGCCATGCACATTAACCAAAATAGATACAATGATTTTCTTTGCCCTTCATCCATGCTTTATATGTTGACATGGTAATCCAGTAGTGTGGTGAAGCTCCCCGCATTATGAACAATGCCAAATTATGCTATTGTTATTTTGAACTTACTCTTTATTTTCTAATTTGAAATTGGATGGAATTGACAGCACAATTATCATCTTTGTTTATACACGTGCAAAACCTGTCATCTCTCTGCTTTGTTTCAGGGTGATATGCCTGATGGCATGCACAAGTCTGCTGAAGGCTGTGAGACAAACCCAATATTGCAGTAAAGAAGGCAAAACATCTTAAAGATAGTGAGACAACCCCAAAGTCTAGTCTTGATGCAGTGTTCAAGTTACTTGAGACTAGCAGTCAGACAAGCTCACAGAATTCGTTATCTGAATCAGTTCGACTTCTTCAGTCCCAAGTTCTAGCAGAAAGGCATTCTGCAACTCAACTTCGACGTGAAGTCCTATCTCTAAGAAAGATTGTGGAGAACACCAATGAGAACCTCATCGCTAAACAACTACACCTGGAAGTTATGACCGACATGCTAGGCCAGTCTCACAGCCTTGCTCAGCAGCTTGCGCAGCAGTTCCCGCGCAAGGCTAACCTTTCTTGAACTATCTTGGAAGTGGTCTCGGTTTAGTATTATTTTGTTACGCTGCAATGGTGCCCAGTTTTTATAATCTGCTTCTTTGTTGCGCGTTATGATCACTGGTGGCGAACTTCGATGCCCAGTGGATGTAATATACCATAAATCCTTTATTGTATAGTGTAGGTTTATTCTTAGTTACTATGCCATAATTTCTTTATTGTATAGAGTAAGTTTGTTCTTAATTCTTACTAGTTACTGCCATCATTCGTTATCTGGAAAAAATCAGATGTAGTCGACCGGGCCGAAACAGTCGCCTCTAACAGGCCTGGTGTTTAGCGGGCCACAATTGGGCCAGCCTGCATCTTTCTTGGGCCCGAATCATTGGGGCCTTCACACTTTGCGCGAGGCCCACAACTTACACCGGCCTATATTTTAGTTGGGCCTTTTGTGGACCCAGCGCTTAGTTTGGCCCAGGTAGCATTGGGCCATTAACAGGCTGAATATTGTACTAGCCTGTTACGGCCCAAATGAAACCATGGGCCTTTAGCAGGCCAAAATGCATATTGGGCCTCAATTTTCACTAGTCGTCGATGGGCCTTCAACAGGCAGAAATGTAGACGGGGCCTTTTTGGGCCCAGTTATATCACGGGCAGTTACCAAGCCGAAACATATCTCGCGCCTTAGTTGGCCCACTCATATCATGGGCCTTTAAGAGGCCGAAAGCTTAGTACACACACCAATGGGCCGAATTATGCGACAGACCTTTAACAGGCCCAAAGTCACGTTGGGCTTAACTATTGCCACCTTTATCACGGGCCATTAGTGGGCCCGATGTCCTGTCGGACCATATATGGCCCATGGGCAGCACGTCCATTCCCAGGGCAAAAGTCACACCGGGCTGAAATGGGCCCATGTCTACATCGGGCCTCTAACAGGCCAAAAGTCACTAGGCTGTAATTGGGTCCAAATATTGGGCGAACAATTAACGGGCCATATCTAGCTTCGGGCCGTAAATGGGCCCAAATATTCGGCGAACAATTAACAGGCCAGATCTGGCTTCGGGCCATAAATGGGCCTTTATTAAGCAGGCCGTTATTGGGCTGGCCCACTAGTACTTGAGTAAGTACTACAGGCCTTTGACTGGGCCAGCCTTTTTAACCTATATGGCCCTCTGTTGGGCCGTGCCACATGTCGACGTATCATAGGCCAAAAGACGTCATGGGCCATACATGGGCCGGAAGTTAAAACGGGCTGGAATTATATTGGACGGCCCAGATGACGGTACTGGGCCTAATTCGGATAGGCCGTAAACGGGCCCTGGGTTAGCGGGCTGTAAATGGGCTATATGCAAACATGTCATTAACAGGCTTGCCGTGGGCTGGCCCGCCACCTTTTGACCAAGTCAAACGGGCCGGCCTTTTCACAAGAATGGGCCTCTGTTGGGCCCTGCCATGTGTCGACGTATCATAGGCGCTTTGGGTCCAATCAGTGGATGACGTCTGTCCCAACGGTGAGCCGACATGTGTTTCCTCCAGCCAATGATGATTTTACACGTGGAAAATCCCCATTGGTCGGGGCTGTTAACGGGTTATCGGATCCAAAACCGGACCCAATAGCTTAACGGCGTTCCGTTACGGTGGATGCCATGTGCCGGACACCCTTGACGAAAGCACTTCTGTGATGCGCGATTTATCGTCATGGAAGCGGACACTTCCGTGATGATAATTTTGGTAATGTCATGGAACACTTCTACGACAGCACAGGTATGACTATCTTGATTCTGTCATAAATTTGTCATGGATGTACATGCATGACAGAAAACGTGACCTACTGTGACAAACACGTATCATCACGGAAGTGTATTTTTTTGTAGTGGGTTACGCCGATGCAAGATTTGACACTAATTCAGATGACTCTAAGTATCAATCTGGATGCGTATTAAAAGTGGGAGCAATTAGCTAGAGTAGCTCCATGCAGAGCATTGTAGACATAGAAATTTGCGAAATACACACGGATCTGAATGTGACAGACCCGTTGACTAAACTTCTCTCACAAAGCAAAACATGATCACACCTTAGTACTCTTTGGGTGTTAATCACATGGCGATGTGAACTAGATTATTGACTCTAGTAAACCCTTTGGATGTTGGTCACATGGCGATGTGAACTATGGGTGTTAAATCACATAACGATGTGAACTAGATTATTGACTCTAGTGCAAGTGGGAGACTAAAGGAAATATGCCCTAGAGGCAATAATAAAGTTGTTATTTATATTTCCTTATATCATGATAAATGTTTATTATTCATGCTAGAATTGTATTAACCGGAAACTTAGTACATGTGTGAATACATAGACAAAACAGAGTGTCCCTAGTATGCCTATACTAGACTAGCTCGTTAATCAAAGATGGTTATGTTTCCTGACCATAGACATGTGTTGTCATTTGATGAACGGGATCAGATCGTTGGAGAATGATGTGATGGACAAGACTCATCCGTTAGCTTAGCACTATGATCATTTAGTTTTATTGCTATTGCTTTCTTCATGACTTATACATGTTCCTTTGACTATGAGATTATGCAACTCCCGAATACCGGAGAAACACCTTGTGTGCTATAAAATGTCACAACGTAACTGGGTGATTATAAAGATGCTCTACATGTGTTTCCGAAGGTGTTTGTGGTGTTGGCATAGATCGAGAATATGATTTGTCACTCCGAGTGTCGGAGAGGTATCTATGGGCCCTCTCGGTAATACTCATCATAATAAGCCTTGCAAGCAAATGACTAATGAGTTAGTCACAAGATGATGTATTACGAAACAAGTAAAGAGACTTGCCGGTAACGAGATTGAACTAGGTATGATGATACCGACGATCGAATCTCGGGAAAGTAACATACCGTTGACAAAGGGAACACCGTATGTTGTTATGCGGTTTAAAGATCTTCGTAGAATATGTAGGAACCAATATGAGCATCCAGGTTCCGCTATTGGTTATTGGCCAGAGATGAGTCTCGGTCATGTCTACATAGTTCTCGAACCCGTAGGGTCCGCACGCTTAACGTTTGATGACGATTGGTATTATGAGTTTATGTGATTTGATGTACCAAAGGTTCTTCAGAGTCCTGGATGAGATCACGGACATGACGAGGAGTCTCGAAATGGTCGAGAGGTAAAGATCGATATATTGGAAGGCTATATTCGGACATCGGAAAGGTTCCGAGTGATTCGGGTATTTTTCGGAGTACCAGAGAGTTAAGGGAATTCGCCGGGTAAGTAGTGGGCCTTAATGGGCCATACGGGAAAGGAGAGAAGGGCCTCAAGGGGTGCCCCCCCATGGGCTGGTCCGAATCTGACTAGGAAGGGGCGACGCCCCCTTCCTTCCTTCTCCCCTCTTCCCCCTTCCCTTCCTTCTCCTAGTTGGACTAGGAAAGGAGGAAACCTACTCCTAGTAGGAGTAGGAATCCTACTTGTAGCGCGCCCTATAGGGGCCGGCCGGCCTCTTCCCTTGCTCCTTTATATACGGGGGCAGGGGCACCCTAGAACACACAATTGACAATTGTTTTAGCCGTGTGCGGTGCCCCCTCCACTGTTACACACCTCGGTCATATTGTCACAGTGCTTAGGCGAAGCCCTGCGTCGGTAACTTCATCAACACCGTCACCACGCCGTCGTGCTGAAGAAAATCTCCCATGGCCTCAACTGGATCAAGAGTTCGAGGGACGTCACCGAGCTGAACGTGTGCAGATCGCGGAGGTGCCATGCGTTCGGTGATTGATCGGTTGGATCGCAAAAGCTTTCGACTACATCAACCACGTTACTAAACACTTCCGCTTTCGGTCTATGAGGGTACGTGGACACACTCTCCCCGCTCATTGCTATGCTTCTCCTAGATAGATCTTTCGTGGTCGTAGGATTTTTTTTTAAAATACTACGTTCCCCAACAAATATTGGTGACTATCTGTTGCTGGCGGTGTTGAAGACGATGATGAGTAGCGTCGCCAGACTTGGACGGAAGACGGCCCGTGATGACGAGCTTGAACAATTGTGTGGAGCGCTTCCAAAAACTTAATTTGTCCTGTACCGGTGTAGGATCACAAGGACGAATTTTTGGGGGACCTGCTCTCCCGCACGTCGATGCACACCGGCGTTTGGATGAAATAGACTACAATGGCGGCGCAAGTTACGAGATGACGCCAACCCTAGGTATTTTTTGATGTGTCTTTGGCCGCAGCCGATAGGCAACATATATAGAAGTATCAGAGACAGTATCGTGTTAAAATCACGATCTCAAACCCACTTGGTTTTCACGTCGTGTACTTACCGGACAAGAAACAATCAACTTGCCTCCCAAGTCATCAAAATAATATAAAGATAAAAGGAAACTGTGCCATGTAAGGTCACAGATTGGGTTTCGACGGACCATTCACGCGCATGTCATGCACACACGCGCCCCCACACGGATAGGCGAGTTGAGTAAAGCACATTTAGTGTGGTGGAAAGACTCCACTATCTAAAGAGATCAAATACTTTATGTACTACTAGCAATATGTAACCAAACTTTAGCACCACCACCATTTACACTTGGGTTTCTTTGTTCAGAAATTATACATGGTCTAAGAGCATCTCCAGCTGCGCCCCCAACACGCGCTCCCCAGGCCTTTTTCTGAGCCGGCGGCCAAAAATTGGTCCAACCGCGCCCCCAGGTTCTCATTTAGCGCCGGTTTGGGCCGAAAAAACAGCCGGCGGTTCCGAGACGAACCCAAGCGCCCGGGGGTCGCCTGGGGGCGCCGGCACAAGCGAAAAGCAACGTGGGGCCGCTCTGTCGGCGAGATGGTGGCCTTTTCCCGCCGTTTTCTTCCTGCTTTTCCCCCGTCTCCCCTCCCAGTCTCCCTCCCTCCCGCCATTCGCCCCGCTCCCCTCCCCCCAGCCCGCCGCCATGCCGCCGAGGAAGTACACAGCACCCCGCACCAAGACAGATGCCCCCGCCCAGCCGAAGCAGAGGAAGCAGCGAGCGCTGTCGTCGAAGCAGCCGGGCATGACTAACGCCGACTAGAAGGCGGAATTTCAACGCCGAGAAGCTATCACCACCGACATGCGGAACGGGGCGAATGCCAAGAGGGCCCGTGACGTGGCGGCGGCGGCAACCTTGGCGGTCGCGGCCTCGACGACGTTCGACCACGACCAAACCGAGTTGTCTCGCGCAGGCATGATGCATCCGCCCGACGGCCAAGGCCAATATACGTCCTGGAGCCAGCAGGCCGTCGGGTCCTCGGCCGGCTAGGGTTGCACATCATCGCCGGGCTACGGAGACGGCGGCGCGCATGGCGGCTTTAACCCCAATGTCACCTTACCCCATGGTCGGCCCGTCCAGCGCACGCCCTCACTCTCCTTCGCCGGCGTTCAGTACCCACCTTACAACTACTCGCCGCCGGCCTACGCCGCCTCACCGACGCTGCCTCTCCGTCGTGGGGCGCTGCTCTTCTCGCAAGCATCGTCGTCGCACCTCGGTGATACAGATGCGACGGAGGCCGACATGGACGACATCATCACGACCGGCTCGGCAGCCGCCGCCGCCTCCCCCGGGTTCGCCATGGACGACGACGTAGTCGATCTCAACGGCGGCATGGACGGCGAGCTCGACTACGGCGAGGAGCAGGAGGAGGAAGAGGAGGAGAAGGAGGAGCCGGCGCCTGCTCAAGCTAGCAAAGGGAAGAAGAAGAAGAAGAGGGCGGCCAGGACCGGCAAGCCGCGCATCAAGTGGGCGTCCAAGGAGGACGAATGCCTCGCCGAGGCATGGACAGTCGTCTGCCTCGACCCGATCACCGGCACGAACCAGAGCGTAGACACATATTGGGACCGGATCAAGGCCGAGTTCGACAAGCGCAAGCTCGTCGACCCCTACTTCAAAGGCGTATACATGCAGCGTGGGTCGAAGGCGATGTCGAACCATTAGGGGCTCATCCAAACGGCGTGCAACAAATGACATGGGATCGTCGAAGAGATCGCGGCTCGTCCAGAGAGCAGAACCAGCATCGAGGATCAGCTCGTGCAGATGTTCGCCATGTTTCGCCAGGGCAACAGCGGCCAAGACTTCAAGTACCTCCACGTCTTCTAGCGGATCAACAAGTGCGAGAAGTGGGCGGAAGTCCGGCGCACCCTCGCCAAGGCCAAGGAGGCGTACAAGCCGGACGCGCCGACGCCGGGCGCGCCCGATTGCCGTCCTGATGGTCACAAAGGGGCCAAGAAGGGGAAACAAGACAACGCGGCTGCCGCACGTGTGCACGAGTCCATCGAGAATTGCCTCTCCGACGCCAAGAACCGGGCCGCCCTGCGGGAAGAGAAGACCGAGGCGCGGTGGTCGGCGTTGATGACGAACAGCGCTGTCAAGCTCGACCTGCTCCGCACCAACGTCGCCGCGAAGAAGAAGAACACCGACCTGGCATTCCTCATGGGAGGTGCGGACATGCTCCGTAGCGACGACCCACAGCTCAAGGCATGGTACTTGGTGGAGCGCGGCCTCATCCTGAACCAGATGCCGTCGACGGTGCCACCAACACCGCCGACGCCCACGCCGCCAACAAGCCCCGTCGATGATGCCTCCGCGACGCCCAGCAGCACAGATGTCGCGCCGACGCCACCCAGCACTGATGCCGCGCCGACGCCGAACCCCGAAGCAGCGCAGACGCCGCCCAGCAGCCCTCGCACGCCGACCACCCCGACGGCGGTGGACGGCAACGCCGTTTGATGCAGCTGCCTACGTGCCATGCCTTTTTGCGGTCGAACTTCTTATTTTGATTGCCAAACTGTGGCAAGAGCGCCGATCTGTGGCGCGGTGATCGCCAGACTTGTGGCGTTTTTTTGGGAGCGGGAATGGACAAAGTTTGGAATTTATTCACCTTAGGGCCGGCTCCTGGGGACGTGGCTGGGGCCTATATCGCCCCCAGGCCTAATATTCACCGTGAGAGCCTAAAACAACGCCGGC
>LR738711.1:939338133-939359123 GCA_902687465.1 Secale cereale | reverse complement strand
AAGAGTGTTATAGAATATTTACAAGAAGTGGAAAGAACCAAAAACAAGAAAAATGACTACATGGCAGCGGCCATGGCCAACCTCATTTGATTAAGAACCTCCTTTACCAAATAAGATACCTCGAGCATAGACAGAGATGCATGTTCAAAAATACGACGGTTCCGCTCCTTCCAAACATTCCAATGGACATAGATGAGGACCTTGCTAAAAAAACTTTCTCTTAGTGACCTCCATGTAAGCAGTATGCTTATTCCACCATTCTTCAAGGGGTGAGAATTCTGAAGCCAGGTTGGTATCAAGCAAGTACGATCCGGAAACAATGATCTAAACACCATGAGGGGAAAAAAGCAACCGTCCAAGGTGCTCATTAGTCTCATGTTCCGTAAGGCACATGCTACAGACCTCCTCATGCGGCCACCCACAGATGGCCAGACGGTCAGTGGTGAGCGCTTTCCGGTGAAGAAGAAGCCAAGTAAAGAGCTTACATTTAGGTTGAACCGGTGCCTCCCATAATTTTTGAGATACGAAGGGAGAAGTTCCGCTTTGAAATTGCAACTTGTATGCTGACTCGGCTGAGTAAATTCCGCTAGTGGAAGATGTTGTAAGGGCATTCCCCCCTTAAGTGTTTTGGTGTTGGTGACAATGCAATTTGCGGACTAACCGTGTGCCTAAGCTACACAAGTACACTTTATGTGACATAAGACAGTTGGGCATCCATCTGGACGGAAAAGATCGAAGACGACATTTCTGATGCTTTTGTTTCTTTGGTCATAGAAAATCCGTACTATTAAGAGGGGGTCCGCATCATAAGGTATTTGGTGAATCAAAACACGTACGCAGTCATATTGCACCCACATACATCCTTCCGTTCGAGAAGAGTCTCAAATTCTACAAAGTGTTGTTTTTACCACACTAGTGATTGTAACGCTAGTGAGTACGGTTGTACCGGGTGTTCGGTGCTTTCAGATCAACCACCGCCTGAGGGGTGATTTCGTCGAGGCAGACAGTGCCGCAGGTGAAGGTTGAGCGGGTGTACCACCGGTAACAGTGGTGCCGCCCTAGACTTGCCGTTCCCAGGGTGCTACAGGGCAGTGCAATATAATAATATCCTATTGACTTCAAATGAAAACAAATGATGGGGAGAGGCTCATGATTCAGACTTTTAAAATTATGCAAACCACATGCCTCAGACTAAAAAAATGCAACAAATATTAATAAAACATCTATCCCTTGACACAAATGAAAACATTGATGGACGGAGAAGAAGCACTCACTCAGTCAGGGGAGAAACGCGCAGGTGGAGGAGCCTGGGTGGCCGCTGATCTGTGTGATTCGGAGGCCCCTCTCGACGAGGAAGAGGCAGAGTGTTCTTTTTCTCGACGGGAACGAAGAGGCAGTTTATTCTTGCGATTCATGTAACCATGCTATTTTTTGAGCTGGTTTGGGCAGTTTTTGTTTTTGAATTCCACATATTTGGGTCAGCCAATTTGCTATTGGGTTGAAGCCCATTACCTTTGCCGCCCAGCAGTCCCTCTCTCCTTTTGTTCTTTCTGTTTTTATGTGTTTCTCCTTCTGTTTTTCTTTATTAGTTAGTTTTTATTTTTTATATTTAGGTATTCTAGAATGTTGGGCGAGTGTAAATTATACACGCACAAATATTATGTTATGTGTGTGAAAATTACACTATTATATGATTGTTCTTTGGATACTACAAAAAGTGCAGTTTTAGTGTAGAGTTGTGTGCAAGTTTTTTAAATCAGTATTTTTTTCTTAAAGAGTAATGCCAATGTTACTAATTAATTGTTCCTTATAAAACTTTATTATTTTAATTTTATTTAGTTGTTATTTCATTTAATTTCTTCATAAAGGGTAATACCAAAGCCACTAATTCATTTGTTCTTATATAATACTTCATTATTTTGATTTTTTTTGTTATTATTTTAGTTTGTTTCTTCTCAAAGGGTAATACAAAGCCACTAATTCATTTTTCCTATAACACTTCATTGTGCCTTTTGTGTAAATTGTGTGCAAAAAAATTTCATTATTTGTTTTTATTATTTTCATTTTCCTTCTTTTTAACGGGTAATACCAATGCCACTAATTCATTCTACCTTATAAAACTTCATTTTTATTTTATTTTACTCTTTATTTCAAATTTTCTTCTTTATGGGCAATTTGAATGCCATTAGTTCATTTTTCTTATAAAACTCCATTATTTTCATTGTTCAGTTTTTTTATTTCATGTTCTTCTTCCTTTAAGGGTAATGCCAATGCTAATAATTCATTCCTTCTTAAAAAATTATCTTTTACAAAAGCTTCACTATCATATGTTTTTATATTATAAAAAAGCACAATATCTGTGTAAATTTGTGTACAAATTTTGTTAATATTTGATTTAATTATTAATATTTTCTTTCTTTTTAAAAATAATACCGATCCCACTAAATCATTCCTTCTTAGAAAACTTCCTTTAAATGAAACTTTTACCATTATATGCTTATTCTTACATATTATAAAAGACACAATTTCAATATAAGTTGTGTGCAAATTGTATCCTTATTTGATTTATGTAATTTATATTTTGTTTGTTTTTAAGGGCAAGACCAATGGCACTAATTCATTCTTCCTTAAAAACAGAGAGAGAAAACTTTATGTTTATTTTTATTCATATACTCCCTCCGTCCTAAAATAACTGCCTTTGATTACTACAATTTTAGTAAAAAGTTGTACTAAATTAAAAATACTTATTTTGGGATGGAGGAAATATGTTAGAAGGTGACAACACGTATTAGAGTTTGAGGTGGCCGCCCCCTTTTTCTGGTGATTCAAATCATGCTAGTTAAAACTTAAAACCGGTAGCCGATCTCATAGTTTGCCACACTATTTTAGTCAAACTTGCCTTAGTTTAGGTGCTTAAATTGTTAGCCACAATTTAGCTTGTCTATGGGAATTTTGCCATATATTTTATGTGTATGACTTGTCGGCCTTATTTTTCAGAACAAGTATCTTACTCAATAAAAAAGTGTGGGAAAATATTAACTATGAACAAAACATGGGTATGTACATCTGATATTTTAGGGCCTGTGTTGCATGCATGCATCACGCTGATGGTGGTGATTCAATTGCAGCAGAGTTAATGATGTGCACATTCCCTGAAATGTGTGCGTGCATGCCCATTCGAAATGCATGCCAACTCACGTCAATTGCACGTGGATAACTATGAACCAAACATGGATATATGCATTGCGATAGCACTTGCAGTACTGAACTACACCAAGGTTTTGGTTACCGGTCGAAATTTCAAAATTTCCCATGGTTACCGCATATTTCCATGCCCCTCGAAAAATCCTCATACCAAGCAAAAAATACCATTTTTTCAAAAAAAAATGAATTTAAACGCTCTATTTGTAGTAAAGTGCGTAGGATCTAATTAATGCCATGAGAGTTGATTCTGACGTGTTCGTAGGAACCTAGTTCCTGTTTTGACAGGTCTCTGGTTCGAATGTTCGTTCATTCATTTATTAGAATTCAAAATTCAACTATAAAATTCGTTCGAAATATTCTCGGTATTTCCCGGTAACCGTGGTAACCACGTTTATCCGCGCCCCTCGGTAAAATTGCCTCATTCGGTAACCAAAACCTTGAACTACACTCGACCGAAACAAGTTTTAGGTTAGCCGACTGACCCAAATCATGTTTTCAGACTTCAGTCATCAACCGATTTTTTTTAAGATAGTACAAACATATATACTCACATACATAAAAACACTCCCCTATAAATGCACGCATGGCACACCCGATTTTTATAAGCACATCTGAGATACCAAATCCGCACAACATCTTAAGATTGAGAAAAGCCTATCCCTTTCTGATGGTCTCTTGTATCCACATTCGCAACTTCAGTACCAACCCATCAAGATATACACTACAATTTTGTTTCCACTACAATGCAAATTTCAATCTGCCAATGTGGAGGTCGTCGTTTGGCGTCGTGGTGGCCTCGATGGCGGAGGACCTGTCATGGTTGTCACCTCAATCTGCTTTGAAGATGGACCAGTGGAAGATGGCGGCGACGGCACATGTGAGTGCGACGGACCGGTTTGAGCCCCGGACCCGACAGATCGCTCGGGCGGGGCCTCCGGCTTTAGATATTAGGTTTAGGTGAGAGGTCTGGTTATGTGGCCTAGCTTGCACCCCTTCATCATTTGGGTACGAGTAGCGGCAGATGTTACCAAGATGGCGGATTCAGGCATTTTGTTGTTCCATTTTGTAAGGTCCTCGAGAATAATCAATAAAATAACCACATGCATATCCCAGATGCAGAGGCCGGAGGTCATCCTTCTTTAAAAAAAAAACTACAATGCAAATCTGCTGAGGATGATTTCGTGGACCCGCAACCCATCCCTGCTTGGATCATATATCCATGAAAAAGAAAAGAAAAAACAATTAGTACTCGGTTTGCCTGAGAACAAGGGAATAGTTGGATCGTGACAAGATATACATCATCCAAAACTGGGGAGCAAGGGAATAGACGATGGATCCAGATACAGCTGCAGGGATGGGCGATAGCTTCGACCACTGGGTTTGCTTGGACGCACAAGAGCGCCGTTGGTACGAACTTACCGAACAGAGAATGAAGAGAACCGAGGATGAGTCGACTGGCCTGGAGTGCAGCATGCACGGCGGCGGCAGCGGCAGCGGCAGCAGGGTGTCCGGCGGCTACAACGACTACTGGAGCTTCCCGGACACCGGATACTCCAGCTCCCCAGTGGTGTCAGCGGCGGTGTCGGCGAGCAGCAAGAACACCGTCGTCGTCACGAGGAGGCTACGCGGCCGGAGGCTCAATGGCAAGCTCTACGCCCTCCGGAGCGTCGTCCCAAACATCACCAAGGTACGCACGTACAGTACGTGGCAACGAGCAAGCTCAATTCACTTGGCATTTATGCATGTGAGATGTGATAGTTGAATGAAACACCGACCATTCTTCTCTTCCTGGCAGATGGATAAGGTGTCCATCCTCAGGGACGCCGTCGAGTACATCCAGCAGCTGCAGGAGCAGGAGCGCCGGATGCTCGCCGAGATATCCATCCTTGAGTCGGCAGCGGAGGTACATGGCCATGGTCAGCTGCTTGCTACTACAGTACAGCCCGTCGTTCCGAACGCCGGCCACGCCATGCCGCCGGTGAAGAAAACGAGGAGGCCCCTGTCATTCTCGTCGGCGCTGGCCCCCGTCCCCGCATCCGCCATTGCCGCCGCATCTCCGCCGGTCGAGGCTGTCGAGGTAAACGCACCCACGTACTTTATACATTTAATCATCAGGTAATAATTGCGAAAGATGACAAGCGACCCTGATGTTGACGCCATGGTCCTCCGATCTTGAGCAGCATCGTCCGCTGGGTTCCCACCCCCACCACCGGCCCGGCCCGCCGCACGCGTACAGCGACCACGCGGCTCGATCTTGTACTTACTTTCGGTTCGTTACGTGGACAGGTGAGGGTGACGGACGCTGGCGATAAGCTGCTTGTGGTGAGCGTCGCGTGCCGCCACCGGAGGGACGCCATGGCCAAGGTGTGCCGCGCGCTCCAGAGCCTCCGGCTCGCCGTCATCTCGGCTAACGTCACGGTTGCGTCCGGGACGGTGACGCACACCGCGCTCCTACAGGTAGAAATTGTGTCCTTCATAAAAACTTGTGTTGACAAACTTTCTAGAGTTTCGTAAGGGAAAAAAATTCTTCCTAGAAATTAACCGCGCACCAACAGATTAAAAACTGTCATGAAGAAGGGTTTTTTTAGTTTCAAGTACTCCCTCCGTAAACTAATATAAGAGCGTTTAGAATACTAAAATAGTGATCTAAACGCTCTTATATTTGTTTACAGAGGGAGTACAATTTTATCAAAATTTAGTCATTTTGGTAGAAAGCTAAAATGATTATCTTTTGGTCAAAATATTTCAGCCACTACGACACACACGCAATTTTAAATTGTCTGAATAGTTGGTTTGTTTTTTTTCAAATTCAAGTAGATATTTTGATCCGTAGTTTGGCCAAACCGAACCCATTTGAAGTTCAGTGATATCGGCTACGACTGAAATATTCCTGAAACTGAAATTCAAAGCCAATTGTAGTTAGTCATATAAAGTTACTCTGTATATTAGACTTGATATTATTCTTTTTTTTAGAACCAGACTTGATATTATTCTCTTCCTAATATTATTACTCCCTCCGTCCCATAATGTAAGACGTTTTTTTAACTCTAGTGTAGTGTCAAAAAACATATTACATTATGGGACGGAGGGAGTCTACTAATACATTCTAATGTAAAGTCAAAAATGGTAATAGATATAGGATCTTGAAGAATTTAAATATAAAAAACCATTGTCAAGTCAAAAGAACATGCATAGTGATAATTGTGTTGCTGGTTCTAGTTGTATTGTTTTGTGATTATTGCATAATTCCTATTTCTCAGAGACAGGAAATACATAAGAGCGAAATGAAGGAATTGATCGAGACTGCAATCGCCCATGTTGATGTCGCAGGAAGTACTCTGAGTAGTATGAGTTACTAAGTGACTCATGGGAAGTTATGATATGCATGATTGCACGTTCATCTTAGTTAGTTACGCATGATCACATGTACTCCAGGATAACCAGAACACTATAGTGTTTTGGCAAAAATGGAAAGAGACTAAATATTATTTAGCAGCCCCACTATGTTCTCGTGGTCAGTTAATAAGCAATAACCTCTTATAACACGTGATATCCATTGGATCACGCAAAATAAATAGCTCGTGCTAGTAGTGTCTCAAAATGCCAATATGATGTACTATATACATTGTATCTAAACTATTGCAATTTTTGTCAAAAAGAATATGACTATTGGTTCTTCACATTTGCTGGTCTGTTCATAGGATACAGCTTTCTCACCAGCTCTCCGTATTTTTATGTAGTTGCCTGGCTATAGATATTGATGGATAGTGCTATAAGCTTGTGAATATACGGGTTAACTACCTCCGGTCTTTCACTTGAAATCTTACCACTTGCATTGTCTTTTTTATTTTTTGCGGGTCTCAACTTGCATTGTCAAACTTAATAGAATTTAAACTACCTGGATGTAAAACTATCGAGATTGGCTATATATGAAGTTACTTCATACTATTATATTGGAATTGTTCTCTTCGCAAATTATTAGTTGTAGCACTATCTTCATGTAAAGCTAAATATGTAATAGTTGTAGCATCTCGAACACTTCAAATAAAAATAATTAATTGTCATGTAAAAGGAACATTGGTAATTTGGTATCATGTGGATTGCAACATATTCCCGCAATCATTTATTAAGATAATTTAGCTTGTGTTGCGCATGTGGGAACTGGTTACTCAGAATAATATTTCCGACAAGTATGCACATAAATTACAGCATATGACCAAAATAAACAGTGTTGCATATTGTTGGATGTGTCCCCTCAGCATCTTGCAAATCTGTCGATGGGCCCTGGCGAGAGGGTTGAGGGGCGAGTGGAGGTCACGACTTCGGTCTCTACCCAACCTGGAAGGCGCGGTGACGAGCATGAAAGGATGAATGGCAAATGGAGGCGCCACAACCAAAGACGGACGACAATCTCCAGCGAACACTTTGTACAATACAACATGGCTGGCCTGCCGGCCCATTGGAGCGAGCGCGGGTTACCTAACACCCAATTACTGAAGCAACATTTTTTTAAAGCGTGAGCAATGTTTGGAAAAAGTGACTATTTTTTAAACATGAACATTTTTTAAATTTGTGAACAAACTTTAAAACATCAAATATTTTCTAAAAACATGAACACTTTTTGAATCTATGAACAAGTTTTGAAAGTTGCTTTTTTGTCTTAAATTCTGGACAAAATTTGAAAACTCGTTCATATTTTGAATTTTCTGGTAAAAAAGTATATATTTTTAATATGAGAAAAATTTATGAAATGAGTTTTTTTAATTCCTAGCAAAAATTCAGAGAATGGTTTTTTTATTCCGAGCAAATTTGTTAAGATGCAGCTTTTTGAATATGTGATTATTTTTCCCTAAAGGGAGATATTTTTTGAAATTTCGATCATGTTTTTTTTTGCTTTTGAAATGGTGAACATTTTAAAAAAAGGGAAAAGAAACGGTTCGCTACGAAGCAGAGGTTGCAAGTTCAAAACCCATCACGCGCACCATTTTTGTGGATTAAAAACAGATAAAAAGGAGAATCCAGATGGGCTGTCCCAGTGCGAGAGGGTGTGTGCGCCTGTTTACAGAATACACATTAATGGACGCCTGAAGCGCAAAACAGGGTATACCGGAAAACAAATAGAAGAAAAAGAACAGTTGGCTTGCACTGCATAAACGGTGGAAGTGGGCCTGCCATCTCTTGTCGCTCGCGTCGCTGCGTGAATCACCGACAATTCGCCGCAACGAGTAACGAATAGGAAATCCGGTCTGGATGGGTCCATGGTTGTTGTAAATGTTTATCCAAAAAAAAGGTGGGTGCTCCTATAGGGAGCCTTGAGCGCCAGAAACATGAGACAGGGCTCACGAGCAACCAAGTGGGGCGCATCCCAACAGAGTTCGCTTGCCTGCCCTTCACTCGCTCGGCTTCTCCCTATGCAGCCTAGTTTTCTTTTTCTCGTTTTTATTTCGTTGATCAACGGTTGACTGGTCGATAGTTGACCAACTGACCATTCAACCATTGAATTTTGAAAATAACTAGGAAAAAGGTTTTAAAATCTGTTTTTTTTTAATTTGGAAAAATAGCACTTTCAAAAATGTTCAGGCATTTTGTAAAAAAGTTCGCAAACCTCCCAAAAGTTCACAAATGAGGGAAAAAAGTTTAGTGATTTTGCAAAAAAGTTCACAAACATGAAAAAAATCATTGGTTTTGAAAAATAGTTCATAGGTTTTGGATTTTTTTTTACAAATTTAAGAGAGTCCATCGATTCTTTTTTCAATCATTGTTTAAAAAAACAAATTTTAAAAAAGTTCATCGATTTTGAAAGAAGGTTCACGGGTTTTTTAAGTTCTTGGATTTTGGGAAATAGTTATTTGATTTTGAAGAAAAAGTTCATGAATTTTAAAACAAATCCGCACATTTAAGAAAGAAAAATAAGAACAAGAAAAAAGCTAAATAAAAACGTCCAAAAACTGACCAGCGAACTAGGAAAAATTGAAGAAAGTAATAAAAGGAAACAAAACAGTAAATATCCACAAGCAGTAAGCTAGTCTAGTGGTTACTGTGGTTCCCTTCGAATGCAGAGGTTGTGAAGCCAAACATGTCCTTACTTTAGCTCAGGGGCGTCATGTGTGGCTTGGCCATAGACCTGGCCAAACCTCGGGCCGGACCGGGCCTACCAATGCCCGGTGCAAAAAAACCAGGCTCGAGCCCGGCCCGGCCCGGCAGTCGGGCCTGTTTTTTGGGCCCGAGCCCGGCACGGACACGCAAAAGCCCGACGGGCCTCGGGCCTTGGGCCAGGCCCCTTCAGGAAAAGGCGAATCCTATTCAACGCTCGCGTGCGTCCGACTGCAGCCCTTTCGCTGAAGCGCGCAAGAGAGCAGCGCAAAACGGGCTGGCCCACATTGAGCGTTGAAGCAGTGTCTGTTAAACCGGTTTTGGGAACCTTCTAGAGAGTTCCCTCAACCGTTTTTTTTCTTTTACTGGGTTTTCCGTTTTTTCTGTTTATTTTTTCTTTTTCTTTTTTGTTTCTGTTTCTTTTTCTCCTGTTTCTTTATTTCCTTTTATCCTTTTTGGTTTTATTTTTATTCTTACTTTTCAAAAATGTTCAAAATTCCAAATTTGTTCATAACTTCAAAACGTTTTCACGGTTTAAAAAAAAAATCTGTTTTTAAGAAAATCACAATGCAACAATTGTTCAGCGTATATTTACAAAAATGTTCAATGTATATTTCAAAATTGTTCGTGATATATCACCAAAATGTTCAATGTCTATTTAAATATTGTTCAGCTTATATCACAAAAAATGTTCAGTGTGTAGCTCAAAACAAGTTCATCTTTTATTAAAAAAACTTTAATGTATATTTGATAAAATGTTCAGTGTATATCAGAAAAATATGTGTATTTTAAAATTGTACAGCATATATCAAGAAGTTCGATGTGTATTTAATTTTTTTGCGGGGTAATGTGTATTTAAATTGTTCGTAGTATTTTTAGAAAAATGTTCAATGGTTGAAAAGTTTCGTTTTTTTCTGGATCTGCCAACGCTTTGAGTTCATAAAGGTTTGCGGGGCCTTCTAACAACGAACAAATAGGAGCTCAAATGGTTTAGAACGCTAACCTGCTATCGCCTTGTTAGGAGTTTGAATCCTCATGATAACTACGTTTTTCTTTTATTTTTAGTACCGTCTTCGCCTTGATTGCCATCAAATGGGCCGGCCCATTTAGATCGCACCTGCGCGGAAGCTCGTCCTTTCGACGCTAGCGAGCGTCAACTAGGGACTCTCTCAGGAAAACACAAATTTGATGGGCCCGGACCCAGCCCGGCCCGGCCAACGGGCTGAATATCTAGGCCCGAGCCCGGCCCGGGAGCAGCGTAGGGCCGAGCCGGGCCGGGCTTTTTCGAGCCAGCCGGGCCGGGCTGCCCATGGCCAGGTTTACTTGGCCAGCCACATAACATGAATTCAATCCCACTATCTGTGGAATTTGAGGAATAAATTGGCCTTTTCCCCTCTAAAAAAAACTTAGGAATTGCCAAAAAAAGGTTGTTATACACATGAGGCTTGGAACGCTTTACGGCTCAACTGTTCAGATTTCTCTCCGCATGATTGGTTTTTAGAATGATCATCGCAGCGCGTGCTAGGGCTTCCATGTGTAGCCATAATCCACTAGCTTGCCACGACAGCACATCTACCGTTCATGGATTAGACCAGCATCAAATTAGTATACGGCCGTCATCCGCTCACACGACCACGTATTGACATGACAACAGTGCAAAGGTATATTGAACATCCAGATTATACTAATTACAGTAGCACTAGTTACATTATTGGATTGATTATAACTTTACATATTATTACTTCAATCATGTTGGGAATGAAATAGTCATAAAATTCGTCGGCAATGAGATTATCGACTTGTTCAATGGTCTTAGCGGTCCTATAGCTCAACGAAAATCAAAATGGATGAAAATTAAAATTTGTTTTGATTTATAAAATTTTATATCATTACCGTCAATTTGATATCAATGTCACATAGGCTTGATATGTTCTTTGTGTTGTATCATTTGTGTGAAATCTGAGTTGTCGTCGACGTCCTGGCTCCGCTTCTACACATGGTGTGCCAAGGTTATATGTACTGTCATGGACTGATTTTAGAACCTTACATGCGTTATGTTCTACTCCCTTCGTTCCTAAATATAAGTTTTTTTAGAGATTTTAAAATGGACTACAAACGAATGTATATAGATGTACTTTAGAGTGTAGATTCACTCATTTTGCTTCGTATGTGGTCCATAGTGGACTCGCTGGAAAGACTTATATTTAGGAACGGAGGGAGTATTCATTTGTGTTTCTTTATCAGACTTTTTTTGGGTTTCTTTTCCTAATTCTATTATTATCTTTTGAAATACATGTCTATTTTTAAATAAACTGTATGCAATTATCGTAGACATGTATAATTTTTTCTTGATGCACGTTGAACATTTTTTCAAATACACGATGAACATTTTTTAAATACATATTTCAACTTTTTTTAGTACATGCTAAGCATTTTTCAAATACATGTTGAACATTTTCTGTATACATGTGGACCATTTTATAATACACATTAAAAATATCAAATACATTATTAATAATATTTCAAATACATGTTTGAACATTTTTTAATACATGTTAAAAAATTTCAAATACACCTTAAACATCTTCTTTAATGGTACAAATCATTTTTTAAATTACATGATTTTTTATATTGTAAAATTATTTTGCTAAATGTCACGAGCATATTTGTGAAATGCGTGGATATTTCTTAAATTTCATAAACATTTTTGGAATATTACAAAAAATCTTAAATTATGTGAACATTGTTTTTACATGGTATACATATTTTCTTAAATTTAATGAATATCTTTTTGAAATTAGTGAACAGTTTTCTTATATCACGAAGTTTTGTTAATGGTATGAACAAAATTTGTCGACCGCATTAACATTTTCAAAGGCACGGTGAGATTTAAAAAAAAACAAGTTTTCACATTTATGTATTTACCATTTTTAAACTTGTAAAAAATAAAAAACGAACAAACAAGAAACAAAGATGTAAGAATTAACCAATACCCCTGAGGCTATGGTCAGGCCCAACAGGCTCACCAGCTGAGATATTGTTGTTCTATTTTTCGGCGGCATGTTCATCTCACACGCGTTGTGCGTCGCCACTATTCTGCCCATTTTGTCTCCTGGTTGTCCTGAAGCTGAAGGTATCCCCATCACTTTCTTGTATTCTCGTTCAATGTTCTGTGATTCAGGTAGCTAACTTCATGCGGTGCTTACTTCAAGCAATGTTTCACCTTGACTATTTTCTCTTGTGGTGATATAGTTTACCCCTCTTCTGTTGTACATCCACTTTGGCTCTTTCAAAAATATAGATTATCGATCTACATTGAGATGGCAAAATATGAATCCCTTGGGTCTCTGCCTTTATTCAGATCATATATCCATCAAGAGTTGTGTCGATTATTATATGATGTAATGACCTTCTAGCTAAGCCTCGTTTTCTTTTCTGGGTTGCCCACACTATATTTCTCTCTTTCATTGCTTGTTCTATCCGCGAGACTTCTCCATCGTGGGTAGCTTGAGAAACGTCCTAGGCATGCTGGTTTACTGTAACAGTTCATGAATCTCAGACGAGCATCACCCACAGATGCATGCGTGCATGCATATCCAGTTGTTATTACTCCCTCCGTTCCTAAATACAAGTCTTTCTAGACATTTCAAATAGACTACAATATACGGATGTATGTAGACATAGTTTAGAATGTAGATTCATTCATTTTGCTCTGTATGTAGCCACTTGTTGGAAGCTCTAGAGAGACTTATATTTAGGAACGGAGGGAGTACTTATTACCCAAAGGCATTTACGCAATAAACAAATCATGGCCATCTAGCATACCTTGGAGCAGTGACAACTGAAGGCCTTGCACTTGCCTCCGGTGAAACCGTCGGTCAGGCAAACACTTGCACAATTGTCACGGCTCATGCACATCCCCTTGAATTTGTAGTTCGGTGAGTCACAGTCCCTCGCCAAAGCTACTTGCACTGGTCCTTGGTCCTCTACACAGGTAAAATTAATAAAGTAAATCAGTTATCTCACATATGTAATTTTAGCAGTATTGTCAATTATCGCAAATAATAGCACACATACCTATGGCCATAAGAAGCAGGAGGACGACCACAAAGATCTTCATGGAGAGATCCATGAGATTTCTTGTGAAAGACTAATAAGAGGATTGTATGACAGATTAGGAACTTCAAGATGAATTGTATGATAGCTGGATGTACAGGAGGGAGGGGGCGTTATATACTTGCATCAAGCCATCAACACATAGATTTCTCTCTTGCTTCGACTCTAAGCGAACAGGTTTTTGTAGGGTAGTATAACTACTACTCCCTCTGTCCCACAATATAAGAACGTTTTTGGCACTATGAAAAACGTTCTTATATTATGGGACGGAGGGAGTAATTACCAACTATTGTATGGTAGCCTAACAACTTACCCGCTTTTGTAGGGTAGTGTAACTGACCGCTCCCAAAAAATATCAAGTGCAGTGTAACTGACATGTGAAAATAAAAAAGTTGTCCGGAAAAATAATAATGTGACAATAGAAAGAGCGGCCATGCCATGCCCACGTAGCAGCAACTAGACCCACTTAAGGTAAATGGTAATGAATTGCAAAAAACCACCATATTTTAAGTTTATGAACGGATTTGCTATCACATTCCTTGGCCGCCTTAAAAATCTACCTATTTTCTTACTAATTTTCTCAATAAACTTTATGACTGGTTTGAACCATTTAATTAGATTTCTGACCGGTTGGGCCCACTTGTAAGCGCTGACTTGGCACTGAAAGTCAAATCCATTTGTTTGACCGTTATATTTGACGTGGGTTCCAAATGTCAGTGTTAGCACTACTCTGTCACATATACTTTTCTGTTTGCTGCATTTTCTCAAACACGTTCCGTGCATGTGTTCGCATGTCAGCGCGCTCTAGGCTGCCGCGGCGCTCGCGAACGCCGAGGCCCGAGGGCATCGCCGCCGGACAGGTCGACGTTGTTCCCGCTAGTGGATGGACGGGGAATCCCACGGACACTCACCCTGCACCTCCCGCCATTTGCCCGAAGACGGCGTCGTCTGCTCCAGCCGGCTGCCATGGCCGCCATCGTGCGCATGGACCCGCAGAGCTAGGCATCCAAGAGGACGGAACGGAGCGGGAGGAGGGGCGGCCTCCGGTGGCGTCGTCGGAGCTCGACGGGAGGCAGGTGCGCGGCGCCGGGATGCCACGGCCGTGAGCACGCATGAGCTCGAGGCGGCTCATGGCGTCGCGAGGGAGGCCGAGAAGGAGCGGAAGGAGGTGCGAAGCTCCAGCGGTGCGGAGCCCTCCGGTGGCTCGCCGAAAGCCGGCAGGGTGCGGGTGCACGGGGTCGGCGCGCCATGGCCGTGAGCATGCATGAGCTCGAGGCGGCTCAGGGTGTCACGAGGGAGGATGGGAAGGAGCGGGAGGAGGTGCGGAGATCCGGTGGAGTAGCGCTGTCGGGTGGCGTCGCCAGAGGCCGGCTGGAGGCGGGTGGGCGGCGCCGTCGAGCGCGCATGCGACTCTTCCTCCTGGACCTGGTGGCTGCGCGATCCGGTCTGGGGAGAGGAGCGGCGTGGGAGAGATGGGGTGACGGTCAACAAACAACATTGACCGTTTTATGCCATGTCAGTGCTTACAGGTGGGCCTTTTCTGTCAATAATCGATTTAAATCTCTCCAAATCTGTCATAAGGGTTTAAGTGAGAAAATTAGTAAGGAAACTGGTACTCCCTCCGTTCGGAATTACTTGTCTCGAAAATGGATGTATCTAGAACTAAAATACGTCTAGATATATCCATTTCTGCGAGAAGTAATTCCGAACAGAGGAAGTAGATTTTTGGGACGGTCAAGAAATATGGTAGCATATCCGTTTGTGAACTTAAAATGTGGTGATTTTTTGCAATTCACTCGTAAATGGTGAACTCTCATGCCCGAAAGGGTGAACTCTCATGTCCGAAATCATTTGAAGTTCAGTGATATCAGCTACGACTGAAATATTCCTGAAACTGAAATTCAAAGCCAATTGTAGTTAGCCATATAAAGTTACTCTGTATATTAGACTTGATATTATTCTTTTTCTTAGAACCAGACTTAATATTATTCTCTTCGTAATATTATTACTAGTCTACTAATACATCATAATGTAAAGTCGAAAAGGGTAATAGATATAGGATCTTGAAGAATTTAAATATAAAAAACAATTCTGAAGTTAAAAGAACATGCACAGTGATCATTGTGTTGCTGGTTCTAGTTGTATTGTTTTGTGATCACATAATTCCTATTTGTCAGAGACAGGAAATACATAAGAGCGAAATGAAGGAATTGATCGAGACTGCAATCGCTCAAGTTGATGTCGCATGAAGTACTCTGAGTAGTAGTATTTGTTACTGTGACTCATGGGAAGTTATGCAATGCATCTTTGCATGTTCATCTTAGTTCACCATTTCGGGCATAAGAATTCACCATTATTTTTTTCGTTTTTCTTTCGCCAATCAACGGTTGACCGGTCGGTTTTTGACCAATTAACTGGTCAACCGTTGGCTTTTGAAAAAATGAAAAAGTTTAAAATCCTAATTGTTTGCAAAACTAGAAGAAAATAAACATGATTTCAAAAAAGTTCATGGATTTTCCAAAAAAATCACAAATTTGGAAATTTTCATCAATTTTGACAAGGTTCACAAATTTGAAAAAGCTCATTGGTTTTGAAAAAAAGTTCATCGATGCTGGAAAAAATCACAAATTTGAAAAGTGTTTATCAATTTTGAAAAATAAGTTCATCGATTGGAACAGTTCATGAATTTGAGAAAAAAGTGCATCGATTTTGAAAAAACTTCATGGATTTTGGAAAAAGAATTGATCTTGAAGAAAAATTTCACAAATTTAAAATAAAAAAATCATTGATTTTGAAAAAATATGCACATTTAAAAAAAGAACAAGAACAACAAAAAAGAAAAGCCTAATAAAACGTCCGGAAACTAACTAGCGAATTGGGGAAAACAAATAAAGTAATAAAAGAAAACAGAAAGCAGATATGCACCTACCGGTACAATTTGCATCTCCACCTACTGAAAATATAAAATCAGGGGCCGCATGTCAACCGCCCAACCACCTTCACTTTGCTTTCATCTGTCCAACCCCCGCCGTCGCAGAACCGTTGTCGCTGCCCCGTTCACCCGTAGAACTACTGCCGCCGCCCATCCGCGCCAGATCTGGCCGCGCGCCACCCCCGCCGCCCCTTTGTCGCCCCCCTCGTATCGCCGTTCCTCCAATGATGCACCATCGCTGCTCCGCCGGCCAGATTCGCCACCCGGCCGCCCTGCCGCTGAATCACCGCTGCTCCGACGCCACCCCAATTCGCGCAGCTGCCGCCGCAATTCACCACACTCGCCGCCCTCCGACGCTCCTCTATCGCCCCTACGCCGCTCCTCCTCCTCCTCTCTCCGCCTTGAATCACCGCTCCTATGCAGCTACACCACCGCCCCGATTCGCCACCCACGCTACCCCTCCGACGCTCCTCCGCCACGCACAGCCACCGCCGCCCCGAATCGTGTTGCGCCGCCGCCGTCCCCACTGCCGCCACACACTAGTTTTTACATCACCATTTTGCATCATTAATTGGAGTTGCTCTTTTACGTCTCCAATATACATCATTTGTTGGAGTTGCCTATTTCTTGGAGATGTAAAATGCACCTTTTGATTCTCCTAGTTCTACATCTCTCAGTTTGCATCATGTGGAGATACTCTTATTCAGATCATATATCCGTCAAGATTTGTGTCGGTTATTATATGATGTAATGACCTTCTAGCTAAGCCTCGGGTTTTTTTCTTCTGGGTTCCCCGCACTATATTTCTCTCTTTTTATCCTTTCTTGCGGGGGTATTTCTGTCTTTCATTGCTTGTTCTATCCGTGAGACTTCTCTATTGTGGGTAGCTTGAGAGGCGTCCTGGGCGTGCTCATTTACTTGTAACCGTTCATACCGTTCATGAATCTCACACGAGCATCAGTCACAAATGCATATGCTTGCATACACCATACATAGATATTATATAGATCTATTGTTATTTATTCAGTTCTTATTACACAAAAGCATGTATGCAAGAGACAAATCAGGGCCATCTAGCAATCCTTGTAGCAGTGACATTCATGCAAAATGCCCTTGCACCTGCCTCTGGGAAAACCCTCGGTCTGGCAAACAGTTGCACAATTGTCATCGCGCACACACATCCCCTTAAACTTGTGGCTGTCTGACTTACATTCCCTAGCCAAAGCTACTTGCACTGGTCCCTGGTCCTCTACATGCACGGGGCAGAATTAATAAAGCAAATCAGTCATCTCACATATGTAATTTTAGCAGTATTGTGAATTATCGCAAATAATAGCATACATACCAGTGGCCACAAGAAGCAGGAGGACGACCACAAAGACTTTCATGGAGAGATCCATGAGATTTCTTATGGATGAAGAGGATTGTATGACAGATTAAGACCTTCAAGATGAATTGTATGATAGCTGGATGTACAGGAGGGAGGCGGCTTGTTTTATACTTGCATCAACCCATAGATTTCTCTGTTGCTTCGAGTCTAAGCGAACAGATTTTTGTAGGGTAGTGTAACTACCTACCAACTTTTGTATGGTAGCCTAACAAATTACCTGCTTTTGTATGGTAGTGTAACTGACCGCCCGCAAAAAAATTCAAAGGCAGTGTAACTGAAATGTGAAAATAGAAAGGTTGTCATGAAAAAATAACATGTGACAATAGAAAGAGCGCCCATGCCATGACCACGGACGAGACTTGCTTGCTTCCTACGCGTGCGCCCATCCGTGCTCCCGCGTACGTGGCTTGATTTGATTGGAACAAAATAAGATCCAACCCCACCCCCTTAAAATTAGGGGGGAGATGATTAGATTAGAAAGGAAAAAGGAACAATGACAGCCGTATGATGAAGTGGGAGCACGAATGGAAGCATGGGAAGGGAGCAGGCAAGCCGGATCCGGCGACCACCGCCTCCAGCACGCACGGCGTGTCCATGTGGATCCATTGCACCGCTACATCCTTCTTTCCTTATTTCCTTTTCAATCGGCTCCCCTCCCCCCCCCCCCACAACTCCTGCAGCATGCCATGGCCACCACCACCTCAAGCTCCTGCAATGCCACTGTTCACACGAGCCAGCTGGCCACCGTCACATGCTCACGCGCGCCTGTGCCGGCAGCCGTCGTTCGCTGCCGAGGTAGACTTCCACTGTATTTCCTTTCATGCTCATTTTCTCCATCGGCTCCCTCACTTCAAGTTGCTTTTCAGGCAAGGCACGACACGCCGGCATGCTTCTGCAATAGCTGGAGTGGCGGCGGTACCACTCTGTTGAGGTCGATGGCGATGTGCTTGTCGCGGGCAACACCGGCGGCGATTCTGCACATTATTTTCAGATGTAAAATTTTCTGCAACATTGCCTATGCTGCAAAAGTTCTTCCACAACATCACCGTTGTTGCAAAAAAAAAATGAAGAAAGAAAATAAAATTCCGCAACACGACCTGTGTTGCAGAAAATATCATGCAACACAACCTATGTTGCAAAAAATCCGCAACAAAATCTCTGCTGCAAATGTTTCCGCAACAAACAAAACATGTGCTGCAAAGGAGAAGAAGACGTTAAACGGATATAATGTGTCAGATAGTACTGCTCGCGAGGCAGTGGATCTTTCAGACAGATCCACCGGCCGACACGTAACAGCTCCCTAAGGTAAATGGTGAACTCTCATGCCCTTCAAGTCTCTTGACATGAGAATTAAATAGCATAGTGAATTTACTGGGAATTAAATAGGACGGTGGATTCGTTGTTGATTCTCGTTGTTTTCAATGTTCGTGTGAGGGCATCTCTAACACTGACCCACAAACTGCACGCATATGTCTGGAATGAGCTGTTCGGACCCCTCGGAAGTCGTTCAACGTGGTCTTGTATCGGTCCACGGCGTGGTCCAGACGTAATTTCTCTTGCAAGCTGGAGACAAACGTACGGGGTTTGCGAGAGTCCGTACCGCTGCCAAACCCGCTTCTGACCGCTCTGGCCAGAACCAACCCTCTCTTCCGTCCCGCGCGCGTTCCCGCCCGGTGACAGCTACCCGCATTCATGTCGTTGTAGAGCACGCCGCTCCACATTGAAGACAGCTTAATGCAGACACGACCTCTCACTGCCTCCGCCATTGAAGTGGCGCGCCGGTCGAGAGCACTACCCGTGACGCGTCTTCGATGTCCACGCCTGTCCAATGCCGGAGACGCGTGACTGGACGGGATGGGACGGATATCTACCACGCCCGTTGAATGCCTCACTGTCCACATGCCGCCATTAAGCAGGCTCGCCGTCCGAGGAGCCCACCATAGCGCCGCACATTGACGCACGTGGACATCTGGCCTCACTGGAATCCGCTATTTAAACGCGGCCATACCCGGCTAACTCCACTCCACAACACAAGCAGCTCCCCATCCTCCTCCCTTGCACTGCATCCGCCATGCTTATAGGCGGCGAAGCTTTGTGGGAGAGCCTTTCCACTGAGATGTAGCATGCGGTGTCCGCCCTTGCCGCTGTGCTAGGCAGATCTAGGTTGGTTTTCCGACCAGCTCGCCCGAGGTCTCCCACATCGAGGATGGCCCCACGATGGAGATGGGCTCCGAATATAGCGCCTTGACTCCCGCGCCTCCTGTGCATGCCGGCTTCACCATGGATCAGGCACAGGACCACTACAACGCCGCAAATGGTGGAGGTGCAGCATGTGCCAGTGCCTTTGCGGGTGTTCCAGCCGGCGCTGGAGGAACAGTGGTATAGCATGTTTCTCCTGGAGCAGCGCCGGCTAGCGGAGGGCCAGATCTATGGTGAGTGCGCTAGTGAGAAGGCCGTGGTGTCCATAGCCGCGGTGAACCCCAACTTCATTGTGGAGCAGCGTGCCATCTACGATGTCGTTCGCACTAAAGCCTCCGCTCGCCAGGAAGAGGCCACCGCGGAGGCGCGACTGCAAGCAATCGCAGAGGTGAACAATGCCAGCAGCACCTCATACACGCCACCGATGAACTATCAGGCGGGCCGATGGGACAACGACTATCGGCGCCACCATTTCATGTTGGGAAACGTTGCATGGGAAACAAAAAAATTCTACGCACACGCGATAATCTATCCATGAAGATGCATAGCAACGAAGGGGAGAGTGTGTCTACGTACCCTCATAGACCGTAAGTTGAAGCGTTTCACAACACGGTTGATGTAGCCAAACTTCTTTGTGCTTCAATCGATCAAGTACCGAACGCACGACACCTTCACGTTCTGCACACGTTTAGCTCGGTGGCGTCTCTTGCCTTCATGATCCAGCAAGACGTCGAGGTAGTAGATGAGTTCCATCGGCACGACGGCGTGATGACGGTGATGGTGAAGTGACCTCCACATGGCTTCACCTAAGCACTACGAAAATATGACCGGGGGAGTAAACGGTGGACGGGGGCGCCGCACACGGCTAAGACAATGTTGTGTGTCCTTGTGAGGCGCCCCCTCCCCACATATATATAGGTGGGAGGGGAGGGGAGGGGAGGCAACCAGGGCGCGCCCTAGGGTTGGCCGCCGCCCCCTAGGGGCCTTGCCTTGCCCTGCCCCCCTTTCAATGTATGCATGAAGGCGAAGGAAAGAGGGGGGGGGGGGGGGGGGGGG